>JBBDHI010000018.1:10159424-10195582 GCA_037177115.1 Craterocephalus stercusmuscarum
ACACAACAAAGTGATAAAATAGGTTCATATTTCCTCAAGGACTCTAATCTCATAGAAACAGACAACAGCTCTCTGCAAAGGACACAGACTGGATCAACCAACAGCACCAACAGGGATGTCATGTTGCAACCTGATAATGTCATTTAAAATAAATATTTCTCAGATTAATTAATTAATGTACCAGACCCAAGCAGTAGGCCTTCTGAACCATACTGCAGCACACAGTAAACTCCTCTCGCACCAACTCGACTCTTCTTTCTCTCGCTCTCTTTCTCTCTCTCTCTGTTTGGCTCTGTGCAGTGTTTGCTCTGGACAGCAAACCCTAACATTTGGATCTCGACAAGCTGCTCTACAGGCAAAGAGGAAAAAGGCAACGGGGAAACAACAGGGTGAGAGACAGCGGGAGGAGGAGGAGAAGTGATGATGTGGAGCTTGAGAAACCAGAACATCGACTGAGAGGAAAACTTTTAGAAAAAAGATACAAAAGAGAAAATGGATGATTGTGCTGATACTGCATGTGTGTTTACTTTGGTACATCAGTGCTCTCCTGGTTATCAGAGAACCAGATAATGCTTATTTAGATTAACACATTTAATTAAACCTTTTGATGATACACAAAAGGTTCAGTAATGAAAGCAAATATGCCCCACAGCATTTATCATGAAATCATGAGCTGCAGTGTTTGGCTAATTAACTGATATCAAGTCTCCTAATTGAATTCAACAGCAAACCTATAATGTTTCTTGTGTGATGTGTAATCTGACTGCTTTTTCTCCACTCTTCATCATCTCCCTAAGCTTTCTCAGACTTTATGTGATGTGCAGGGTGTTGTCCTTTGATCCTTGTCAACATTTCGTCCATCTAAACTCTGCAGGCTGCAGCCGTGATGCAGGAACCTCCTGCAGGGACCTGTGGATCCCAGTACGACTGGAGGAAGTTCCAATTTCTTGCGCAGCTCTTCAAACTTCACTCTTGGCGATTACATCTTCTTATCAATATCTTTTAAGACACTTTCCTTTAATAAGATGAGACTTGATCACTCTCTTAGTTTATGGGATTTTAACATAATAGGGCAAACTGAATAAAAATTCAGTATTCTTTGCGTATTTCATGCTGCCGTGCCTCATTTTAAGACCTCAAGGAAGAGCAAACAAGGAGATTTATGAATCTTATTTTTTTTTCTTAGGCTGAAAATGTATCCTGTAAATGAATATTTCATGTTGGGGGTTGAATGTTTTGTTTTTATGCTGTAGGGTCACTTTCTTTTATTAGTGTTTTCCATGAGGAGAACTCATTCATAACTAAAGTAATAATATATAATATAAAATATAATAATATGTTGGTAAACAAAAAAAGTTGCTCTTTATATCACAAGTGGTGCTGGATTAGATGCAGATAAGAACTTTAGCAGTGGAGAGGATTCAGAACATTTGTAGTGTCAAGCCAGATGTTTAAGTTTATTTTATTTTTATGATATTTTTGTTCTTATATTTGTTGTTTTCTTAATTCTTTTATGCATGCATTGTTTTTAATGTGTTAAGCATTTTGGCTACTGTAGGCCTGAAAGGTGCTCCATAAATAAATACATTTGAATTTTGCAATTTGATGTAATGCTTATTGTTATTTCTTTATTTTATATTAGAATTGAGTTCAGTGGGGTTTTTTGGGTTGAAAATATCTCCTGTGACTGCCAGCATTATTGTTTTCCGATATTCAAAAATTACAACAAAACAAATAATTATGCAATGTTGATGTTGGTCAATGGTTGCCAGAGTAAAACTGGAAATGTTTAGATGGAGGAATGACAGAAAGTCCATTTTGTCCAGCTGAGGCTCAGTGCATAAAAGATCTCAGATAAAATCATAGCAATGGACAGCCAGGTGAAGTGGTTTGATGTGTTATGTGTCACTAAACTACCTTACTGCAGTCAGTGGCAGAGAGCTTCATGTCCTTTAAATGAAGCTTGATTATAGACTACTACCTTGAATTTCAGTTCTGATTTCATTTATTTACCTGTGATGATGATATTTCTATGGGCATGTTATAACTATTAGGTTTGGTTTTGCACGTTTCCAACATGCTAACATTAGAATGGTGTGAGGTCATTTTCAGGAAAAGGAAGTGTTGTATAAATGCTTCTCATCTGGAGCTGGTGGTGATTTGTACAGCAGTTTATCAATTCTGTGTTTTAATTTTTAAAATGCACAACCGGGAAAAAAAATTGCCACCAAAAAATTTTATTTTGTTGGACCGCCTTTACCTGTGATTGCGCACACTTTGTGGCATTGTCTCTGTATGTTTCTGTAATGTCACAAGATTTATTTCCACATGGTGGAACCTAGACCTGAAACTAGACCTGATCAGCAACAGCAACCCCACATCATAGACGGCCCCCACAGGCTTGAACAGTGGACACTAGGCATGATGGCTGCATCACTTCCTCTGGCTTTTCTCTTACCCTGATTCTCCCGTCATGCCTTTTTTCTTATTAGGCTCACTGATGGTTTTCTGATTGATATACAGCTGTTCAGTCCCAATCCCTTGAGTTCCCTACACAGTGTGCACATGGACAGGCTCTTACTTTTGTTAATGAACCTAGCCCTGAGTTCTACTGTTGTTTTTATTTGATTTAAATTCAGCAAACCTTTAAGTGGTTGCCAACTGTCATCATTCAGGATTTTTTCTGTCCACTTTTTTTCCTGGAAGATGAAGATTCCCCACTATGTTTCCAGTTATTAACAATGCTTCAGGCAGTTCTTCCCAATTTCAGCAGCTCCTGCATCTCAGAAGATGTTTTCTCTGCTTGACGTAAATAATCAGACCTTCTTTAAACAGTGTAACATTTGTCCAGGCAGTATATCTCAAAATTGTTTTAAAAGCATCAACCTGCTCATCAGGCTATTTTGTGGGGGCTGGCGGGGCTCCATAATCTCTTCATGCTAACTGGATTTTGATTTTCAAACCTTTTTTTTTTGCACTGTGACATTTCTTGTCCAAGTTTTCACTGTGTGTGCTCAACCTTCAACTACCAGGAAGGTTCTGCTTTCAGGGGTGAAATGCTGCTATGATCTGTGATGACAATCATCTTTCCATTGACCAGGAAATCAAGAAAAGTACAGGAAAAACTATTTGACTGAATTTAAGGAAGTTACACAAACTTGCATAATGCCATGGTTGGCAAAAGTGCCTTTTTTGTCTGACTGGTTATTCTGTTGTTGAAAATATGTCTTCCACTCCAAGATGAGGCTTTCCTTTGCAGCCTCCCCCCTCCCACTGGCCTTGCGGGTGGAAAAAATGACACAGAGACAGTCTGAAATGGAAGAGGCAACGCAGCTCATAGAGAGAGAAATCAAATGCAGACAAATAACAAAAATCTATACGTTTCTCCGAAAAGTTGGAAACAAAGATATAAGACAATGAGTGACTTGAGTACCAGGCAATGTTTGCGTGGTTACAATCAGGAACATATGGAACGCGTTCAGCTGTGAAGACGGATGGATGGGGGTGTCAGCATTCACTTTCCTCCTCTCACACACGGCAGTCTTTCTCCTCACCTTAAAGGCGAAAGGTTTGCAGTTTGTATTTGGCCGCTGAGGTAAACCACGTGATCAACTTCTGTTGCTCACTCAGTTTTGATTTCCCGCCCAAATAACTCATTTAAACATGGCTGACGCTCCAGAGATATTGGAAGTTTACAACAAAGCGCATTAAGATCAATCGAATATTGTAAAAGAGACTCAAACAGTAGTTTTATATCCTTCATACATCTTTATTTCCTTCTCTGAGCTGTTAGGCATCTAAATTCAGACAAAATATTCAGCTGTGATATTAGCTGTCTTCTTGTCCTCAGGCGACGTTAGTTGACAACAAGCTTTGAAAGGTTTAAAGAGCTGATGACTCCCAGCAAGCATCCACCAGGTGTTTTATGTGGCAGGTGGAGGTTTAATTGGCGGCAGGTGGCAGTCAGGTTTATAACCCAGCACGGTGAACTGCTGGTGGTCGATGATCTGCAGCTAAACCAGATTTAAAGGTTGCCAGACATGAAAGAAGAACTTACAGAACAAAATGTGCACCTGATAATCAAGAGCCACATCTATAATATTTATTATTATTATTATTATTATTATTTCTGTTCAGCTTTAACCCTGTCTGCAAGTTAAAATGGAATGGATATGAGCTCAGAAAGAGAGCAAATCTCTTTCATTTTAAATTCATCAAAGCTGGATTTTAAGTTTACAGAGTAAGAAATTACACAAAAATGACAGATCGTATGTAAGAACTTTACAATGGACTCTTGATTCTAGCATCAAAAATGTCCCAGTTTCCTAAAGCAGTTCAATCATTGCTGAAAACACTGATTTAAAAAATTGAAAGAAAAAAAAAAAAAGAGCACAGCCAATCGGAGTTTCATGCAGCAAAATGAAATGCGCCAGCAACTGTTCCTGCTGCAGCAGAAGCATTTTCTGACTTTACAAGATCCAACAGTTTTCTTCCTTCCCATCTGTGAAATCATTCATGTGCGGAGGAGGTCTGGAGGAGTCATTTTACTTCCCTGTTGTCACAGAGACCGAAGCGGTCCAGACGTGAAGCCAGGCACAGAGATTCTCTTCCTTAAAATCTCACAGACTTTATGAGCAAATCTAAAAGCAATTGGTATACATGACCTTTTGAGGAATATTTTTCCCTGATTAAAACTCCTCAGCTCATGGGGAGGACGGTGCAAAAACATGTCAAATTTTCACTCTCCCGTCCACTTTCCCTGGAAACATCAGTACCTGGGTTTGATATGAGTCTTACGCTTCTGCTTGTGAAAATAAATAACTCAGAATTGTGCGGATGATGAGAGAGGAATGGTTTTGAAAAAATTAAAGGAGATGAAAACGTTCCTCCTCTTTTCACAGGACATGGTAGAATTGAGGTCAGGCACGAGGGCCTGGCATATGTTGCTCTTCAAGCAGTCGTGGAGATTTTTTTTTTCACCCCCAACTTTGACCTCCTGACTATAACTCATGTTTGCCACTTACTGTTGCTGCTGAAACCTAATTGCCTTTATGTGCGGTCGCCTTGATGAGCGACAGGAAGAGAGAAGAAAAGATAAGATAGAGAACAATAGCTCTTTATTTTACATGTATCTAAATGTATATAAAGGGAGGTTCTATCACAGTTGTAATCATGGAGGCACTTTTTACTGTGGCATGTGGATCTGGAACTGTGAGGAAACAACACTTTCCACACAGGGGAAAAAAACTGCAAAGTTTCCTCCCCCCTCCAATCCTCGGCCAGTGGACGTCCATCATGCCAAAATAAAGCTGCAGCAATTTGAAAGAGGTGGAGTTAATAAAGAGAATGGAT
This sequence comes from Craterocephalus stercusmuscarum, assembly GCA_037177115.1. NCBI lineage: Eukaryota > Metazoa > Chordata > Actinopteri > Atheriniformes > Atherinidae > Craterocephalus > Craterocephalus stercusmuscarum. The sequence continues at coordinate 10,164,777 of JBBDHI010000018.1, forward strand.
AGGAGGAGCTACAAAAATCTCACAGTTCTTTTTTCGTGGCATTTTGTTGATGTAAAAACATGGTTTCTGACTGCCCACTAAGAACTGCAAACTTTGCTTTAGCAGGCTTTATTCTTTAATCATCGCGCTTCATTTCTGTTAACATTTCTTTCTACAGATTTTGGTGTCGGATGGGGCTTATTGTCTTTTCTTTCTCTGGTGTGTGCATTTTCCCAGATGTGTAATGATATACAGCTGTGTTGAACTTGCCCCTAACCAGGCAGAGAGAGAGAAAGAGAGAGAGACTCCAGACAGCTGAACTCACTTCAATGTGTTCCTCATGTGTGCTGTAATGTGGAAAAGATTTCAGAGCTCTCTCCTCCGCTCACCATAACTGAGCTTAACCCTTCAGCAGCCAGAAAATACCAGATCCAGGGAGTTGTTCACAGCTGCTGTTTCTTACGTCCTGTCTAAGCTCTACTATTGCTTCCTTTAGCATGGCGATCCATTTACGCGCAGTTTCCTGTTAGCATGCTAACATCTTTTGAGCCATTCTGACTACATATGCAGTAGGCTACCGTAGCATGGTATTAAGTATTATCCTCTATATTTGATTATAGAGCTACTCGTGAAAGTGTTTGCTAACTTGAATATAGGAAATTGCACTACACTGCCCCTTCAACAATTGACTTTCAAACTTGGCTGGTTCTGTGTCCTTGCAAGCCAGTTCCATGAAATAATAGAAAGTGGTCCAAAACATTACAATTTTTAAATATGGGTTACAAAAAAGGACATTTTATGTTTTAGTAGCAACACTTCCTACACGATGGCCTCCACCATGTCTTGCTGATAACCAACTAGTAATTACAAGGAAGTTGGAGGAAGCGACAGAACTCTGAACTCCAAAAGATTGCTGGTTTGAGACCCTACTGCACAAATTTTCCATCCCGTCTTATGTTTTCTTTACAGTTCTTCATTTTTCTACTGCTCTCTCTGCTGTGAAGGCTTGGTGTAAAAAGAACAAGCAACTACGTACATGTGATTGTCATGGCTGCTTTGCTTATTTTGCATTTGTTTGAAGCACCGTTTAATCACATCCTGAGAAATTAAAGCTGCAACATGCGAGTGTTTTCTGGGATGGTGTCAGGATCAATTTAACAAGTAAGATACTAGCGGTAAAAATGACAATTTTATGCTGTATAATGTGCCTGAAAGAAAGCAACAGCTTGCGGGTTGCAACACTGTTTCCATCAATTTATATCTGTGTATTGTTACACCAATAAATACTGGAGCTTTTAGACAATTGTGCATGTTTTAAGTTTTCAGTTGAGACTATGCTGGCCCTTTAGCTCATGGCAAAATATGAAATAATAACATTAACACATCATCAACTCCACAGAGATAGTTTTTTGCTGGTTTAAATTACTGCAAAGGTAAATAACGTCATCATAAAGTAGCCTATTATTAGAGAGCAGCCAATGTAAGGTTGCTTCACATTTATTAGGATCATTATAATATGCTGCTACTGTTTACACAGAACTGTTGAGTTCATGTAAATGTTGATTTCTGTTTGAGCACTTTCTCGTTGCTACTTTTGAATGAAGCTTTTACGCTAAGTTGAAATTTCTTTGTGCTTTCACCTGTTGTGTTGCTGGTTTCCAAACCTTGGTTGAGACAAGTAATAAGAAAGGAGGTGGTTAAGGTTAAAAACATGATTTACATTAAAACTGACCCTATGTAAGCGTATGGCATCGAAATATCCTTTTTAGGATTATTGGAGGTTGCTGAGTCCTGCACCTTCTGCCCAACACACAAATACATCACTATGAAAGTTGTGTGAAAAGACAGAAAATGAATGCAGAATTCTTATTTAATCATGTTCTGCCACTGTTTGAAGTTTTACGTCTGACTAATGCAGAGGTTTGCGACCTGCTGCTCCGGAGTTACAAGTGGCTCTTTGCACCTTCCACATTGGCTCTTAATAACAAGCTGAAAAATGATAAAGAACCAACTAACATGCTTAGATATAGATATTGCGATAAATGCAGGTTTTAGCAGTATTTCCATTAAATTATTTCTTTGAATTTGCGCATAATGACAATAAAAATACCAGGAATTTTCTCTTAGCTCTATTTTTCTTGTCATTAGTTTGGAAACTATGGAATTTTTAAGAGAAAAAAATATTTTCACACCAGGGGCATAATTGGCGCTTTGGATTTTAAAAGTTACAGACCCCTGGCCTAATGTTTTATTGTTCGTGTTTGCACTGTTTTGATTTAGAGTCAGGTTTTCAAATGAAAAAACAGAACAGATTATTCTGATTAGCTTCTTTTTTTTTGGCAGGTAGTCTCAGACTCATTCACATGATCACATTAGCTAATATACAGTATGGCATGTGTGATCATTCTGTAAATAATCAGACACTTTGCCAAATTAAAGAAAAAAGCTCTAGATTATATTAATATTATTGTTTTACAGTGATGTCTCTTTTGAAGCACTGTGTCTAAGTAATGCTCTGCAGAGCTAAACCAGAGTTAAAAGATAAGCAAAACTTAACCACAGAAAAAATAATGATGATGTTTGTCCTCACATGGATGCCTGGATGGCCTCTTTTGGAGTTGTTGGTCATTCACTTTCTCCTCCATAACTCAAGTAGTTATTTATCTGAGTAATTTAATGTTTGAAAAGAATGCAATGAAAAATGTTATTTAAACTTAAAAGTTTTTATTTTCTTAAAGTGGATTAATGTGAACTCAACCTGTTCAATTTGTCCAGATGATTTTTTTTCAGATTATAATCAGAAACTTCATCTACCTGCTGTGGATTTCACTAAAGAGCAGAATTTTGAAAGCTTTACAGTATATCAATACTTTACAGAAAGGAATAGTCCAGATGACCTGATTTTTCTCCAACAGTTCAGGCCTCTTATGGCTAAGATGAAAAAAATTAATTAAAAAATTTAGAAAAACAATAAAATAAAACTAATATGTTAATTCATTTTTTTAAAATAAGATGACATTTCCTGGAGTTCATGGACAAGTGCTGGTTCCAAAAGGTCCTCCATCTGTGTCGTCTCGTAAAGTACCTAAAAACAGAACGAGATATATGCTAGTTAGCAGAGAATGGGGTGTTTATATGGTTTGATAAGTTAACAAGTCCTAACAAAGGAGAAACTTTGGAGTGGTCAGAGGGAGCAGCTAAATTCTGTGCCATCATGCATGCATCCCTGTGAGACCAGGTGATACATGTTAGATAAGTGGCATTAAACATTTGTCTCACTTCCTGGTTGGGTTTAAACAGAACAACATCACTTTGTGGGAGTTAGAGAGCAATCACACTTTGGGCTAAAATATCTTCTTTTCAAATGGCACCATTGCCTGTGTTGATGCTACACATAAGAACAGATTATTACAATACTTCCTGGTTGGCTTCACACTGTAACATCGGCAGGGTTAAGGGTTGGAAAAATAAACAAGGACATTATTTTACTCTTTACTTACAGTTACATTCCCAATCAGACACCTCATATTGCACACTTGGGTACGTTTTGAGAAGCACAGTCTCACTTCATTTGTCTTTGCAGTCACTGTGTATCCTACCTGTGATAGATTATATTTTGAGAGCAACTGTGAGCACAGCAGAAGACTTCTTGGGAACGAGGTATCGTTGCAGATTAATGAAGTTTATTTCTTTGGAGGTTTCTCTGATTTCTAATCTCTGCTCCAGGGGAATCCAGCCCAAAAGTCCTCCAAAAGGGAGAAAAACTTTAAAATAAAAAGTACACATGTGGACATTTGCTTGCTTAGCCGACATGAGCTGGACTTTTTTTTCAAGTCTGAAACCACGGCCCAGCTCTATCTAGCAATTAACTGCCTGCTGTGGACTCTGGTGACATTGTGTGGGGATATTTCTGTCACGTTTATTATGCGTTTGCTGACCAGACTGTGAGTCATGTGGATGGGGAGGCAATCTAACCATACGCTGGATCCAGCCAAGGGAGGTGCCCTACTTTGATTTTTATCCCCTTTGCTTCTCTTTTTCCTCAGTGATTCTCATGATTCTCACGTTCCTTCTCATCTCTTCAGCTCTCTAATTGGCAGAAAAGGATTTTTTGGGTGCAACTGGTTTTGTTTTAGAATCTCTCTTTCCTTCATTAATCAAAGATCCATTCCCCTTGACTCGACATTTAGACCCGCACTTCCCGACATGTATTTATACTCTCGCCCCCTCCTCACACTCCTGCCTTCACCCATTCCCTCGCTCACATTAGACCAGCTCTTGGATAAACCCGCCTCCTTGCAACTAAACTGTAAATGCTCAAGAAATGTGTCACACTAGACACAGCCTGCATGAGTGACTGGGAGCAAAGACATACTACAGTAGGACTAAGAGATAATATTGAGGCATGAGGAGAAGAAAATTACATGAAAAGTGTCAGGTAGCAGGGAATACACGAAAAGCTCGAGACGGAAGGGAGCGCGCGTTATATACACAAAGACACGTCACAAACTTGGCCAGGGTGTTGTATAATTTGAAGCACTTAAAGTAAATGAGTGCTCCTTAAAAAATCCTAGTCTGTTTTTAACTAGTTCCCCCAGTCCCTTCCTCTGAGTGCCGGCTGAATAATGCCAGTGGCCTCGGCATGCTCATATGTGCTCAGGCCTGTTGAGCCCAAGAGAAAATTGAATTCTTTGACCCGTACCATCTTTATCATCACACCTAAACAGCTCCTGCAGCTTTGTGACTATATGCAGTAGAAAATACCGCAAGGAGTAAGATAAAAATGACAAAAGAAGTGCTGAATTTGGATTCTACAACCTATTGTTTCATCTTGCTTTGTTAAAACCCTGAAATTCTCACAGTATTTTATTTAGATATGTAAAAGATTCCTTGTAGTCCTCAAGATCGAGACTGACTGGACTCTTACTTGGAACTATTTGGGTGATAAATATGAGTCAAGAGCTGGAACATTTAGTTGAGGAAGTCTGGAAAATGGGGGAAAACTCATTTAGGTTAGACCAAGTTAACATAGCTCCTCACAACTTTCTCCATTTTCATAATACACATTTATCCTGCAAGGTATCTTTGGTTTTATTTGTCGTTTTCCTTCTGCATCCAGTCCGGGCAGCAAGCTAATGAGCTGCAGTTATTTCACTTCATGATACAAATTTCAATACAGATGAGATGGTGAACAAAAATGTTGAGGAATAAGAACTGACTAATGATTTTCTTTTTTAAAAAAAACCCAAAATGCAATTACCCAAAACATTTTTATCTCATCTGGTATTCCTGTGAGGAAATTTTGTCGCTAGTCTTCATGGCAGAGAAGGAATTGTAAGATCGGCCTGGAATAAAGGCTATAATTTAGAAACCTCAGCCGCCCCTGCATGTCTGCCGGTGTGTGCGCATGCAGTGCACTGTTTAATTAGTGCCTGTGGGAGAATTGTGTGTCTATATCAAAGAGGGCAGAGTGTCTGAACTGTTCCATCTATCACTGCATATTTTTTTTAAATTAAAACAATTTGTGGACCACATTTTCACATCAGCTTTGCCTCTTTTTACTTTTGTACAAATTAAGTATCACACACCCCTAACTGACTTTTCTGTCAGAGTTTAGGAAACGTGTGGAAGACAGAGGGTCACCGGAAGTGATGTGCTTTGATAGCGCCAGCTTCCACATGAACTTCAGTGGCATGATGCATGACGCACAGCCAGCCATCATCCACTCATAAAACCTTACAAGATGCCAAGAATTAAGTTTTATTCATTGAATGTGGAACATTTTTTTCTAATGGGACATCTGCTCCTCAGCATCATGTGCCAGTGGTAAGCAAATCTCACTACAGAACACGAGTTAGCATCATTGGTCCATAGCAAAATACAAAACAGTTTGCCAATAAAGACTCAGAAGTTGCAAAGTTGCTACAATTTTCCACATCTTCTGAATTGGTCACAGCTTTCCTTTTACTACCTGATGGCATATTTACACATCAGCACTATGTTGATGACTTTGAGTCTCATGTGATATCAGCAAAATTATCTTGGCCAAAAACCACAGGTGGATAGTGGGTGGGTATAATTAGGGTCGAAAAGTGCCCATTGTTGTGAGGTTATACACTTTAATATTCATTTGTTGCAGTAGGTTTCATCATGTGACATTAACCAGCTATGATTCAAGTCCTGTTGGTGTTGTTTATCAACTCCAATTAAAGGTAGGATGAGAGACTTTCTTCCATTTTTTACCACATTGCTTAAAATCCCATCACACCCCGACTGCAACCAACTAATTAAATGTTCTAACACAAAAATTAAATAAATTTGTCACCTGTGGAGTGAACAGGACTGAAAAAAACAACATCCAATCATTTTAACAGGCCTGTCCAAAAAGACTGGATGATAATATGTCTGTTAAACTCAAGTGCTGTTTGCCCCTTCGCTGCACATTCCCCTCTGTGCCTGGATCGCGTTATAGGCTTCATGCACTTGTAATCAAAGGCAACGAAGTGAGAGCAAGAGCTTGGCTAGTTACATTCGATAGCATGCTACATCAAAACACAGCACTTATTTAAGCATAAGGGAATTATGGCAGAAAAGATGTCTACATCAAGTCGGAAAAGTAAAACTATTTTGGAAAAGGCAGCTGCAAAGAAACAAGGGGAGCATCGTTAGCATCAACTGAATCAACAGAAACGGCTGCAAAAGTAGATGCCAGTAAGAAAGCTGTTTTTGCAGGATCTCCTTCTTTTAATAATGCTGCAGAACATTTGTGTGCAGTATAGCAAAATATTTTATCATCTAGTCTTTCACATCTTGCTTCCAGCTCATCACTTGAAGTGTTACCATATAAAGTTAGATTTGATTCAAAGCCATGAGCTGATGTGATAACGTCAGAAATACGTCAGGGTTTTGCTTTGAGACATTAAAAAGTTGTCCATTGCTAACCTAACAGCAGAATGCAAAGTAATCCGACAATATCATTGCTTTTCATCGAGATAATCTCATGGACTTTGTGCCGTTGTTCCTGCCTGTTGGGTACAGCCACCTCTGACAGAAACATCTTCTCCACCCATTATTTACCTTTAGTTTTATCTTTCATCTATATTTCATCTTATGGATAAACGTTTAATTAAAGGAATATATTTTTTGCGGAGTGATTTCTGTTAAGTAGATTTGACCATGAATGTTGGGAACACTGTGTGACTACAATAGTGGGACTTGCTTTGCACAATTGAAACCTTTCAGAAGGTATATTTGAGTCAGTTTCAACTGCAAGGTCAGAGAAAGCTTGAATCTGGAGTGGAGTTTATCCCCAGGTTAGGCATACGATCAGGTTAGTCAAACAATATAGATCAATCCATATTAAAGCAGGCAATTACAGGAAAAATATATCACCAGAATTACTAGGTAGCTACACAAAATTAAAGTGTTTTTAACTTTTTATTTATCCAAAGAAATATTAAAACAGAACATTATAAAACTATCTCAAAGGTGCTGGTATTTCACAAGAAAATATAATAACTGTCTTTTTTTAGTGGAATCTCATTGAAAAGAGGGAAAAAATCCTGGTGATGTGGAGCTCTGCAGCCATCTTTAATTCCCTTCGCCAGCTATCTGGTCGCCTCCAGCTTCTTGAAGGCTTCAACAAACATGAGAATGTAGCTCTGCAGTGAGTGGGAGCGCTGCCATCTCTAAAACACATTTCATTTTTCCTGCTCCACCTCTTCTTTTCTCTCTCTCTCTCTCATGTATCTCTCTGGTTTGACTCCAGGTGGTGGGGAAATTAGGTGAAATTGTTGGGAGTGTCCACCAATTACTTTGCTTCTGGTGCTTAAGAGGAGGAAAGCTAACAGGCTTGGTTGTGGGTGAAAAAAAGGAAGAGTATCAGTATTATTTATGTGTATTAATGTGTATTTACCACTGTTTGTTGAGCAGGTGGAGCTTTAGAATGAATTTGCATCATTCAGACACGATAGCAGCAAGGTGTGCAGAAGAGTTATTCCTGCAAGCAGAATAAAAACGTGAAAGCTCATTAGAGTGGAAACGTGCTTCTAGAGGTTCAGAACAGGATTTAAAAGTAACAATTGTGATTTTTTTTCTCCATTTATACATGTTAAGGAATCCCAGCTTAGGAGAAAACACATAATTTAATTTGTGTTTATCTGATTCCAATGCACCTTGGTCTATTTGGTTTGATTGATTGATAATTAAAGACATCTTCGATGAATCATTAAATTGTTTCATTTGCAATTGGATATCAAGCCTGCATTTGTCCCATTTTACACACAAGAATGGACAGTGATTGACAGTGATTGTGTGATAAAAGGTAACATCAGGCCTAGGCTGAGAGTTGTTGAGGTAGTAGTATGGCATGTCTGGTCATGTGAGCAGGTAAGAGCTGTTCAAAGACAGAGCTGGAGAGGTTGAAATTAGATCTGCTCTCACACCTGCCTTCTGAGAGTCTGAACCTCTACTGGGATTGATAGACTTTCTGTTGAGTAAAAGTTAACTGATTTTGGCTAGTTAGTAGGTAAAAGTGTTAGGAACTAACAGCAAAAGTCTTATCAAGCCTGATGGAATTTTCAGGAAATGCTTGGTGCATGTGTTCTGCACTTGTGTGGAAAAAAATTGCAAATTTATTTGGAAGTATGAAGAAAATGGTTGGTCGGCACAAGACAAGACACGACACAAAACAGAAAAAATGTCAACATGTCGTCCAAAGCAATTAAAAGCGAAGCCTCGGGCAGCATATTCTTCAGTAAATCCGTGCGTAAAAAGTTCATTCCATTCAAAGCCCGGCTGCCTGGATTATCAATAATTAGACAGAAAACTCTAAACCTCTATTAAAAGCTATGTGACCTATAAAATCCGATGCAGAGAAGGAGGACCCAGAACCTCTCGGTGCCAAATAATGCCCCCCGACGCCCTCAAAAACGGACAAACTTTCACGCACATAAAGTAAACCGCGCGCAGCCGGACCACTGGCACTCCGGATTCACTGCAGCCGGTAAGAAGAGAAAAAACGTAGGCCTTCATCTCCCTTTTAAACCTCGACGCTGTCCACGTCCTCAAAAAGAATGGATCTAATTAAACGTTGCACTCGTCATCATCGCCAAAGCTTTGCCAAACGCTGTCTGGTGGAGAGGAGGCAGGGAGATGCAGGACCACATGACACTGCAGAGGGATGGGAGTCAGATTGGGTTTCTCCTCTCCCATTGGCCGGTGGGCTGACTTTTGACACGCAGACCAGGGACCCTCCTGCCGTATAAATAGGCCTGATAGAACTTTATTATTCTAGCATCACGGCAGCAGGTTTCTGCTAAGTTTGGAGTTACTCGTGTCACCACAACTGTATGCCTGCTTGAAGGTGGTTTAAAAACAGGGGCTCAGCGGCACAAGGAGTCTGCATGTCTGCTTAGACATGCTCAGCTTTGTGGATACCCGGATTCTGTTGCTGCTTGCAGTAACTTCATACCTAGCATCATGTCAATGTAAGTTTGAATGTCTGCTCTTTCTCTGTGATGGATATTTTTCCCCATTGCTTGAGGATCCTTTCGCTTGGCTTTTGCTTCGGACTTACATGATGGCCAACCAGGAGGCAGCTCTAAACACTGCTGAATAAAACTCAACGGATTGAGCTCAAGCAGAGGATTCTTCATTCTTTTTTTTCTTTTTTTGTTACCAAGGATACAATTTATGATGATTAGTTTGCGAGAAGTGGCGCTGCTGAAAAAAAAAGAAAAGAAAAACCTTTTTTGGTTTTAGGGAGATTTTTGTAGTTGGCCTAGCTTCTTTTAGCATCTTTTAATGCATGTATAGTTATTTAAATAACTTAAATATCTATCTTTTTAGTGGCAGGATGAAAAGTTTTGTGGGGCGTTGTACACATTGTTCCATCCAGACGTCCCGCAAATCAAGCTTTGTTGAATGAGGATGTAGTGTCTCCCCCTGGTGGCCATGGATGCAAACGTCTACTTGGCATCAAGTTTAATTTCTTCCTAGTTAAAACACATACATCTCTTGATTTAAAAAAGGACATAGAAATTACAATAATTTAGAGAAGAGTTTATTTATATTTGTAGTTTTTTAAGCGTTGTCTGTGACTGTCTTTACTTTCAGTGCTAGTAAAGCTGAATATCTTGGACCACAGAAAGATTAAAATTTAACACTGCAGTTCAGGCAATTCAGTTATAGCTTAACAAAAAAGAAATGGAAAAATAACTAGACTTACAACAGTTTGACCATCAGTTGCACCACCTTGTGGACAAGAGGGATGTAACATGTCATGAGTTCACAGGGAGGTCCCATCTGTACAAATCCCACTCATGACCAGCTGGTCCAGTGGCATCTGGGGCAGGTGATGCTAACCTGCAACACACAGCAGATAACAGATTCAAACATCAGTCCCACCAAAGAGGAAAACTCTCATTATACTTTTGTAAAACTCCCTAATTTAAAACAGTTCAGTCACGAAATGGAGAACAGTTTAACCAAAGTTTATGGTAGCAAAAGAAGGTACCAATCAAACTTTTCCTGTTTCTACCAGCAGGCCAACCACTCCATGCCCAAAGGCATAAATGGCCTGTTCAGACCTGTTAGCAGCTGGAGCTTTAATACCTGGAATGCTGGAGCACCTAGATGCACATTCATGACAGCGTTAATCTGATGAGGCTTTTAGTGATTCACAAGCTGTGTGAAGTAGACATGGCCTTTAGATACACTTTAAACTAAGGCATGTCTGCAAGCAGGATACGAGCAAATGAAATGAAAAATCTAGTGTTTTTTTAAAGTTAGTTTTTGTGCCTTATACCATGATGAGGAATTCCAAATTTCCAGAAGCAGGCAAAGACTGAGGTTTAAAGGTTATAGACATCAGAACACACAAAAACAGCTTTGAGTTACACATGAAATTCACCATCCCTGCAGTATGTTACTGTATGATTCACTAAAGTCACCAGTATTTTTAATTTCCTTCATTAACGGCAGAAAGCAGTCGCCCCTGCTGCCACAATGTTTGCTTTTACAGGCTCTTTTTGCTTTCTTCCTTCTTTTTTTGCCAAGCAAAGGACGATATGACACTTATAGAAGAACTTAACACACTGAACATCAAGAGTATAGATGGATGGAAATGTTTTATGTTCTAACGGAGTATTCCCTTTTTCTCTCCCTGCACCGCCTCTTCCATATCGTCATCATCGTCAACATCGTCAACATCGTCAACATTTCTACAATGCCACAGTGACGGTTAGTACTTCTGCATGCTACTGTGAAAACAATATACCCCAAAAATAGTATTACCTCGACAAGTTGGTCATTTTGTCTTCCAAAACCTGCGAAACATCCCAGGATAGAAGGTCTTGATTATTCTTGACCAGTCCGATCAATCTCAGCCGTGGCCGAGCATTTCATTGAGGGATTTCTTCCTCTGAAGCAGGTTATTTTCTGCAGTTTTTCGCCCTTCCTGTTCATGAATAGGTGAGGGTCCTATTGGCTCAAGACTGTGTCAATGAAAGCTAAAACCACATTGCTGAGGCACCCGTGGGGCCTGGCACAAAGGATCCTTTCTGAGGACAGCAGAGAGGGGGGCAGAGGGAGGTTTGCCCCTAAAAGCTGACTTTGGATCAGTTTGGAGTTCCCATCTGCTCCTTGATTCTGATACATTTAGTGATATAAACCTGGTCTCAGACCTGCAGATCAAGACTGAAACTGTTAAATTAGATTAAAACAAGGGATGATTATTGGTTTGAATTATTCTGGTTATAAATGATGATTTCTAGATTCAAACACCTGTTGCTAGCTTGTGGTTTGCAGCCTCAGCAGCAGCATTTTAAGATGCACCATGGTGCTGTGTCAGGAGGTAACCTGTCCCATGCAGTGATGTGCTCTGACTGCCAAGAGACTGTCCAGTTTGGGATAATATTTATATCATGTAGCTATTCTGCAGCTCTATGCACATGCTGGTTATTCACATGATATGCACATTGTTCCCAATGGATCTGCATGAGCGAGCTTCATCGTATACTTTGTTTTGTTTTTGTTTTTCTAATGGCAGCTCATTATGATTATGCATGAGACAGGGAAGCGACAGGCTATACCAAACACTGATAAGACTATTTACTATTTATCTTCATTTCTACTGAGGAAAAGGTCAAGGTTACAAACTAATGTTTCACACCTGAGGGGTGGCGTTTAAGACAAACAAAACATTATTTAGATAAGAAACAGTCAAGGCGTCTGTAAGCATTTTTTGTTAAATCACAGAAAATTCCAGTAGGTCATCTGAATATGATTCCACCCTGATGTTTGATTGCTGCAAGGGCTTGCTTTGCTACGGTCTCTGTTTGAAGCTAACATGCTGCTAAAAGTAATGAACAGATCCGTTTGCTGAGTGTTGTGGTCTAACTGAGCGATTTCTGTGCCACAGGGTCCCAGAGGAGACAAAGGACCTCGAGGTGACAGGGTAAGCTCAAATACAACTCTGCTGCTTTTGATATGACAAGCAAATGTGTAATCATAGTCCTCATAAAGGCATGTTTACAAAGCATCTTTGGCAAAGTGTCGGCTGATGTCATCTGACCTGTTGACCTCTACTGGCCACACCCCTTTGTTTACATCATCAGTTGCACCAGTCGCCCTTGGTGACTAAAATCAGTTAAACAGCTATTTATAGTTTTTTTTTCTCTCTTTACCAAACTAATACCTCTTATTATGACTTCCAGAAGCATCACTCCATTTGTTTAGATTTATCTTTTTTCTTCATGTGCGGTTAAAAGCTCGAGGACTCATTACAGATCCTGCAGGATTCCCATGCCGCATCCTTACACAAACATCACTAGCTGAACTTTAAATCGCAACATTTCCTCGCTCATGTCATCTGTCTTTTCCAGGGTCCTCCTGGCCCTCGTGGAAAGGATGGTATACCTGGACTCCCCGGCCCTGCTGGCCCTCCTGGCCCTCCTGGACTTGGAGGAGTAAGTCTAGCTTTCATACCCTTTAAATACACAGCATGCTTTGGTAATGTACCTTAAAGACTGGGCAAAAAATATCCAAAGGGCTGTGCTCGCTCGTAAATATGTATTTCTTACACTCCAAAGTGTGTCGTATGAAGTAGTGATAAAAGGCCTAAATCTGACCGGCATTTTGCACTCTGCTGTGTCAAGTCCAATAAAAAGCAAACCTGCTTTTATTTCATGAACTCTGGTGACCTCACTGCCTCATTAACAATGTGATAAAGAGCAACTCTTAACCTTTTGCCATTTACACGACTGAACCAAAACCCTTCTAAGAGACACCACATGGATGAGGCAGAATTACGTCAGTAGTGTACCTTTTAAAACTAATTTCAGTGTAAAAATTATTGAAGTTCCTTGTAAATAACTTTACTATTCAAAAAGAATACATTTAAAAGAAATTTAATATGGCGATTCATTATGTTTGAACTATGCTGCACGTGTTTAAATGTCATGATAAATCAGTTAAGTAGAGGCTTATGAACACCCACACAGATATGAATTAATGTATTTCATCCTGTTCAACAGAACTTTGCTGCTCAGTATGATGGCGCAAAAGCCCCTGATCCCGGCCCTGGACCCATGGTGAGGACCCTTCTTTTTCTCCCAACACGGCAACACCGTGACACACATTTCCAAACAGCCACGATCATCCCTATCCAGCAGTATCATTACATGTACTGTAGTATCACTTACTCAATTATAATTATGGTGTAAGGATCATTTCTGCATATGACTCACACTGAACGTCCACATTTGATACAGCAATAATAAAACTAAACAATAAAGGCTTTTCAGACTTATCTCAGAAGATGAAGATTGATTGTGAATCTTTTGTTTGCTTTTCAGGGTATGATGGGACCTAGAGGCCCCCCTGGACCTTCCGGACCTCCAGTAAGTGCAAAAATCCTACAAAAAATTCATCCTGTATATAAACCTATTTAAATCTCCGTACATTATGACCAACGACTGGACTCCTCTCGTTTAACAGGGACCTCAGGGACACACAGGACACCCTGGTGAGCCTGGTGAGCCTGGACAGGCTGTAAGTGTCCTCATCTCTGCTGTTTTTTCTTTTTTTGGATGATTTTAGATACCACCTTCATTTGTTTTTATTCTCTTTCCCAGGGTGCTGTTGGTGCTCGTGGCCCCCCAGGACCTCCTGGCAAAGCTGGTGAAGATGTACGTATACACTTTTCATAACCTTGTTTCTAAACTCATTTTGAGCTCCTGAAATTCTTTTTTGTGTGTGCTTATGCATCAAATATTGAAGTCTCTTCTGTTGACTTGCAGGGTAACAATGGCAGACCTGGCAAGCCTGGAGACAGAGGCGCCCCCGGCCCTCAGGTAAGATATTTTCACCAAGACACAGAGAATTACACACACACTGCACTCGGATAGTTTTGTTGCAAATGGGGCATGTTTATGATGTTCTTTGTTTTCCAATCCCAGGGTGCTCGTGGATTCCCCGGAACCCCTGGACTTCCAGGAATGAAGGGACACAGAGTGAGTGTGTCGTTCTCAACTTCCCCTTCTCCTTTTCTCCTTCCTCCTCACCTGAGTCCCTCACACTGATAAAAAAAATAGTCTCCAAAGCAGAATGCAGTTGAGGAATGGGCACACCTGTGCTATGAGTTGCACAGAGGATCATGCCCCTTAATGAGCACCACTGGGAGTGATTACAGAGCTGTCCTCCTTCCCTCTGGTCTCCTTGAAAATTACTGGATTGCCTTAAAGGGAAAAGCTTCCATGTAAGTGGTGTTGAAAGCATCTTCCACATTAAAGCAAGAAGTAAAGTTTCCTTTGAAACAATATTACAGGGTAGAAAATCATCTTTAATAACTCGGATGAAGTTTTGAATATCTCTCCTCTTCCACTTGGTTAAAGCACAACTTATTTATCCCTTTAGGCCTGTTTTTTCTATGACTTGCTTCCCATTTCTCTCTTTCTATGTTTATCACCCTTTAAATGAACATTTGTTTATGAATTCCCGTTAGATATGATCTCTCATCATCGCCATGCTTCTGTATTTTAGGGTTACACCGGTCTGGATGGACGTAAAGGAGAGCCCGGTGCTGCCGGCGCCAAGGTAAAAACCCGACTAACCTCCATGTGATTGCTCCAGAAGAAAGATTTCCAGTTACTTTTCAGTCATTTCAGTTGTTAGTGCCTCTTTATGTAGATTCCTCTGCTTCCCATGCAAATATGTCAACCAAAAACAAGGGAATATTTTACTATACATTTATCTCGCGTCCCCAATAGGGTGAGCCCGGTGCCCACGGAGCTCCTGGAAGTCCTGGACTGGCTGTAAGTTTCTGATAAGTTTTTTTTTTTTAGCTAAAAACATCACTTCCTTACAACTTTCCAGCGAAACAGTTCCCAGTTAAATTACAGGAATATAGGATTGCAGTGAAGGTAACGTATGTCCTTTCTTCAGGGAGCCCGTGGTCTGGCTGGTGAGAGAGGTCGTGCCGGCCCTGCTGGCTCTGCTGGTGCTCGTGGTGCTGATGGCAATGTTGGACCTGCTGGCCCTGCTGTGAGTGAAAATTTGATTTAGATTTCTGTAAAATAACTGATGGAAAACTGAGGCTGCAGAGGCGTCATAATAACTTGATATGAACTTGAAATTCTTCACAAATATCCTGACATGACATTTGCTCCTCTTTAATCTAGGGACCCTTGGGTGCTGCAGGTCCCCCAGGCTTCCCCGGTGGCCCCGGCCCTAAGGTGGGTTTTATTATTCCTGTTGCATCCCTTTATGAAGATTTTTATACATAAAGGTTTACATGAAAAAAGCCCACCACAATGTCCAAAAATTTGCATCAATGCCCAATTTGTTCTTACACCATATCCCCACGTGTCATATTCATCGCATATCTGACCACATGTCATTCCTCTCAGTAATTTCCAGGTAATATTGGTTTGATTGTGAATATATTTTTGTCATTAACAGGGAGAGACTGGAGCTGCTGGAGCCACTGGCCCATCTGGACCTCAGGGAGCTAGAGGAGAGCCTGGACCCAATGGTGCCGTTGGCCCTGTTGGTCCCCCTGTAAGTATGCAAAGATGCCAGATTTCTTCAAATAACCATAAGCTCTTGAGTTTGTGTGATTTAGTGTTGATCTTAAGAAGATGGTTGCAGATGGTGAGAAAGACCTGGCTGATCGATTGCAGAAGTCTTTCTAATTCCTCACTGAAGTGACTTCTACGAAAAGTACTTCATGGAATATTTAGAAAGGAATATTTACATTTCATATTTTGTTGTCAAAACAAAAAAATGGCCTTTTTATCACCAAGTTCTTCACCAATAAATCCTGTTTTATTTGCACGTTTAAATGGGATAGTTTTAGATGCATTCCATATTCTTCTTATTTCTTGTCATTTTCCTGCAGGGTAACCCTGGAGCTAATGGCCTGAATGGACCTAAGGGAGCTGCTGTAAGTATCATAGTTGTAACAGAATGAGCTGAGATTATAATATACAGAACACACAAATAGAAACCAATTTATTTTGGGACCATACATTTAGTCTGATGGCCACACCAGTCATGGATAGCTCAAACATCAGATACACAAAGCCTAACTCATAGTTGGGGTTACAAAGCGGCATAAAGTGGGAAACATTTGGCACCCTTGACTTGAATATCCAGGAGCCAGACCACACAGATTTTCAAACGCACCCTCATTTTGATTTCAGCTACACCAGTAAATTACACCTTTTGCCCAATGACACACACACACACACACACAGATGTGGAGCCAATAGCAGCTTTGCTATCACTACGGATAGCTGGAGTTCTTCCTTTGGTGATTTAATGATTGTCATGCCTGTTGCTCAGGGTGCCCCTGGTGCTGCTGGAGCTCCTGGCTTCCCCGGTGGAAGAGGAGGACCTGGACCTCAGGGACCTCAGGGTGCTACTGGACCAAGAGGCCTTGCCGTGAGTAACACAAATAGTAACTCTCAAAGCAGAGTGACTGAACACGGGATTACCACTAAGATTATTAAGGTGAATGTGTTCTCTGTTTTAGGGAGATCCTGGTCCTCAGGGTGTGAAGGGAGACGGCGGTGCCAAGGGAGAGCCTGTAAGTTCATACCCTGATCAATTTAGAATTTCACCAAAATAGATTTGATGCATTTCTGACTCCCACTGCCTTGTTTCCTTCCTCAGGGTAATTCTGGACCTCAGGGAGCTCCTGGACCTCAGGGTGAGGAGGGCAAAAGAGGACCCACTGGTGAGCTTGGTGCCACTGGACTCGCTGGTGCCCGTGGAGCTAGAGTGAGTACATCCCCATCATTACAAATGGCTCACCTATAGCATCCACAGTTTGACACTGGAATCAGCTGTTAATCCCTGCGCGTATCCTTTAGGGCGCCCCAGGCAGCCGTGGTTTACCCGGATCTGAGGGAAGAACTGGCCCCATTGTGAGTACAGCATCCGACGCTGGGTAACTTGTAGTCATCTAGTGAAGTTTTTTCCCCTCTAAACCTGTAACTTCTCTCCTTCTCATAGGGTATGCCTGGTGCTCGTGGTTCCACTGGTTCTGCTGGACCTCGTGGACCCCCTGGAGATGCTGGTCGTGCTGGTGAGCCTGGCCCAGCTGGTCTCAGGGTGAGTCTTTTGCTAAAAGCTGTTTTTAAACTGATGGAATCCCAGAAACACCTCAGAGGAAGGAGAGTCTTGTAGGTAAATGACCAACTATAAATGGTTGAAATGGTTGGTGTATGAGCAATATTTGCCCACTTAAAAGAGTGATAGTGGGGGTCTGAAGTCTCTCTCAATGTTAGTATGTGGGTTGAAAGCTATGTGTGAGATAGCCATAAGATGAACAACATGTGATCTAAATATTGTATTTTAAAGTTATTAAATCAGATGATGAATTGCGTATATAATCGGCTAACTGGTACTGTATGTGTTTTCCATAGGGTCTCCCAGGAAGCCCTGGAAGCTCTGGACCCCCAGGAAAGGAGGGACCTGCTGTGAGTAAACTTGAATTTGACTAAGTTTTTACCCACACATCCATGGAAAACCTACTGGTCCCATTCTCTTTTGTTTTGATATAAACATTTTGTAAAATGAGTATTGGTGACATGCTTTCTTTGCTGCCTCCTCCAGGGTCCTGCTGGACAAGATGGCCGTGGTGGGCCCCCTGGCCCAAGTGGACCTAGAGGCCCACCTGGAAACATTGGCTTCTCTGGACCCAAAGGACCCAGTGTACGTAGGCTTCAAGCAATAATTTGAAACTGTATTCTATTTTAGTTTAGAAATGGCCTGTACAGTAACTAACCTGTCTTTTACCTCAGGGAGAGCCTGGCAAGCCTGGAGAGAAGGGACCCAGTGGCCCCACTGGACTGAGAGTAAGCCAACAAAACAAACAAAAAAAACCCTGACACAACATTGTTCTACAGACACTCCTTTAAAAAAATGCCATACAAAAACTCCTAGTTTGTCGTTTTTATGCTTCATATCTGTTCCTGTGTTTAGGGAACCCCTGGACCTGATGGTAACAATGGTGCAACTGGCCCCATGGGACCTGCTGTGAGTGTCCTCATATGCACATGTGAATTTCAAACATTTGTCCTTGATATTTGAATACCTACGTGAATGACATGTTTTCATAGTCCCTGAGCCATTTTTCATACTTAACCCCTCTGGCCTTCTTGATGTAGGGTGGCGCTGGTGAGAAGGGAGAGCAGGGACCTTCTGGAGCTGCTGGCTTCCAGGTTTGGATCAATTTCTAGTCTCTATATAAACAGCGGATTAAGAGTAGTTTTATCAAAGGAGATTTTTTTTACCATTTGGTGCTAAAAGCTTATTTTAATTTGCTCCAGTTGACTCCATTGGATCTGGTGACACTATTTGATATTTTCAGGGTCCGCCTGGATCCGCTGGACCTGCAGGAGAGGCTGGCAAGCCTGGAGAGAGAGTGAGTACTAAAAGACAAACTTCAGTTTTAACGACAGCCAACCTGCAGAAGGAGCAGTTTAGTGTACATGGCTTGCAAGACTCTTCTAACCAGCCCAATGTGTCTCTGTAGGGTATCACAGGAGACCAGGGAGTTTCCGGACCTGCTGGTGCCAAGGTGAGTTCACCTGTTCATGTCTTTGTTTTCTAAGGTACATAGATCATCAAAAACAGTAGTTTGATTTCAAAGATTTTAAATTCAGTGATGTTTGGGTATTTTATTTAACCTATCTTGGATAGATTTTAATTAAATCATTTATTTATATTTTTAGGTTGAGTGTTTTAAAGAAAAACAGGAAGCTCCCTTTTACATAAAATGAAAATAAATATGTGTGTAATCCTACAGGGAGAGCGTGGAAACTCAGGTGCTGCCGGATCTGCCGGACCTCAGGGAGCAATTGGCGCCCGTGGTCCCGCTGGACCCCCTGGACCTGATGGTGGCAAGGTATGGCTATAGGAAGAAGGAAAATGTAGGAAACAGAATAACAGGAAAAGAAGAGATAAGCCAAAGTTTTACCTGTCTGTTTCCAGGGAGAGCCTGGTGCTGCTGGAGCTGCTGGTGGTCCCGGACATCAGGGACCTGGTGGGATGCCCGGTGAGCGTGGTGCTGCTGGTTCTCCTGGAGTTAAGGGAGAGAAGGTAAATTAAAAAACAAAATCTGCAAAGAGCTGTTTATTTGTGAGAACTTTTCACAACACTTTGTTCTTCCTCCTTCAGGGAGAGGCTGGACACAGAGGCCCTGATGGAAACCCTGGCAGAGATGGTGCCCGTGTAGGTTTAACTCTGTGCAACTTTACATGATAGTTCACTGAGTTTGATTATTTCAGCCTGAACCTTGGCCTCACTGTCTTCTTTTTCTGACTAGGGTCCACCCGGACCTGCTGGACCTCCTGGACCCACAGGAGCCAATGGCGATAAGGTAAGCCAATCTATAAATTACCACAAAAGAAAAAAAAAAAAGACGACCAAAAGAATAGGTCAAGAGACACTAGCCGTCAAACGGCACATATTTAGGAGAGCTGCACTCCAATGTTAACAAATATCAGAAAGTTTTGTGATGCTGCTGCTGTTCACTATTCAAGATGGAGTCCATGGGAACTGAACCACAACTGCAAACATACATCAACAGATATTGCTAACATCAAAGTACTGTAGAAATGTAATTGCTGAGTAAGCCTGTAACCTAACACTCATGACCTAATGATACTTCTGTGTAACAGTAATGGCAATTACCCCCAGCGTAGCATCCTATATGACGCTTCATCCTCAACACCGCCATCTAATGGTCATTGGTAAAGCTGCAGCAAGAACTCATCCACAGCTCAATGTCAGATTACACTGGTTGATAATTCAAAATAAATATGGCAAACTTATTGTAGTATACATTTTGAAGATATTTGGAAAAATAATTATTCGCATTTTTATGCCGTGTTTCTCTGTCCTTTCAGTAACACTTATGTATTTGCAAGTTTACAAACTGGACATTAGATACAACTTACAGGTTTACAACCTTCAACGTACAATTGATGTTTACTACCCACGATTACCAGAGGCTAAAAACCATTAAAGTGCTTTTATAGTGCTTACTTTTCCCTCCTGCTTGTAAATGCTGTTTTAAAAATAAAGCCATTCTGGAAAATGCTGAGCCAATTCGTGTCTTTAGATTTGAAAGTTAATGCCACAAGTATGCTGCATCAGGTCAAAAACAAAGGACTGTTTCACTTTTTATTCAGTTTGTCTAATTTCAATTTTGCCATTGTTAATGAACAAAATTGAGATAGTTAATATATCATCAATTAAGTAACATAAAAAGCATTTAACAAATTAATCTTGAAATAGAAAAAGTAATTTTAAGTTCATGTTCTCCCCTGCAGGGTGAAGCTGGTTCGTTTGGACCTTCCGGCCCAGCTGGAGCTCGTGGAGCCCCTGTAAGTACCTGTGTATTGCTTCTTAATGATAACAGAACAGTAGTACCTCACCTGCTGAGTGATTATATCATTGCACACACATCATGTGATACAAAGCCCAGTTCTTTATATACTGGTTTAGCAGTATTTCTAACTGACTGCTCGTCATCAACAGGGTGAGCGTGGAGAGGTTGGACCAGCTGGACCCCTTGGATTCTCTGGCCCACCTGTAAGCCCATTGCAACTCATGATTAACACATAAAAATTAGAGCACAGACGCACACAGACTTGGCCTGATATTGAACCAGTCTTGCTTCCGTCTGTTGTTCAGGGTGCTGACGGTCAGGCTGGAGCAAGAGGAGAGCGTGGACCTGCTGGAGTAAAGGGAGAATCTGGCCCTGCTGGTGCTGCTGGACCCGCTGGACAATCTGGACCCCCTGTAAGTGAACACTTAATCACACTCTGGCAAATTTGATTTAAGGAGAAGCTGAAAGTTAATCAGATCAAAATCAGATCGGAATGTGCAAAAAAGTGTGAGAATTGTTGCTGGTATACGAATGAATGATGTTGTCTTCCTCTTCTGGGTGTGTAGGGTGCTTCTGGCCCTGCTGGACCTACTGGTGCTCGTGGAGACACTGGCCCACCTGTGAGTACTGAAACAAATGCACAGATCTGGCGAAGCAACACATACCTGCCACACGCAAACACTCTGCTGGCCTGTCAGCATGTATGAACCTTTATATGACATAAGGGTTTTGGTTTTTTATCATTTTTTGCTTTGAATCACTTTCCGCTGGCTTTTGGCCTCTTTTGCCATTTTGTCAGAACCGGGATGTAACATTTTAATCTAATGATCACATAAAATCACCAAAAGGAGTAGGCTACTATTTATCTATTTTTTTATTTTTAATGTCCTGATACTGGACATTACGGCAGTGCTCATCGCAACATATAATCAATGATTCCAAAGTCCGCTTTAGCTTTTAAATGGTTATTAAGAAAGGCGACTATGACATTCATATCCTATTTATATTTATTTTTGTTTCCATATTTTTGTTAAAGCACACATACACCATAGTTGATAGATGAACCTGTGTTTGTTTTTCTGGTCAGGGTCTGACTGGTTTCCCTGGAGCTGTTGGTAGAATGGGTGCTCCTGGACCTGCTGTGAGTACTCACCTTACCTTTATAGTTATTAATAGACACACACACACACATGAACTCACCAATAACCCACTCTCCACTCGCCTCTTTCCCTCTAAGGGTATTGTTGGACCTCCTGGCCTTGCTGGCCCTGCTGGCAAAGATGGACCCCGTGGTGCCCGTGGTGATTCTGGCTCCGCTGGTCCTCCTGGTGAGCAAGGAATCATTGGCCCACCTGGTCCAGCTGGAGAGAAGGGACCTTCCGGAGAATCTGGCCCAGCTGTAAGTCACATGAGACTATGGAGCACTGACATTCGGAGACCTGCTGAAATCTCTTTTAGCATGGACACACGGATCTTCATCCTGCTCTCCCTGATGTGTGACTGATCCAGAGCTTTTGTGAATTTTTAGGGTCTTCCTGGTGCCCCTGGAACCACTGGTCCTCTTGGACTTCAGGGATTCGTTGGTCTGCCTGGTGCTAGAGGAGATCGTGGTCCACCTGGTGGTGCTGGTGCCGTGGTAAGTACAAACTGAGTGTATCGCTTGCTAAAAGCCACAGGAAATTAATATCTCAGAACTTAGAGAGAGAAGTTGAAGACTGTAAATGATTTGCCTGTATTTGGGCCCTAATATGTAATTTTCTTTGCATCGTACCACAGGGAGAGCCTGGTAGAGTTGGACCTCCTGGTCCCTCTGGAGCCCGTGGTCCTCCTGGTAACATTGGCATGCCTGGTATGACTGGACCTCAGGGAGAGGCTGGACGTGAGGTAAGGCTTTAACATGACCATTAAACAAAGCGGGGTAGTAATTCATCTGGAAACGTTGCTTTTGAAGTATAGGATTACAGATTACTAGTTACTTTTAAAATTTCCTTGGGTTTAACCCAGCTTTTTCATGGCTTGTAAAGCGGCTTTACACACTTCTCTGATGTTAGAAGGAGGATATAGTTGAGTTTCCAGCTCTGGAACAGTTTTTAGTGGACATGGCCATCAGTCTTGACATGGTGCATGGAAGGCTCAGTTATAAATGAGTGAACCTTCCTCTGACTGACAGATGAGAGCCGGTGAAAACCCAAACAAGGGAAGTTTAAGTTTCAGTGCATACTGCCACATTTTTATCTAAGAACTTTTTCCATACATAAAATAACAACCAAAAGAGAACTTTGTCAGATATGGCCAGTTTATAATCAGCATTTCGGTTTGTAACTTGTAAAAGGTCACATTTATCTACATGATGATGCGGATGTCCCACTAACACCCATCTGACTCCAGAGGGGGCTTGATTCAGTTTGAACTACTAACTATAGAAATTAACAAGTTTGCTTGTCCAACCTGGACAAATCAGTGCAGGCAGATAAACCTGTGTACAACTTAACTAGCACATAGAAATAACATTATTTCCCACCCGCAGGGTAACACTGGTAATGATGGACCCCCCGGCCGTCCTGGTGCCCCTGGACTCAAGGTAACATCCTCACATAACACTTTAACACGTGTTTGCATCCAGCATACACTGCTCTGACCTGATTGTGCGATTACTCGTCATGCGTAGGGAGACCGCGGTGAGCCTGGATCTCCTGGTGCTGCTGGACTTGCTGGTGCCCCAGGACCTGCTGGACCCTCTGGAGCTGTTGGCAGACCTGGAAACCGTGGAGAGGCTGTAATTATTCTCAAGCTTTCTCTGCTTGTTTTCATGTTATTATCTGCAGGATACCTGCATCTCTTTCACACCTCACCATCTTTTTCCTCTCTGCTTGTGTCCCTAGGGCTCACAAGGTCCCTCTGGACCCGTTGGCCCCGCTGGAGCCAGAGGTGCCCCTGTAAGTATACAATAATAAACAAAAGGTGACCCACAGGTCGTATAACATTCTTTGTGTGACAGTTGTGTAGACGTTAAACTCTTTTTCCTGCCTTTGTGTCTGTGCTGCTGTAGGGACCCGCTGGACCCCGTGGTGAGAAGGGAGTTGCTGGAGACAAGGGAGAGAGAGGCATGAAGGGTCTGCGTGGACATCCAGGTCTCCAGGGAATGCCTGGACCTTCTGTGAGTGGCTGCATGAAAACAGATAAATACATCCCGACAAACGAAAGGACTGCAATATCATCGGTGACAGCAGAATACACAGAGAGGGTTTCGTCGTTCATTTCGGACTTTTTCTCTTTGCCAGGGACCTTCCGGTGACAGTGGACCTGCTGGAGCTGTTGGACCTTCTGGACCCAGAGTGAGTAAAACCGCAAATCTTCAGCTCAATGTGGTATTATTTGTCTGTCCTACCTGGTTCTAGTAAAGTCACTGTGTCCCGACACAAACCTGGACCATAAGTGAGATGTTAGACGTTTATCCGACCAGATGAAACAGGCTCATACTGAGGCAGCCAATAAAAGTTTCCTTTAATGATGATCTCCACTACAGGGAGGTGCTGGACCCCACGGACCCCCTGGTAAGGATGGCAGATCTGGAGCTCACGGTACTATGGGTGCTCCTGGTGCTCGTGGACCCCCTGGATACTCTGGACCCGCCGTAAGCTTGATTTTTTTTTTATTTCCCAACATCTTTGCATTTAATTTCATCGTTTTGATCATACACTGTTATCCGCTCTGAAGAGGGCTCAGCTACAATTATTATCTGCATATCTATGCACCACCTCATCCGTCTTAGGGTCCTCCCGGACCACCCGGTCTGCCCGGACCTCCCGGCCCCTCTGGTGGTGGATATGACGTCTCCGGATACGATGAGTACAGAGCCGATCAGCCCGCTCTGAGAGCCAAGGATTACGAAGTTGATGCCACCATCAAGTCCCTCAACACTCAGATCGAGAACCTGCTCACCCCTGAGGGATCCAGGAAGAACCCTGCCCGCACCTGCCGTGACATCAGACTCGCCCACCCTGACTGGAGCAGCGGTAAGCTTTGTCTGATAGCTGAGGGGGAAAAATTCGCCTGGGCCGTTTCAAACTGGGCCAAAAAAGACCCAAACGTGTTTTATCTATAAGATGAACGTCCTGTTTTCCGGCTTTGTAGGATTCTACTGGATCGACCCCAATCAGGGTTGCATCAATGATGCCATCAAAGTCTTCTGCGACTTCACCACCCGCGAGACCTGCATCCACGCCCACCCCGAGAGCATCGCCGCCAAGAATTGGTACAGAAGCACCGAGAGCAAGAAACACGTCTGGTTCGGAGAGACCATCAACGGCGGCACCGAGGTGAGGGGGGACGTAGGGTTTCTCGCAAAGGCAAATAAGACGCATCAAGTGTGGGAATTGTCCTTTATTTACAATATGGATTGTTGTGCTTTCTGTTCTGCAGTTCACCTACAACGATGAGACCCTCAGCCCACAGAGCATGGCCACCCAGCTGGCTTTCATGCGCCTGCTTTCCAACCAGGCCAGCCAGAACATCACCTACCACTGCAAGAACAGCGTCGCCTACATGGACGGTGAGAGCGGCAGCCTGAAGAAGGCTGTGGTGCTCCAGGGCTCCAACGACGTGGAGCTTAGGGCCGAGGGCAACAGCCGCTTCACCTTCTCCGTGTTGGAGGACGGCTGCACTGTGAGTATATTTTGCCATCTTTAGAAGCTTTTTTTTTGTCTGTATTTTCTTTTCGGTTCTACCTCCTGAGATAGAAATAATTTAGTTTGTATGCTGCTAAATTAGGCCAGTCATCGAGCTCTGGATTTGCACTGTCCAGCCCCCCTGTGCCGTTCCAATATTCACTCTCTCTTTCTTCCTTCACCTTTGCAGAGACACACTGGTGAGTGGAGCAAGACAGTGATTGAGTACAGAACAAATAAACCATCTCGCCTGCCCATCCTCGACATTGCACCTTTGGACATTGGTGGAGCTGATCAGGAGTTTGGTTTGGACATTGGCCCAGTCTGTTTCAAATAAATAGACTCATGATAAATTAACAACAAAAAAAAGAGAGAAAGAACGAAAAAGAGAACCACCCCCTCCTCCCCCCGCCCTGAAATCTCAGCCCGCCCTTTTTGTGTTCTTGTTTTTTTTTTTTTTTTATACCGAATGCTGATTTCTCTCTGCAAATCCACTTGCTTAAGATGGGCAACTATCGGAGAGGACTGAACGGACTGAGCGGAGCGTTTGTGCAATGCAAATTAATACAGCCACCCAAAGGGACGCGGGAAAACACCTTGTTGTGGGACATCATGTCATCGTTTTGTAAAAAATAAAAAGAAGTGTAATAAAAAAGCTGAAAGTATGCATCACTTTGTGGTCTTTGTATATCTTCCAAAGAGGAGGTTTGAAACCACAATTTCCAAGAAAAAAGGTTTGAACTACCTCATGCCTGTACGTAAAGAAAATACTATTGACAAAACCTGGGTCCACAACCGAGATGTTAAGACTTCTAATGCTTCAAGCTTTGTCCCGTATTGGAAGGTGCTCAGTTACTTGAAGCAGAGATCTATGGTGCTAAGATGCAGCTGTGGAGCAAACCACTTTTTTTTACTGTATTTTTTTGTATTGACCTTTGAGGAGTCTTCCATTTATCCCACTGATACTCCCCCACTTTAAGCAAGTTGGAATATTTCAAGATCTGATGTCTGATTTTTTGTTTACTTTTGTTCTATTTCTGTTCTGTTTTTTTTTGTTTGTTTCTTTGTTTGTTTTGTTTTTTTCTGCTCAGGCTTTTTCACTCTCCCACTCTGTGTTCATACGGACAGCCCATATTTCATCCAGTTCTGAATGGTTTTTAGGCAGCCTTTCTCTCTCTTAAACAATGACACCACAAAGTCTATTGTACCTATTTTGTATATGTGAGATGTTTAAATAAATTGTGAAAAGTTCTGAAATAAAGCATGTCCAATGTTCCAAAACCCACAACGCAGTGACTTAAGTGCTTTCATGTTTTAAAGACACCATTGAAGGTGTGTCACTGTAAAAAAAGAAAGAATTGTTGTTGTTTGGTTTGACTTGGCTGATGATTTATAAGTCATCATTAATGTTAACATCTTCCTATTGTGGAAGCACAGCCATATCTTGATTTACATTCCCCCTTTACTTTGCCGTTCAACAAGACATCCAATTTTAATGTATAGTAAATTTCTGTTTACACTGTCCATGCCAATGTGTGATTACTAACGTGCATTGTTTCTTGTAAATATGCATCCTCTCATGTTGCTTTTTCTTGCATAATACAGCTTTTGCATCCAAATAAATTTCTGTGGTTTGGATCAAGGCTTGAATTGCAGTGATGCATGAATATAACCATTAGATTAAGCACAGGAAATGACTCATTACTGCTAGTTTTATTTATTTCACTAGAGTACAGTGTGTGAGAGAGCAAGGTTTTGAAGAATTTGTGAAAACTAATGAAATAACACTTCCACGAGTTCAGCTGCCGCACCTTCTACAACCACTAGAGGGCATTGTCTCATATTTACATGGTACAATAAATATTGTGATTAATGATTCTTGATTAAATCTATATATTAACAAATTGGACCATTACAGTGTTGACTATAGCAATTTGATACATTTTTCAAATTTCATTTTCTACACCCATTTGCAACGTGGAGGAGGCTGCAGCCTTCCTGTGTGCTTGTAGGCAAGAGTTAAGGTACACACTATAGGTTTTTTTTGTATTTCTATTTTATTTTACGCACTCTGCATATAAAATTATGTTTACAAAAGATGACAACGAGCCTACATTAATAGGCTGATCACATACAGAATAGTACAAATTAAAATATAGTTAGAGGATATCTGATATAGTCAGATACCAGACAGGTAAAGGGTTCAGTTGAATGTGAAAATTTGACTGACTTGTTGCACATTGTAAGTGGAATTTTTTGGCACTGGATCCATTTCTCCATTTTCTACACCCACTTACGGTAATCCAATTAAGGGGTGCGAGAGGGGTTGGAGCCTGAAACAGCTGCAATTAGGCTATCAGAGGCAATTCTACACACTGTACACTCCTGTTCACTCAGGATAAATTCAATTAGCCCGTATATGCACAGTAAGAACATGCCGACCATACAGAAAGGCCCTCCCTGAGATACAAAGCAGCAACCTTCTTGCTGTGAAGTAACAGCTTACTTTATTTTTAATATACTCACCATGAATATTCAGAATCCATGACAAATCTAATTTTTTAAGTTTTATGTAAAAACTTTCAAGTGATTACCAGATTTCTTGAAAGTGGATTAAGACAACCTGCTTCTGCATGTACTGTCCACTAGGTGTCGCTTTAACCCTGAGAATGAAGCTGAGATGGAACTTGTAGAGTTCAATCAAAGAGTGCAGGACATCTGTCTAATTTAATTGTACGCTTCTTCTCAGTAATGAATGCACAAAGATCCCCTTCAAATCTACACTAATTCATCATATTTTCATCAACAAGATTTTATCTTTTAAACACAGAGCAGCTTCTCCACAAATTCTTAACTAAAAAATAGTAAGCTTGGAAATGGCATTGAGTCCTGCTGGACTAAGAGAGAAATATTTTAATGAGACTAAGGTCAAGCCTTCCACACCCATGAAATGTGTTACTAAGTGCAACCCAAAACCACAAACGACTTACGCTAACAAATACTGTGACTGTTTAGCAAAAAAAAAAAAAAAAAGAGGAAAAAAGGCAAACCAGGCCTTTACCAAAATGTTGATAAATGATAAGCTTCTTTTTCCTCATCCAAAACATCTTAGTCAGACTAACAAAGTAATAATATTTTTCACATCATTTCACAGTTCACATCTAAACAAAACTCACAAGTGTCCCCTTTACACTTTAAAAATTATACATTTAGTCTATAACCAAAAGAGGCACAGGGCTTAGATGACAGTGGTCATGCCACATTGTCCAAATGTTCCAGCTAGTTTGCGTTACAATGGGTAGACTGAAGGGAACAAAAAAGTTTCATACTGTAGTTTTGCATACAGCAATTTTACAAAATGACAGTGATGTAGCGTCATAACGTCTTTATTAGACCATCTTGGTTGCTTTTAGTCAGGAAAAGATGATCAGGATTAGATTATTATTTGTGAACATTCACAGTATCAACATTTCTGCAGCCGATGTGTAGTGCAAGGAAATGTGTAAATTGCCAACTCTGTTCTGTTGCATTGTGCTGTAGAAACTCATCCTGAAATAAAACACTCAACAATCAATTATGCACCAATTAGAAAACACAAAATGAAAGTATTAAAGCGCTGAGATGTGAAATGGGAAGCAATCTGGCAAATGTAACTTTTGTGCAACGCCCGTTTCATGGACTTTGACTTTGTAGGTTTTGTGTAATTACTGACAAACTAACAGCTGTGAAAACATTTTGGGAACACTGTCCCCAAAAGAATGTCAAACATGATCCAGTCATAAAAAGCTTGGACAGCAAGCCACACACGACATTCCTGTTTTTTAGGAGTTGTTTTATTGATTGTTTTTGCAGGACAATGCCAAAGTGACTTTTTGAACTATTCTGCTCCTCAAATCTTCAAGGAGAAACAAAAGTTTAAAGTTTAATCTACTAAAATTCTCGGTGAACCCGCTTAAAGTCGCACTGTCCTGCAGCAGTGACCGGTGTGATGGAGGAGGAGGCGGCGTCGCCTGAGACAGAGCGGACAGATGGTGCAGCGCTGCTGGACCGCACAGCGGCTTGTTGTCATGGAGGAGCAAAGATGGCGGTCCTGGCCTATAGCCTGGGCAAACGCGAAATAAATCAACATTTCACCATAAAGAATGCAAAATTGATATCGCTGGCAGTTGTTATTTTGCTCGTCTTCTTTCACACAGCTTTGCGGCATTATGGCGGTAAGTGTTTTTCCGTTATTTGTACTGAGCGATGATGTTGAAGCACTTGACACTAGCTAACGGTAGCTAGCGCCCAGTTTATAGCTACGAACGCTTCTCCTTGCTGGCCAGTTCAACGCTGTTATCCAGTGTTGCTAGTTAGGTCTGAAGTGTACGTACTGTAAACATTAGATAAAATTGCACAGGCTACATTAACAAAACCATCAGCGGGAACATGGATTGATTTGGCAAAGCAGCTAGCTGCAAACAGCTAACAATACGTTTAGCTGTATTTACATGCTTCTGTCAGAACACGTTTTATTGCTCCAGGAAAGTCGTGTAGGTCTATAAAGTCATTAAATAGCTATTAATCTAACTGTTATTAATAGCGTGAACGACAACCACTGTGTTTTATAACATTACAATAGCCAGCTTTCTGTCAAAGGTTGTTACTTTGTATTGCATTTCTAGGCAAAGAATTCGCTACCACTCTGAGCTTGATGAGAGGAGTGGGATTATAGTTAGCCTATTATTATACTCAAAACACAAAATAATATGTTTATAAACATATAACAAGTGGAGTGCAAAGAAACCCATTTGTGAGGGATATTACCTCTCTGTCAGGCTGCAGTAGTGGAGGTTTTTGATGGAAGAGGATTGGATGGAAATATCTGCTTGTTACGCTTGATTGTAAGAGCTATTTTATCTTACTGTGCAATTATGACTAATGGGCAAATTAGATCTAAATGATAAGTTTTATTTGCAACGAAAGGACTTTATCCTTCATCAAAAGACAAATATCCAACGACGAGGCAACCATATATATATAGTATATGCACCATAAAGCTGGATAGCATTGTGAACATTGACAGAAACCTTTGAGTTGATGTTCAGTTTTAAGGCCAGTAACCTGCAACTATGAACTTTAGTTTGTGATTATCAATTTCCTGTGATTTTGTGAAATAATTGTGTCTGTAAATAAGCTAGGTATACTGCAAATATAGTTACACCTTGACCCACCCATGTTAAAGTGACTGGTATTACTGTAACAGGGAGAGTATCTTT
>JBBDHI010000018.1:10200545-10210884 GCA_037177115.1 Craterocephalus stercusmuscarum
GTTAGATGAGTTATTACACTAATCTGATGACCCAGAGTGGGCTAAAAGTCATTTTTCATTTCTGTATACCTTTAACACAGTGGTCCATCAAGTTGCACAGCGGCAGTAGTGAGACCCTGCAGCAGTACAAAGTCAACCTGACGGCCATTGCTGTGCATCTGGAGAGGCTGGCGGAACATGGAGAGGTCTACTGGGTCCTCCAAGGTGAACTCAGCTTCTAATATCCATTTTAGACATACAGGTATGATGATGATGATGATGCTGATAATCTTTCCTGTCTGTCAGGCTGACATACTGATGCTTCACTCCAACAACTGATCTCTCATGTCATGAGTGTATTAATGCAAACTGGGATTACCAAAGGAGTCTCTATGGCATTAAGAGTGCGCACATTCCATATAATCTCACCCAAGAACTCAGTGTCTGTCTGGGTGTGATTGAGATGCCACACCCAAATCTCTAAATCCTAGTTTTCCGTCGCCTGCAGATCCAGTAAATGAGGATGTCTTGAGTGAAAACAGGAAGATGATCACCAACCAGCAGCTGGAGCTTTACAACGAGGCAGCAGTGGAGGTGCTGAACAGCAGTAAATATAACGGTAGATCTCGGGTCAAGCTGCTGGCAGCGTCCCGCCAGGCTGCACTGGAAACCATCAGCAAATCAGACGATGGCTTGCACCTGCCTGAGAGCACCAGGAATGTGGTAAGTAGTTTTTCTTTTGTTCGTTTGTTAGGGATGTTTGCGATTAGATTGACAGAGCACTTATTCCATCCGGGTCCCTGAACATTTCCCCTTTCCTCTCTACATGACTTCCTGTCAGGGAGCCATGGTTCTCATGAACTCCATGTGCAACAAGCTACTGAGGCCCATCGACGGCTCCTGCTGCCAGACGTTGCCACCCCCGAACTTCCTCCAGAAACTTTCCGCCTGCTTCTTCTTGGGCTCTGCTGTGGTCTTTGCGGTGCTCCATGTGCTCGGCAACAACCGGCACCGCCGCCCCGTGCCCCCGGACGTGGAGAGCCTCGAGGAGAAAAAACCAGCAACTGCAGCCGTGCCCTTTGGGCCGAAGGCACCTTTTCAGGCCCTTTGCAGGATGGGCATCATCATGGGCTACTTTTACCTCTGTGACCGAGCCGATGTGTTCATGAAAGAGCAGAAGTTCTACACACACTCAACTTTCTTCATTCCTCTCATCTATATATTTGTACTGGGAGTGTTTTACAGCGAGAACTCCAAAGAGGTGAGTTGGAGCTGCTTAGTGAAAGACTTGTTTTCTTTCTTTTCTTTTTTACTTTACGCAATCAGATTGCAATCCCATAATGAGTGGTTGTAGCTGATTTCACCATTTTAGTGTGTGTATGAGTCATCATAGCACTATGTGGTCTGGGACACACCTGCTGTGGCCGAAACTACCACAAAGACACACCTCTGTCTGGCCGGTTTCATCACTAGCCTACTGTTGCAAGACGGTCATTACATTGTACAGGTGTATAGGTGGGATCAAAGTAAAGGCCGAGTTCAAAGATGGGTCTGGATTAAGCATGAATAGCATAACTGCAGCGGAAATGTCAACATGTTGACTGATAACTGCAGCTGGTTGTTTTAACATTACATAATATCACCCAAAACTGAGTTAAGATTTGCTTTTCCTTGTCCCTTACGCTCTTCTCTTTCTCTCTCTCTCTCTCTCGGCACAGACCAAATCACTTAACCGAGAACAGACTGATGAGTGGAAAGGCTGGATGCAGCTTGTCATTCTTATCTATCACATATCTGGAGCCAGCGCTGTGAGTCTGCTACACGTGTTCTTCACAGTGAGACTGCCTGTCCTGTTATCTGAGCAGCTAAACAATCCTATCTGTCTTTCAGTTCATCCCGGTATACATGCATGTGCGTGTGCTGGTGGCGGCATACCTGTTTCAGACGGGTTATGGACACTTCTCTTTTTTCTGGCTTAAAGGAGACTTTGGACTATACAGAGTGTGCCAAGTAAGGTTATCAGTTGCACTTTAACGTTGAATTTGTGAAATAAAGCAAACGGATTCATATGTGAGCAATGCAGATTTTTGTCTTTGTGTGTTCTCATATTTATTTATTTATTCCCAGGTGCTGTTCCGTTTAAACTTTCTAGTGTTAGTGCTGTGTGTGGTCATGGACAGACCATACCAGTTCTACTACTTTGTCCCCTTGGTAACCTTCTGGTTTGTCATTATCTACGCCACAATGGTGATGTGGCCTCAGATCCTTCAAAAGAAAGCTAACAGTAGGTGTCGAATGATTATATCATATCCCGTTAATTTAATAGTCATGGATCATGCTGATTTAAACGTGTTTTTTCTTCTAAGGCAGGGGTTTGACAGAACCCTTAATTATTTATTTATTTTATCCTTTTCTTTCACAGGTAGTGGTGTGTGGCATATTGTGGTTCTGGCAAAGTTACTGAGCCTCCTGCTGTTTATCTGCTTTTTTGCCTTTTCACAAGTGAGTGCATTTTCATATGTCGAATACAATGTCAGACATGATGTTTTTGTTCGTATTTGTCACATTAATGGGCTAGTAACTGTAAAAAGGGTTTTTCTTTGCAGGGTGTTTTTGAAAGCACTTTCTCTGTGTGGCCCATCTCCAAGCTCTTTGAGCTGAACGGAAGCATCCATGAGTGGTGGTTCAGATGGAAGCTGGACCGATTTGTAAGTCAAATGTGTTCCACCCCACCAGTTGTGTTGGTTAACAAAGTCTCCTTGTGTTTGTTTTCTCTTTTTTTTTTTTTACATGCTGACGTTATTTTGCAGGCGGTGATTCATGGCATGTTATTTGCATTCATCTACCTGGTGCTACAGAAGCGACAGGTTCTGTCGGAGGGAAAAGGAGAGGTTCTCTTCCCTGCCCGGATTTCCAATCTGCTCCTCTTTCTCTCTGTTGTGTCCTTTATTGTAAGACCCGTCATCTGATTTCCCGATGTCTCAGATGCTGAGGCTTTAACTTCTCCGTAAAAATTTGCTGTCATCTCCTCAGTGTTAATTTATGAGTTCTTTATGGTTTCTAATTACAGTAAACATTTAGTCACATGTTAATCAGATTAAAAGGAAAAGTAACGTTTTCTTGTCCACATCATTCCAGACCTACTCCTTATGGGCAAGCAGCTGCAAAACAAAAACGGAGTGCAATGAGATGCATCCTTACATCTCTGTGGTCCAGGTACTGTTGGAATATTAGGCCTTTTGTCTCATTTTCGTTTGCATTGTTTAGAGTTCCTGTGATCTTTACTTTACTAATCAATTAGTTGTTGATTAGTTTACTAATCAATGAAGTCTTAATACAATTCCCTGCTCAAATGTTTAAACTAAGAATACCTCAGGACTTATTGCTAAAAGGAATACTTCACCCTCGGAATGATGTGCCTTCATTTTCTACTCACCCTGATGCTGATTAACACTCTGGAACACTTTCATATTTATCATGCAGCCGGAGTTGTGGGGAGGTTTTTGTTCTACATCAATGCCGTTACAGTGATGTCGAACGGCCAATATGTTTTTCTGTGTGTTTTAACTCTTAGAAATGTCTCTACTCTTTTATTACCATAGATTTTGGCCTTCATTCTCATCAGGAACATTCCTGGCTACATCCGTTCTGTATATAGCTCGTTCTTTGCGTGGTTTGGAAAGATCTCCTTGGAGGTAAGTCAGTTAATTGCAGAGTCGGTGTAATATACAGTAATAAATGTTCCATAAATCCTTCAGAAAATCAAATATGTAAAAGTAGAGATGATGCGACTCAAAGAAAAAGTAAAGCAGGACTAGACTTCTCCCAACCGAGAATATGTTGCTTTTTAGCTTCCTGGAGACATGTTTTCAAGACATTTTCTTTGTCTCCCCCAGCTGTTTATATGCCAGTATCACATCTGGCTTGCGGCAGATACCAAGGGCATTTTGGTCCTCATCCCAGGAAACCCTTCTCTCAACATCATGGTCAGCACCTTCATCTTCGTTTGTGTGGCTCATGAGGTTTCCCTCATTACCAACGACTTGGCTCAGGTGGTCATTCCCAAAGACAGCATGGCCCTGCTGCGGAGACTGGGAGCTGTGGGAGTCTTCAGTCTGGTTGTATTGTTGCTGACCAGGGGTAACCACCTCACACCCGGTGCCTGATGGACACGTTATGACAGAGCACGGGGCTGAGTTTAAGCTTCTTCTGACATTTAAATAAGGTACAAATCCAAGTTGGACATCAAAAAACTGTCTCCATGTGTCAGCAATTAATGGCCACAGGAGAAGAACAGTTTGTCTGTTGGCCTGATGTTTTCTGAAAAGAATATTGAAGGAGGAAAAAAAAGCCCAAAAATGGAACACATTACAGGAGAGTGAGGGGAAAAAAGGACAAAAAGTGCTCTAAAATGTTTACACTATTTAGTTTAGAAGAGGCTCTTTCATTTCAGGACGTCACACCCTGCTGTGAATTCTGCAGCATTACTTCTGTTTACCCAAACGCACTGATAGGAAGTTTCTTTGGTCACGTGCCGCCATTTCTGTCATCACTCAACTCTGACTGGGATCTCTCCGTCCACATGATAGTAGCAGCTAAAAACCATACCCAGCATATTCAGATATCTACTATTTTATGACAAACAATTTAAATCATCAAGATTAACCATTTCTGGTGTTAGATATCTAAATATGCAAAATATGGACCAACGACTGGGTTAGGTTATCAAAAACTGCCAAGACTAATGTAAAACTAGGAGAGCAATGGTTAGAAAGTACAAGTTTTCTTCAACATATTTCACCAATGTTTTTGTGAATAATATTAGAACTGTAAGCCTTCCAGAAAGGCTCTGTGGTCACCTGCTGTAGCTCTAAAATTACATGCGACATGTATAGTATTTAATGATTTAAATTAAGCTTATATTTTATACAGTTTTTTATTTTTTGGCTTTTTGTTTGTACATTGTGCGCCCATGACTGCTGTTTGTGAAGAAAGTATTATATAGGTTATTTTTTACCATCCCAGAATCTCATTAATGGGGTCGAGCCTTTTTGTCTAATAGATGTCTGTCCTATTGGTGGCTCACTTCCTTCTATGTATATTTGTATAATAGAGTGAGAGATTTATTTTGTACAGCAATGCTTCAGCAGTGCTTTAGTCTTTTATCCTTACATTTCAGTAAAAAAAGAAAAAAGAAAAAGAGAGACTGAAAACATGCCTCATAGCTCTGGAAATGCACATTGCGCATACTATTGCACCATATGAGTAACACATAAATGTTCATCCTTTCTCTGCTGTCACAGTCTGTGAACTTCAAGATAAGTAGGCGAATAAGAGATGATTTCTTAGATGAATGCCTTTGAAGATGATTTTTTTTTTTAGTGGCTTATACATAAAGTACATCTTCATGTGTACAGAATCACATCTGTGATGTAGCTGAGATCACAATCTTCCATAATAAGGCACTTTGCATCAGGTCCACATCAACAGAAAAAAACCACTTGGTAATGCACTGACTGAGCTGATAGGACATATTACTGCTGCATTTATGAAAATATTGTTTATTTTATCTGTTGCCAAATGGGCGATGCCTCTTTGCCTGTTTACACTCAGACATCTGAGAGAGAGAGCACTTTTTACTTTGAGACCTGTCGTTTTTTTTTTTCTCTCATTAACATCTTTTAGGTACAATTCAGTGTTTTATTTGAGTTGAATATTTCACCAGTGCAAACACTTTGTGCACTTTGGGATATTTGTTTTGGGCAAGTCACATATTTTGACAAAGTAACTTTTCCAGATATAAGACATACTAAAATTAAAGTTGTGTTGCATATTAATTTTGCATTTACCTCTGGGTAGTAAAACATTGCAGTGTCAATCATTTATTTATTTAATCTCTCTTTTCAAAAAGGAAAATGTGGGTCCACCTCTGTTCTTTTTGTCACTGTGACACAATCTCTCTGCAGTTTTTGAGGCTTCATGTGTCATTTATGTGATGTTATTTGGGTTGTTCTCAAAGCAGAAACAACACCAAGCAAACTTGTAATTTCTCATACCTGTGAAACCTGTATAGATAAGTGGCATTTCCACATCGCAATTTCCTTTGACAAGTAAAGTTTAATTACCTGTTTTCTCATCTATTACTGATCTACAGCAAAGTGGTAAATCTGACCGTTGTTTCAGGCCTTAATTGATCCCTTTGATCGTATAAAAGCAACAAGTGTTTATACAAAGGCCTCTGAAATATTTTACCTTGTTTTGTTTTTTTTGTTTTTTTGTGATCTTAAAAGTTTGAAATGTACTCATTATTTATAAATGCCTTTATTCTGTTGTATATTGTTAAAAAATGTGGTGTTTTGGCTTCTTTTTCAGAGAAAAGAAATCAGTGAAGTCAGAACGAGTGTCTTGATTGCTTTGGAGACAGATTTACATTTTTTTAAAAGAATTTATTTGTCGACATGGTACATAAAATAAACACATGACAACTATAACCCCCCATCTCCCTCATACTGATCCCTTGTGCAAAGCAAGTAAAGATATAAACATTTTAACCATATTTTTTTAAAGATATACACATATTTTAAAAATGTATTACTGGCTGGTTTTCTTTATTACACTCTTTATAATCAAGGTTTAAGTGCAGATGGACAATAAAATCTTACAGGTGAGACATGCAGATTGGCACATGTTTGAACCCCCCGCCCCATAATTAAACGTGGAAAGGCTGCTGGTGTTTCTGGTCATAAATTCAGGGCCTCGGCCACTTTTCTTTCTTCAGGAATACCATTTACCTAGCAGAAACACAAGATGAGAAAATAGTTTTGTCACAGAAAGGACTTGATGAGAAAGACCTTAATGAATCATTTATGTCTACATGAGCTTACAGGGAGTTACACCTACCTCCAATCTTCGAAATGTTGACATGACATAATTATCCCCTTTGTTAGCAGTAAACAGAGAGCAGGTGGTTAGTTCTTCATGCAGCTGACGGCCATGCTCACAAGAGGGCGCTCACACACTTAACGTCACAGAGGCTCTTCTCATGCAGGAGGTAACTAATCGCAGCTGGATGCTTTCATTGCTTGCAGTAATGTACAGTAGAAGGGACAGCTTGTTAGCCACAGTTTCCATTTTAATATGCTTTTGTGTTACTAATGCCAATACAGCAGTCAAAGGAATTTACTGTGTAATCAACTCTAACCTACAGATACTTTGTTTTGCCACAGACAATAAATACTACAGGCAAGGAAACGATAATAATGTGAAGCAGAAGCAACACAAACATGCAGCTGCAGATATTATGCATTATGTTCCTTTATTCAGCACAGATCTGAAGCATGCGGCTGCATCTTTATTTGTTAGCTGCATCATGTTTTACACATGGAGATAAAGTTAGGTGGGGTGCATCTGCTGAAACGGGGAAACACTAACCTGATGGCCGCTGCTGTGGTATCGTAATCTGGTTTTGCAGATTCCTGAAACCATAAACAATGATGTGGTAAACAGATACACAAAATCCAGCGCTTTCATGTCTAAGTGTGCAGTTCTTTTTTTTTTTTCAAGCTCATTAGTGGAAATCATGGGACAGCTTGAAACCTTTAAGCTGTACTCTTTGTTTCTGGGGCTCTAGATGGAAACATTGAAACAAAAACTGTTAATGGTATTGTTTCAAGTCCTATTTCCTCACACTGTAGTGTATCCTATAACCCACACATCTGTGTGGCTAATGAGCAAGAACTTACATACATGTTTCTTGTTAGATGAGGGCTTATACATCCATTTTAATCCATTCATTTGTCCTCCCACCAAACCCTTCACTCACGCCTGTGTCTGCATCAGGGGCATGCTGGTGGTCTCGTAGTTGTCGGGATGGAGTGGCGGCACCACCTCGCCGCTCACTGGGTTGAAGACTGGCAGGGTGGACAGAGGCCAGGAGATCTCGCGGTTCTTGGACATGCTCCGCAACTCCTTGGTGGACTTCTGGATGGCACTGTGGTGAACCAGCTGGATGCTGGAGGATGGAGAGGCGGCATTTGTATTGTACTGCGTTTTAGGGTCATGGTTGGCTTAATTGATCTTAACCTGTGAAGGGATCTGCACTACATTTACTCAAATCTAACATCTATTCTCATCAGCACTGATTACATTTACTGGAGGAAATGCTTTTAATATTCCAAATTACTTGTGATGCAAGTTATTACCACTATCTGCATCGACTGCCTACAGCTGGGCATTTTTCATTGGATTTTTTCAGCAGCTCACGGGATGGATGGTGTCGACACACATATGAGCATATGAATGGAAAGGAAACAGCCATCAATGACAACAAAAAAACTAAAAAGGGAATGGGAAGGAACGGAAACAGACCCAAAACAAAAAGGAACACAGGAGAGGTAAAACACTTACTCTGGTGTTTGCATGTTTCTTTTTTCCCTAGAAACAAAACAAAATGGATGAATTAAAGACTAATATTGATAGTTGAAGCAACATCTACACACAAGTGAATGGAGTGTTGCATAAAGACAGGATGGAGATGGAGTGGAACAATGAGTAAACAAGGGGGCACGTCTCTCCCAGCCTGTAAACGATGAATCAACAAGAATGAATGAGATTTGGTTTTGTGGTTCAACATGTGCACGACAACATCATGGACATCCAGCGACAGATACTGATGAAGAACGTAAAATACATGAACTTCATTACTGGATGGAAATGACAAGCTGCGGGTCCAGATTATCCTACTCCTAACTGCCCTTTTTTTATCTCTCTCACATACTTAAGTAACATTTTAATAACTTCCCTCATGTTGATTAGAGTGTTTGCTGCAATATTAGCACAAATAGAAAAATTCAAGTACACTTACACCCCTTCCCGTTTGCAGCACATAACGTAGCCGAGGATGAAGAAGAGGACTAGTGCCACGGCAGAAGGGACGGCCAGTGTGATGAGGAAGTCGGAAAAGTAGTCCCGGCTCTTCAGTGACTCAGCTGGGGGGTTGTACTCCCCGAAGTCGGGCAGAATCCCTGTACCAGGGTCAGGACGGCTGATATATACAGGGACTACTTTGTTGATGTCAACCTAAAAAGAGATAAATAAGCATTCATTCAAAATTTGCTGCAGCATGCTGGGCTTTTAAAAGGGAGACGTTAATAACAGCCTCTAAAAAAAAGCAAAGATGGTATACTGTACACGTTATCTTTTTACTCCGGCATTAGAAATCCTAATTTTTCAGCCATGAGAAATCAGTGGAAGAGCGTTCTCACCAGGGAAATCTTACACCAGTCGATGTGAAACTGAGCTCTGAATTTCTTATCGCAGCTGATGACAGGCTCCATCTCCTGACTGCAGCGCAGCTGGTTATGTGGGTTTTCCACCTCCCGCAGGCATGATGAGAAGGGAACATCAGCGCCGACCATCACATAAACACTACAGAGAGGAAGAGAAGAGAAGGGAGCCTTACTTCATTTTATATCTTAATTCTGGTGCTTGTACGTTGAAATATTTCTGCTCCAATGAGTTTCCTTCTACTGTAGCTGCTTTCATCTTCAAAAACATCCGCATAAATCTCTGATGCTCGACTTATGGCAGCCCGTGTGGGCTGTTCCCATCCAAACGCAACGAGCCGAACGTGTCTGTCAGTTTTGACAGCCAAGTCTTTTTCATCTAATTCACAGTGAAGTGAGAATCTCAAAGGCCCCAATTAAATAAAATGTAACCATGGGGCGCGTGGGCTAAAAATGCACACAATTGGTTTGATTTAGGGAGGTGAAAAGGTCTGTTCATCAAAAGAGTTAAACCTCATGACTACTTTGTTAGCCCCAAAATCTTTGTTTAAACAGAAAATATGGCACAAGCAGATGAGGAATCGAGGAAAACGGAAATCCTCCACTTTAAGCCAGGCCCTCACCCTTCTTTCAGGTTGTTGATAGGCAGGGGCACACGGCCCCCCCGGTCCAGTGCTGAGGTGATGTTGATTGCATTAAGCCGCTCGGGTTGCCATACGTTCTTCACTGCGCCCAAGAAGTCTCCCAGCACCTCGCTGGCCAGCATCTCCTCCACATTCATGTTTTTGATGTAAAACTCAGCTTGGTAAGGCAGTGGGAACTCTGGAAGAGGACAGAAACAACGAAAGCAGAGGTTAGGAAAAAGGAAACAAAGACGTGTCAAGCTGAAAGGGTCCTCCCTAAACCTGAAGAAAGAATAATGCAGTTATGCTATTGCTCTATTATTTAACACAAATTTAAGTCGATCCAGTGCACACAAGCAGATGCAAAGATGTGCACAGGATCTGTTGAGATGAGAACAGCAGCTTTCTCCTAATCCTAACCTAAGGCAACATATTCTACTCATTTAGAATTGC
>JBBDHI010000018.1:10265963-10291208 GCA_037177115.1 Craterocephalus stercusmuscarum
GCTAGCTGCCTGCCCAGCTACATACTGGAGCGATCTTGAACGTTCGTTTCCTCCTCACTCACATGTATGAGAGGA
Source organism: Craterocephalus stercusmuscarum (assembly GCA_037177115.1). NCBI lineage: Eukaryota > Metazoa > Chordata > Actinopteri > Atheriniformes > Atherinidae > Craterocephalus > Craterocephalus stercusmuscarum. Next base: position 10,266,039 of record JBBDHI010000018.1, read on the forward strand.
AATATGACAACAGACCCCAGGTTTAAAAAAACCAAAATTCTCCTTTAAGGAAATCGGGACTGATCGATCAGTGCACCCCTAACATAGACCAATGAGCTACTGTATCTCACAGTATGTGCTTCTCTTCTCTCCTCTGTTGTAAACACTCAGATCTTAGATGAGGGGCAGTTTTTAAAGCAGCATCAGTGGCAGAACCGCAGCATCACAGAGTGGACTTCCCAGCAAGTGGCACGCTGGCTTGTTGCACTCAACTTGGAACAGCATGTCCCAGAATTCACTGCCAAAAACATAGATGGAGAGCAGCTGCTGCAGCTTGATAGCACTGAGCTGAAGGTAACTTAAGATATTTTTGTTTAATAAATGCAATTTTTGATAACATTTTTTCCCTTTTTAATTAATAGAGTTGCTTAATACGCGTGAATTACTTTCAGGCCCTCGGAGTCACTTCTTCCCAGGACCGTAACCTGATCAAGAAAAAGATCAAAGACCTCAAAGTTCTGATGGAGAAGGCCCAGCGCAACCAAGACAAACTGGAGAAACAGCGCGAGAAGCTACGGCAGAGAGAGCTGGAGCAGGAGCAAAAAGATGCGCACAGAGAAAATGAGACGGAGTGAAAGGAGTCCGCAGATTACCTCCCGCTTTACTGTAGCACCACAGCAAGTAGCAAGAGACCATCTGCAGGCCCAACACACAAGCCCTGAGGGACGCCTACTCTGTAGTTCTCAGTGGTGGAGGTCCACACCCTCCTATCAGAGGATGTCGAGCGACCTGTACACCTTACAAATGAAACCAAAATGAGGAGTTGGATGATAGAATGCTGCCCTGCATCATCCATACTGTACAACCATCCTGCATTTCTATCCTTTTAAGAATTCACTAAGTTCTATTTATTTTGCTGTTTATAGCTGTAAATTTGGTTTATTTATTCTCATCCAGAGTAAGTCTGTGAACCCTCTCCCATATCATCCTCAGAGACGTGTCCCTCACCCATCACAGCCACTCTGGACATAAAAACCAAGTACATGTACAGTAATAAATGCAGATACCAATATGTCTGATGTGCCATTTCGATAGACTTGTGTAAATCCTGTTCAAATATGCCGATCAGCAGAATCTGTTGCTTTGAACCAGATACAGGTCAGGTCTGTGTGGTGGAATTAGTTTGGCAGTTCCCATCTGCCAACACTGGGTGTCCCCGTTCTGCCTGCTTTCAGCACTACAGGAAGCAACACTGGAGCCCTCCAACAGGGACTGAACTGGGAATCGTGCTTCACTGGAAGAAACAAGATCTATCATTACAAAAAACACTGGAAGTGCAAACACTGTAAATGTGACCTGTGCACTGGCCTGCAGTGCTCTTTACAATATAAAAACAAAAGCAGTTCTCAGAGTATTAATAACAAGGATATACTGTACTCACTGGACTGGTTCTAATAGTGATTTTCAGGTACTGTGTAATCAGTCTTTGTAACTTACCTAACCTGTAAAAACATGCAAACAAACAAAAAAAAAAAAAAACCCTGAAGAAGTTAAACTTCCTGCTCTTATGCATATTGTTGCTTTGACGCCGCTTGTAACCCGCATTTGACTACTTTTTATATTCAGTAACAAAGTAATACCCTGCTGCTGCCTATAGGATAGTTGAAAACCTCTGAATCTCTCCGCTTCTGTGTGAGTGTCGAACCACATGCTGAACTAATCGGCCCATTTACTTTTGTTTTGCTTTACAAAAATGTACATGTCAAAGTTTTCCATGTTGATTTCTCTGGAATGTTCTCCATAACATGTCAACATTTTCTGCCATGTTGATGGTTTCTTTGATCAGATGCAGCAGATTTGGTCTTTTAAGACTCTCATACCTGATACACTGGAAATTGTTCCCCAAGGATGCAGCATATTTAACTTACTTATAAAATTGCTTTGATTTCAACTTTAAACGTTGTGAACACCTTGTTAGATATCTTGAAATGTTTTAACTTTGTTTTGGATGCAAACATCTCTTGATTTAGGATGATAAAGCCCAATGAGTTTTGTGTTCCTTATGATATTTATTATTCCCAAGAGTCATTACATATAGAGACACCAGACTCACCGCGCTAGAGAGGCAGGGAGTTTGATTACAGTTTCTCAATTGTCTTAAGAAGCCTTCCTGATGTGCTGCTAACAGGTTAAGAACAAGAATGGTTGGGGTTTTAGATACGTTCACTGATCGGAGTTATTTATTTATTACTATATTTTCTAGAAGAAACTGACTATTGTTTTTATTGTAACTTTTAAAAAATTAAGAGTTTATTAATACCTAATAATTTATCCAGAATTGTATGATTACTTTCTTTGCCAAAATATGATTAAAACCTCTAATTAAAAAAAAAAAGTAATAGATTCGAGTTATCATATGAAGGATGTAAAAGTTAACAGTGCTATTTTCCTGTTGTGCTTTTTGGTTTTCCTCTAAAAAAAAACTGTAATGCTGCACCAATGCTCCTCCGATAAACTGCTCATAATATATTCTTATGAAATATTTTGTAACACTTGAACCCTTCTGTGAATAATTCCCACACCCTTTACAAGCCTGTCACCAGACTGCGCTCTTTTTTGTATGTATAGTTCAACACTGAGAGCAATATGCTGTAAGAATCCTAAAAAGCCTTGTTTTATATTGTGTCGGTGTGTCTGTACGGTTAGTCAGAGGGCTGAAGACCTGTGGGCAAAATGTGATTCTCCAGTAGATCTTTTCCTGTGTCTGACTGAACTTGCCTGGATGAGACCTCGGTGCTCCTCACTGGCAAAAATGCACATGTTTCAAATTATGTCTGGAAGCATAATTTGTCTTTCATGTACATAGAGAGCAAAAATAATTGTCACAAACTGCTAGCCATGGTTTCACTCTTTAAAAGCTGTGCTACTCTCCTCCTTTCTTTCTTTTTCTTTTTTTGCCATTGCCTTGCTCTCTTCTTTGCATTCTGAAAATTTGGAAAGGGCAGCTACCTGTCACACTGAATAAAATGTGCAGTCACTGTCCACAGTTTGCTTCTGTTTATTGTTGATTATTATTATTACTTATTTTTGACCACATCTGGATCTTAGAAAAATAAACTAAAATCAATTATATGCAACAACTCATCCTGTCAAGATATTTTTAATTACCATGTGACTTTGATGGACATCTAAGCAGAATAGCTGACCTCAACCAGTACTTCCTTTTTTTTAGTGCCCCTTCTCTATTTATAATCATTCCCATTTCACTCTACAACTATTTTTTCCCTCTGACGACATCCTCCTGACCTCTTACCTTTCCCTCCGTGTACAGCTACACTTATGGAGACTTTGCAGTGGTGGATATGCTTGAATCCTTCATCTTCACTGTTCTTACGGTCATTTGCAACTTCCTGCATGCCTTGTGGAACTTACTAGAGCCTGAACCAGCTGGTTTGATCGCGCGAGACCGCTCTGTCCATGTTTTCATGGAGGAGCTGAGTCCCAGACAAGCGGCTGTAAAGCAGCTAAAGCAGCGCTTCCTGACAGCCCTGCAGGCCAACAACGCTCAGGAAGTGCTGCAGATTCTGCACACTGGCAAACTAGACATCGATACTGTGCTGGAAGTGGACGACCCAAGCCTGGTCCTCGCCTCATACAAACAAGGTGAGAAGGTTTTTATTTTGATTTGACTTCGATGTTTTTTTTAATTTACAATGTGAACCACTAGATGGTGCTAAACGCACATAAAACATCAACTAGCCTGCGGCGTAATGAATAACAACATGTATATTTGGGTTCTTGAAGGTAGGGACGGGCATAATTATTCGACGATCGATTAATCGATCGTTAATATTTTAATAAATTGCATTATCTTTTAATGAATTAATTGAATGCATCTTCAGACTGGTGCTGAAGTTGTAAACTATCTTCCAGAGGAGTCTTTCATCTTGTAAAAAAAATCTAAATAAGGAAACACACTGGGTTTTATCTACTTTCACTTCATTTTAATACAGGTTATAAATATAGAATTTTGATATAGAAATATTAATGATTTATCAATAATTGATCGTTAATTCTCCTGATAATCGATTAAGACAATTTAATCGAATGCCCATCTACTACAAGGTAATCCAAATTCCTGTTTTTGTTCCAGCCTCATCCTTAAACGTTTGCATCAATTGTTAAAAGTCCAAGCTTCCAATGTCTTTCAAAATGAATAGAAACTACATAGATTTGACCTTCATTGTTACTTTGAAATAGTAATTCTATTCTATTATATCTGTTATCTCTAAGGATATTGGCTACCAGGCTACAAACTGGAGAAGTCCTGGGCGATGGGTATCCATGTGTGTGTTATGTACAATGCTATGGAAACGGCTCTGGTGCTCCTTCAAAAAGGTGCAGCTGTCAACCGCATGCCCAATGGGAAAACGCCACTTCATGTGGCCTGTGAGGTCTCCAATAGCGACTGCGTGGCCGTGCTTCTGGCTCATGGAGCAAAGGTCAATGGTCTGTCTCTGAGTGGGCACATGCCCCTGCACTACTGCATCACCAAAGAGTCTGTAGACTGTGCCAAACAGCTCATTCTCAAAGGTAATAAGATGCATAGTTACATGGATGTATAATATAGTAAACAGATCAAACCAAAACACAGACGCTTTTAAGGGCGTAGATACAGTAAATAAGATCATTTTTCCTTTGGAGGTGCTAATGTCAACATAGCCAGCCACAACAATGAGGAGGAAACACCTTTGCACACAGCCGCCAGATTCGGCGTCCCAGAGTTGGTGGCTTTGTTTTTGGCCCATGGAGCGGCGGTGGATGCCGTAAACTCTTTGCAGGACACACCTCTGATGACTGCGGCTTTCTGGGCTTTTGACGCTAAAGAGCAAATCTACAGCCAAGATCACCATATTGTCTGTCGCCTCCTGCTGGATCACAAAGCTGGTAAGAAGTTACTGCCATATTTTGCAGTACGGGAAACGTGTCTCTCTGTTGAAGCCTTGTTATTGATTTGCAGATCCTAACCTTAAAGAAGAGGACTATAAAACAGCACTTCACAAAGCAGCCTGGAACTGTGATCACATCCTAATCCAGATGCTGCTGGAGGCCGGAGCAGATGCGCGGGCCATGGACATCAATGGTTGCGCGCCCATTCAGTATCTCCTCAAAGTAACGGAAGTAAGGCCGATGGCCATTCCTGAGCTTTGCTACCAGCTGCTGCTGAACTACGGCGCAGCACGGATCTACCCACCACAATTCCACAAGGTACCTTTTGCATTTGTTGCATTTTCTAGCCATCTTACAAGATTGTGATGTGTGATGCTTTGGGCAGGTGTTACAGTCCTGCCATAACTACCCCAGAGTCGTTGAAGTCTTGGTCAACTCTTATGCACGTTTAAGACCTACAGATAAATGGAGAGCTGCTTTTCCTGATGACAGCTACCAGGTAATTGCATACATTTCTTGCATTGTGAAAGTTCATTGATCCCCATGTACAAAACAGCTGGAGTGTCCTTATAAAGAGCTCGGCTGTGATGCATACCTAGATGGTAAAAATGACTTTGACTGCGTCTGCTCTTTTTTGTTTCCTCAGCGACATAAAGACTTCTACGACTCAGTGTTTGCTGTTTGCACAAACACTCCTCGCAGCCTACTTCACCTCACCAGATGTGCCATCAGAGCCTGCCTGGGCGGGTTCTGTCAGACAGGAGTCGCACAGCTGCCTCTACCACCTCCAATGAAGAAATATTTATTATTAGAACCTGAGGGGATACTGTACTGATGAAGAGACTTTGTTTATAAGCTTTAGTTTCACCATGAGATAATCTGATGATCTATAAACTGCACACACAGATGCTTTTCCTGGAGTTTAACTCTGATCAGATGGCTTATTATGAATATAATTTTACATGTTTTGAGGTTGAAGCCCTTCCAAATGTTATTGATGAATTCAATTATGAATGCATGGAGTTTTAAGAGACATATACTTTGTCCTTTCCTTCCATTACTGACAACTTTCACCATCAGAGGATGTTTTTACCTCTTCTAAGTAACATAAGTATTTCTAAGGAATGAGTGTCTGGTTATTTTCCACCTCAGCAGTGTTGACCAACTTGTATCCCGACAGGAGTGTGGCTACATGCTGAAGAGGCTCCAGATCCACCTGGCAACCAGCCTTAATGCTCACCCTCAAACTCATGATATTCCCATTTCTGCAGAACACACACTTGACCATCCACTCCACAGCGAGTGCTTGCTTTTCCAGTGGGCTGCACTTAGGCGTGTGTATGGCCTAGTTCTCTGAAATGTCTCGTAACAAAGGTTACTCTGTAAAAACGGGAACTGGAACTTAATATTCTTTTCATGCTTTGTGAGAGCGTCCATTTTAGGTAAATAGAAACTTTTTGTCATCATTTCAGAACCTGTTGGCATGCTCTGACAGTAAAATATGAATTAGTCTGAAAAAAAAAAGGTAGGTGCAACTGGCCCTGCTGGTGTAAAATTCCACTAGGTTAAGTTAATCAGAGATCATAAATCTATGACTATAAAGCTAATGTGTCCAGTATTTTCTCTTTCTTTTATGTCAAGGTTTTGAAAGAGAAAAGGTGATGAAAATGAAGAAAAGTTGGAGAAAAAAAAAGGTTCAAATTTTGTGGTTTTTGTCTTTTTTTTTTTTTTTTTTTTTTAAGTAAAGTGGCCACATGACCTGTCAGCTATTTCTGCTTCTTGAAAAAAAGCACGGGCAGAGCTACCTATGAAAGAATAATGGAAAACTTCTGGGGGCCCTAAGCAGAATACATTTCAGGGGCCCTACCCTTTCATACCATAAACTATGTTTTTGGCATATGCAACATCCTAAGTTATAACGTGTCTTAACTCCTCAGCACTCTGGGAACAAAGTAAGTATAAAAATGACGACACTTAGCAGACAGAAATTGGTGTAACTTAGCCCGTTCTTATGAACAGAATCATCGTCAACGAAACAGCGGCATGTTTAAACATCTAGCTTACAAACACTGAACTGCACACGTGGTATATTGCGCAACATTGTTGCTCATAAAGTGCTGTTAATTAGGCTACATAAAACCACAATAGCATGCATCACATCCCTATTTAACACATAAGTGCAAAATGAATAAATCATACTTAGTTGTGTACGCACAACTAAGTCATAGCACAATCTATTACCCTAGTTAATTATACTGTATGAGGCAGTATGTGGCAGTAACAACAGCAGCTAGTGGAGATCTGTGGAATGTACAACAGTGAACTTTTAAAATCTAAACTAAATAAAGTGAGAACTTTATTATTATTAACTTAACTTCTAAAGTTAAGTTATAGCCTATTTAAAAATATAAATCTTTACTTGTAACAACTGTTAATCCATTGGTCTGATTTTTCTTTTGACATAGTACTGTATAATAAATGAATGAGCCATTTATCCGCCTTTAAAGGGAGCATCCTAAACAATCGATCGGACCACCACAGCATCTTCTGTTAAAAGCACTTTCAGACATGATGCTCCGTACTGGATCAGTCTCAGGAGACGATGGAGAGACTGACGCTCTGGTCTTCTGTGCCTGTTGTGTTGCTCTCCAGCACCCACCAGGTGTCGGTGTGCAGACAATTGCTCACAAGACAAATGCTCACAACCTTATAGAAAAAAGAGACAAATGCTCACAAAAGCTTTTCAGTTTTTATTTTTAAAAAGAAAAAAAGCACACAAAAAAAGACATTATTGATTTAAATTATTTTTAATTTTCATTATTATTCATTAAATTACATTTTTGCAAATTTACCAATTTTATTTACTCAAAACCAAATTTACATTTTTATCTGACTAGATTTCTCAATGCCCAATTTAAACTTAGAAGACATTTCAGGGGGAATTAACTATGAATAGAACATGACTTACATGAGTCAGTCTTGAATCAGTTTTTTAAAAAACTATTTAAAAGGGGATGTCTTTATTCACGGCTTGGCTTGGAAGGTACCTGAAGATGGGCCTGATCTAAATATATGGGGGGGCTACATTGTTCAGGTCCAGGTGATAACTGTCTTGATTTTGAACCTAAGTGTTGTGGAGATGAATGAGTCTCTTTTTGTAGAGAGCATGTAGGACAAACAGACAGCCTTGTTTGAAAGTGGATCAGGATTCATCCACCACAAAAAACACAATTCAGTGTTGCAATCTTCTTTTTTTAGTTTCCCAACTGATTGTCAAAATGTTGCCCAATTTACCTGATGTCACCTTATACAAGCAGCATCTAGAAAAGCCCTCACCAGTGTGTGAAACAAAGTGTGTGAACTTAGGTGAGATAAAACTAAAAAGGACATCAATTTTATATACATATTTCTTCTAGTGAATTATGTTTTGAAAGCATTATATTTTCATAATTATTAACTATAATCAATATGTGAACATATTTCAATTTCAATTTCATTTGAGGAATTGTCTGGTTTTCTTTTATGGTTGTGAGCAAATGACTTGTTAGCATTTGCCATGAAATGGTTTTGTATCTAGAGGCACAGCGGCCTGAGCGGCACCGCTTTTAACGCTGCAGCCAAGAGTTTTGAAGAAGTTGTGACCTTTTAAGTAAACATGCAATGTTAACAGTAAAAAGTGCTTAACTCAAATTGTGTTTTGTCTAAACACATGAACTAACGCAAACTCTACAACTAAATACAGCGCAAGTCATAAAAACACCGTTAGCCGTCATTGTTAGCTTGAGTAGCTTTATAAAATTTTTCCTCATGTTGTAGAACTGACTTATGACGTAGAGATATTCAAGAGGTTAGAATAGAGAGATCCAAATGAGCAAGTGTGCGAGACCTGTTTGGCCACAAGGAACATTGTCTGGATGTCTGAAGGGTCAAACCTAAAATAAACCAGAGAGGGTCAAGCACAAATACCTAAACTCCTTGAGTAAATGGTTAGGGGAAAAGGGTTTTACATACAGCTGACACTGACACAGCGATTAGATAGATCTACATCTCTTCAACTTCATCATTCTGTTCATTTCAAAAGTTTAGATAACTGACTTTTGTATTTAAGTACCAATAATATCTCAACTAAATGGTGACATACTAAAAAAAGACAACAAACCCAGACCAGAGCGTGACATGAGTGTGCACGGTAATGAAGCTGTATTCAGAAACAGAACACCCTGTTCTCTCCACTGGCAGCTCGCCACAGAAAGGCACTGGACCTTGCCTGCCATGGTGACTGACAAGCTAAGCAAAGTTCCCAAAAACAATCCGGGCGGGGGGTGGGTTAAAGAGGGAGAAAACAGGTCCCTAGTCATTCTAAAGATCAGCAACACACGTGTTTACACAGCAGAAACAAAACCAGATTTTTCTTCTTCCAGCTGCATTCAACTACCTTTTTGCGAGTTGTCACTTCATACACTTGAGTTATGTCATTAAAGATTTGGTTTGAAGAGCAGCAAAAAGCTGAAAAAAGGAAATAACCAAAGGTAACAGAAGATTTTTATTATTGGCAACATTCACTGGTCCTTTTAGTGACGAACCACAAACTCAGCACATCAACACTCGGCCTTAAAAGTGATGCTTACAGTGTAGAAAAGGAACAAACGACTGAGTTGAAAGGAAATTCAGAAATTTAACAAAACATGAGGGCTTCAAACTAAGCAAAGGCAGAGAGGTGAAATGTTTACGTTCAAAAGTATGACTGGTATGTGAAATCATTATCGCAGCACATACTGCAAAAGGCCCCGGTCTGTTAGGTCAATACAGCTTATCTCTTGGTTGCTTCTACATATCTTCAATTAGTCAGTGTGTGTGTAATCCTGTCAGGTACAGATAGCAGGCATGGCTTTCAACATGTTATATAACAAATCGCTAAAGGACAGTTTCTACAACAAATCGTCCTTTATAACTTCTAAAATAACTTACTTACATGTAAAATCTCATTTCCAAAAGGATGGCAATAATAACGACAATACTAATCGAAATACAGAGATTTCAATTAATTTTCCATACCCGCTGTATCCAGTTAGGGATTGAGGGGAGGATGTTTTCCCATTCTTGTTTGACCTTTAGATTTCAGGTGCTCAAACAGTCTGGCGCTTCTCTAGCTGCACTTTTTGTTAAATGAAGTGCCAAATGATTTCCAGCGAGGGACCGGTCAGGCCTGCAAAGCGGGCCAGTCCAGCACCTGAACTCTCACTACAGGGCCATGCTTTTTTGTATTACTGTACTTGCAAGAGTGCGGTTTAGTGTTTTCCTGCAGTTCAGTAAAATATGGGGTTAAATGACTATCTGATATCTGTTTTATCTGGCATGGATCACACAACACCGGCATAAAAAGAAACACTTTTTTCATATCAAATACTCAGCAATATGAAACATGCAGATCCAAAACACTGAAAAAGTCTCTGCATAGTTCCTGTCCCGAGTCATTTTCACATCAGTTTAAATACATTTTCTCTGAACATACAGGAGAACTTAACTATTATTTATGTTTTGCACCATGCATACATCAAGTACGGTTGAACTATTTAACATTGAACGGTCTAACTCAGTTTGCATCGATTCATTGCTACAGTAAGTCCGAGGACGAGGCAGTGATTTTCACAATCCTTTAACAAATGGAACATATTCATTCATATCTCATTTCCTTCAAAAACTATGGAGAGATTCATTGTATATTTGTCATCAAAGCAACTGCCAATGAAATGCAGACATAATGCAGATGTGTTAGAAACACTTTGCTCCCTTTATGTCCATGATGGAGCCACTGAAAATGCTCCCGTTTGCCTGAGTATTCCCACTCCTACTGCTTTTTTACTGAACTCTTCCCGACGTCGAGACACCTTTAGCCCGATGCAAAACAATCTTTACTCAGGAATTTAATCAACGATGAAATGATACACCTTGAAAAAACAAAACAAAAACAGCTAGCATGCTTGTCTCTAAATGTAATTATCGAGTCAAAAAAGAGATTAATACTTGGACTGTTCCATTCCCATTAGCAGCATGTGATTAAAAAAATAAAGTAGCACGTGATGTACGAGGTTTTGTTGGGTTAAAATACCTGGAGGATGGTGTGAAGCCAGGTTCAGAAAGTAACGAGTCAGCCTAACTCCTGTGCACTTTTTTTACACAAACACTGAGCAATTGTCCCCTTTCAATGCTTGTTACAGATTTCTGATGTGCAATAACTACAGATTAAATAAACAAAATTCCATGGCAGCATCATTCTGGAAGCACTGGATGGCTTCTCCGTCTTCTCCTTATTTCTACTACACTTTCATTCCAACCGTTTCATAGTCCTCCTGCTTCCTCCATCGGTGCATCATCGGGTCCTCTCGTACTTGCCAAGTTTCTTTGGATCCTTGCTGGGCATGCACCAGTCATCAGCCTCTGTGCTGGTCTGGTAATGTCGTAAGGCCGACTTATTGAATACAGGAAGTCTCTCCACCGACTCTGAGGACAGGGCCTGATGATATGGGACAGAAGGGAGCGAATTAGTCTGGATCCTTATCACACTGATACATCAGTGTGAATGAATCAGATCCAGCTCGCTTCTCATTTGACTCTCCACCCACGCTGCATTTGTGATTTAATGAAACCGCTCTTCACAGTTTAAACAGACACTGATTTCTAACATGAAATATGTGCCGAGTAATGACTTGCAGCATGATATTCATTACTTGTACATGTACTTTACATCTGCCTCCACTGAAAAAATCCAGCATGTGTGATGTGAACTTTGCACTTACTTGGCCTCCGCTGCTATTTTTGACAGTCTTGAGTAGACAAAGGGCTTCTCTCACCTTCAGGTATATCACAGCTGATGTGCCATAGCCTTCCATAGAGTAGAGCTGCAGGTCACCCTGGAAATACTTGGCATACAGACGGGAGATGGGCAGACCGTAGCCGAAACCAGCCTGCATGTGGAAGGGAAAGAACAATAACTAACAGGGTCACATCTCTGTTACAGATTAGCCTTGCTGCTGCAGATGTGATACTGCAACGTTAGGCTTGTGAGCATTCCAGAGTGTAATAAGCTGATTTGCCATGTTCTGTTGTGTAAACCTCTGTTTAGCATGCAATGACTTACTCTTAAGTTTATCTTTAATCCTAGTTTAAAAGACCACCGGTTAAAAACAACAAAAGTAAAGGTTGCGGTTTAAGTTTCAGGAGTGAAATAAAGAAAGACGGGCTTTAGTCTCACCAGAGGAGCATTACGAGATTTGTCAACGTGGACAGGACTGGGAGCGGTGGAGTACATGTAGCTGAAGAGACGTTCAATCTTCCTCAGAGGGACTCCACCTCCTCTGTCAGACATCTAAAAGTAAAAGAAAGATATGCTGAGTTTACAAGAAACCAATTGTCCTCTTTATCATCAGCTATACTTCATGTATCAAGTCAGCTGGGAGGACTTATTCGCAGTATACACTGAAGTACTACCTTTGATTGAAAAAATTTTGTGTCCTCATCTACCTTGATAGTGAGGTCCTCTGTTCCCAGCGAAACTCGCAATTTGATTGGAGGCAGTGTTGTGCTGGTCTCGTGGGTCTCTACAGTAGCTCTCATAGCGTTCTGTCCGAGCACAAGGATCATACATCAAGTGGGCATAAAATGTGACGCCAAACAAAAACAGCCTTTAAAGTTAGCCGAGTACCACACCTTGAAGAGCTCAAACAGCATGTGGTAAAGATGGGACGGCACATACACGATGTGGAGGGGCTGGCCAGGGCTTTTAGCTGCCAAACATTTGAGAAAGTCAAACATATGAGACAGAAAAATGTGTTTTTTTTCTTTATCAAAGATGGGAGAGGCAAAAATATAGTTAAACAAATACTACAAGTTGAAAACACAGCTCTGCTGAGCCCATCCCGTCAGATGAGTTCAGGCATGTTAAATGCTACATGGAGCAGAACTATTCCCCCATAAGAACAGACTTCTATTGATCTCTTTTTGTTTTACTGCTAATTTAAGTTTTTTTTTTTTTTCTTAGTTTGTGTTGCTTTCTCAGTAGAATAAGCAGGAATGGTTACAGCTGAGGGATGCCAGATGCTGATACAGCGGTTTTTGGCAGAGCCAACGGACAGGAATCACATGCCGGACTTCACTTACACCAAAAAAATATTAAATTCAGTTCTTTTCTTTTCTATCACTTAAATGCACAACTGCTTGTTTGTATAACTTACAGTTGACTTCTTTGATCTCTATATCAGGAGAGGTGAGGTAATACTGCTCACACAGCATCTTTGAAGTCTCATAGGCATCTGCAGAAATGACACAATGCAAAAAAGTTGCCTTTTTTTCCAGCGTCAGAAGATCAAACAACATGTTGAATGGAGACTTTGTCCTTAGTGAACAGGATGATACAGCACTGAGGTGGAGCTGTTCCAGCTGTACACATTATGCTAAAATTAGATCCTCACACAGAGTACACTGACTCAAAAAGATCAGATAAAGAAGGTCAAAGAGTCACAAATCACAGACACTGGTGGAAAATAGATAACGTATTAAGTGTGCTGTGTGTAAAGACAGCAGAGCTGAAGCAAAGAAACATAATTCATTACCTTTTACCACTTCCACAACATCGCAGCTGGGGTCAATGCTGCCAATGTGTTTGGGATGGGCTGGGTTCACGCTGCCATCAAAGATTAATGCTGCAAGATACAAGAAAACAAAGCGTATGAGTCACCCAGAACAAACGCTGCGGCGCTGTATAGCAACAGTTTAGTACCAGCGACACATTTGTAACTAATGCAGACCGGTAATGCTGGGTGTGTTATTAGTTTACACAGCTACATGTGCACACTGGAGGACCTGCTGCAGAATGTATCAATCTCTCAGTGCCGTAAATCAACCAATCAGGCTGAGTGACACTTCCAGTAAGTTACAAGTTACTGTGGTAATTAATGAAAGACTGAAAAAAAGATTGAAAAAAGACGACATTTAAAAAAAAAGAAACTCATTTGTTAAATGGCAAAATTACTCACAATGCTTTCTGGTGTAAAAACTAAATCTTAGACGAAGTTTTTCTCTGTTTACAAAGACCTGCAGGGTCGCTGCTTATCGACATGAGCGGTGAGTTCTAGCAACTGTGTTGATTAACTCACAGTTAATCACAGAGTGCTATACTGACTGTGCTGGTTCATGAGCATTCGTGTGGAGATGCGGCTCATGTAGAAACGGTCCAGGAAGTACTGGACGTTCTGGTTGGTGACGGGGTCCACGCCGAACGCATCCTTGTACTCCAACACACCCTGAGCCATGGTGGGCACCACGTTGTTATGCCGATTCCGGACATTTACGAGAGTCTGCGTGAAGCTGAGGACAACAGCATCACGGGTTAAAACAGCAGTTGTTTCTTGTTGAATTATGAGTATCATTTGAACAAAAACACAGGATCTAGTACTGGCATCACTCTGCTGGTTTCTGCTGCAACTCGCCAATAATGCATTCAATTATTCTTCTATTTTCATGTCAGTGATTTACATGTGTGAACTAAAGTGGATTATCCAAAACTGGAGGTACTTTAAGAGCTAAATGTAAGAAGTTTTAGTGAGAGAACTTCAGCAGATTTACAGGTTTTACAGTAAAATAGTGTATGGTACATTAACAAGTATAAGAAACAGCATCCTGAGAATTACATTCCTGCTAAATGTGTAATATTTATTTAGATGTGTGATCAATAAACTCAATAAATTAGAGAAAATTTTAGGGAATTATTACAAAAATTGTGCACTATTGAGCCTTACTGTTGCCTCCAGGGGCCCCACAAGACAGTAAGTAGGCATGAAATATGTGATGATTATAGTTGAAGTGAGCACTGCAACCTCATTAAAAGTGTGATCACCTGCCTTTATCTGAAGCACTTTTTTGCTGCTTTAAACACACAAACTACACTATGGTTAACTGGAATTCATTTGTAATGCATGTATTTGAATCTGTTTAGATGCCATATAAAACATATGTTTACCTTTGTATTAATGAAAAAATGTATACATAAAAAGTAGTAAAAAAAAAAAACCAAACTGCACTATAGTGATAGTCATTCCCTTGTCAAATACAAATCTAAACAACAGCTAATGCAGATGTGATGAAACGTGTGTATACCTTTTCAGGACTTCTTTATCATCTGGATCTCTTTCTAAAAAGTCGACAAGCTCCATCAAACTTTGCGAATACCTGATGGGCACAACACAAAAATACATTCAGTTCATTTCCTACAAATAAAACAATAAAGGGAAAATGTGATGGAATAAAACAGTGTTTATGAGAAATCTCATACGTTATACAAAGCATGCTTTCAACTCTTCCCTCCATTCTTAAAATATTAACTGCTTCTCATGTCGCAGACTGTCTATATCTGGGCCGGTGGATGAAGAGGACTTGAGTGCTGAGCTCATGGACTCGCTCTCTCTCACATTGTCTCGCTGCAGAAAAACTGGGTGAAAGGTGACCAGCAGTGTGACTGTGTTTTCCCGCAACCAGTTTGTCCCTTAACTCACCTTTAGCCGTCAAGCATAGAATAAAGCCCGCCATGTAAACGGATAAACAGAAAACAGAATTCTTCCACAAGCTTATTTAGAAATATCAAGCTGTCTCCTCTTACCTGAATAAATCATGTTAAACCAACATTTTTTGCTGACTGTGCAAAAAGCTGTGAAGCACTCAGGGGATGGGAAAATACAGGAAATACGCAAGCAGATTTATCTGTTGCTGCAGCTTCTTTCTAAGTAGCTAAGGTTGGGAGAAGTACTTTTGGTGTGTTTTTAATAGCTTTGAGCACCAGGTTTTAGAAGCATGCGAGCACAAAGCCTGCAGGGCAACGCCGTGTTTTACCATGATGCAGCAGCTGACGGGGAAAAAACAAAAACACTCACGCCCGCAACTGCTGTGATGGTTTTCAGTAAAAGCTGCTGGGCTTTTCAGTGGTGCAGTAAAACTAGGCCGACCTCGCTATGATTATATCAGTAGGGCTTATTCTGCTTATGTGTGCAGTAATAACTAAAAGCAGATACTGACAAACACTATTATACCTCCTGTCCAGTATTAAAAGTGCAGCATTGAAACACAATTAAGTGATAACTGCTCCACTACCAGCAGAACCAGCGATGTCACCTTTATGTACACACCTGCACTGTGTGTATCCTGAATTTTAAACACTTATGGGAATTCTAACAACGTATGGGACTTTTACCAGTAGTTTTACAGGATATTTGTCTGTCAACTGAATCTTTGCAAAAAAAGTCATTGAAAGATAATAAATGCAGTGAATAAATGAGATGATCGAGTCAAAGTCTTCATCATAATGCTACAGAATTATAGAAAATCCTGAGAAGTTCATGTGAGGAAACCCGCTAACACCCTTGATCTGAAATTGTTCTGTAAAAAGGAATGAATAAAAAGTCCTCCAAGCAGATGTGCAGGAAAAATCTACAGTCACTGGGAAATCTTCGCTAACCTTCGCCGCTCACACAAATGAGATAGCAGGTAAGTTTTTCCACCAACAGTGCAATAAATGCATGGCTAAGAATAATGTTTCTCTTGCTTGTTTTATTGGTTCCCTTTATCAAATTCTATGACTTTTATACTCTGTGTTTAAGCAGAAAAACATCCAATTCTAAAGGTTTGTGAACGTTAAAAAACCACAACACACCCTGTTTGAAGGTTGTAGCCACATTTAAAAAAGATGGTACTTGTGTACAGCTGACATGCAACAAGTATTTCACATTCTTTAGAAGTCAAAATCTCAGCTGCATCGGTTATCTTTGTCCTGCAGTGCATGCTCTGAAATAGTCCCTGCTCTTTAAATGAAACGTATTAACCAGTTGCACCGTGCAGGGACACTTTGCACCCAGAAATATTTGGTTATATGTTGTTGTTGATACAACAGAACAACAACAAAATAGATGTCTGCAGTCTTGGTGTCCTACCAACTGGTGAGGAGCTTTACAGATGGAGTGCCAAGGAGCTTGTCAGGGAGGTAATCGATTTCCTTCATAATGTTGGCCAGTCTAACAGGAAGCTCCTGTCGCAGGAACACAAAGGAGGTCTTCTCACATGCATCGGCTGATCCTGTAATTACACGAGGGACAGCAAAAAGAAAGGGGCGATTACTGAACAAACATCGAACTATGACACCAGTCAAAACAAGAAAAAACAAACCAGAGTCACAGATTTTTGTGGAGGAATGATCTCTGCCAAGAAGAAGTTGTGCACGTGTAATTACCCTCGCGAAACAATTATGTAACTATGTGCAGTTTGCAGCTGTCTGACTGACCTGTACTTTGTAAATCCAGCTGCCACAGCAAACAAAGAGTAACGTTTGTTGCGCAACAGCCATGTGATTGTGGTGCTGTATGTCCAAATAACATACTGTACGACAACAAATCCCCCACAAGCACTTACCGAAGTCTATGAACTGCTTCATAGACAATGGAGATGGGGAAAACTTGGAGAACTTCTCCACTTGCTTCGGTATCCCGGCTAGAGAGCCGTTTTTCAACAAAAACTGGGCGAACTTCATTTTTCTCCCCTCTGTAGACCCCAACTGTCAGTGAATCAGGGACAAACTGTCCTTTCCAACTCCAACACGATCCAGTTTGATGGCCGTAAGCTAGCAGAGGAGCAGCTGACCCCCACACAACAACTGCCTCATACCGTCCTCCAGGTGCCAGCTTAGAAATTCCTCCACATTATTTTTCTTAAGCAAAATTTCCATCCATATTTTCAAACAGTTTTGCGCCCTCGGAATTCAATTCCCAGCAGTGAGCGGCCTATGTTGTTGTGTTCAGGCAAAATGGAGAGACTGGCATTAGGACCAACCAATCAGCGCTGAGATCTTTGTGACTTTGGGCGGAGCTTTTCTCCGGAGGCAGAGTCTAAACGTGCGGTCCAGCACGACAAAAAACGATATTTTTGTTGCAGCATCCCCTACCGACGACAAATCCAAAGTACTTGTCATAAATCATTTGTTATAGCCATAATAATGCGCAGATGCATTATTCTTATCGCCCTCTTCCAACCTGTATTTTAATTTGTTGCTTTGCATTGTGAACAAGCAGCAAGCTCCCAAATCTTTTTTATTTTTATTTTTGCTTGCTAAAGAAAATCAGAAACCCAAATAGCCTACTTTTACTATATATGTATTAACCTTTTTATTACATTATAAATTTAAGAGGAGTCCATAAAGTGGCCTACAGACTTGTGTATATAAAGCCTGTGAGCTTTGTTGACTATGAAATCCTGTTTATATTTACCATATTTTTACCTTATTTAACTAGGCTTTGCATTGTGTAGTTTATCAATCTTCCTAAATTGAGTTACATTTTATTTAGAGTTACATTCTTGTTCCCCTCTAAAGTGGTCATCCACATAAAACTTTTTATTATCTGGTGGTGGTCTTTGAACCTACAGCACTGATAGGTTTTTTATTTTTATTTTTGGGGGGACTTTTGAACGTTTTTCTAAACCGCCACAAGATGGCGATGTTGCTCAGGGCAGCGAGTGCTGAGGAAGAGGTGGGATTTCCTCCTCCTCCCCCTCAACATCATCCTCTTGCTCATCCCAGGGATGTATCGGCGTTTACTGCACCTGTTTTATGCACGGTCCTCCAGTTCTGTGGCTGAAATGGCCCGTTTTAACCCGCGCACGTTGTAACAAGCGGGGAGGTCTGATCGGCCTGGTCGGTGTCTGCAGAGGCCTCCATACTTTGTGATCTGAGGCAGCGATAGGGGATGTGTTGATTTGGTCGAGGTGAAGCAGTGAGACAGCATCTTTGCCGGTGACACATCGTTTGCACGTCCAGTGGACAAGGTATGAGTGAAGCACATTATGTTTATTTGTGACTGATAACATCCCGTATTAGAAGCTGTTTCTTATTTAATATCCTGTAGAATTTGTGGCCGACCTTAAATGCATCGACGGAAGCATAAATACTGTCACATTTCCAGTTAGCTAACTGTTAATGCATTAATGTCTTGCTAATGTTAGCTACGACCTGATAAATAACTTCCTTGTTGTCTGTCTGTTTGCTTTAAAGATACTGATCTCTTTTATTCTCATTTAATGTATGCATATATAAAATATTGAAGCTTCCAGACTTTTTCACGGACAAAAATCATACAATTGATTAAATGATAATGCAAATATCTGCTGATATATACTCTGATTTGATTGTCATTACATAACAAAATTAAAAGATGCATTAAACTGCAGTTTAGAGACAAAATTTGATACTGAATGTTAGAATAAGGCATTGAACAGATAATGTGGCTGCTTAAATGTGACCTAAATACAATGAATGAACTCTCTAAAATGTGTTTTTGCATGGTCATAGATCCACCACAAATGGATTTAAATCTGCCACCAGTCAGTCGAGTTTGTGAATGATTATTTGGCCATGCAGGTCTCCATGTATTGTCAAGCACTCAGAAAACGTTGCCATATTTCGGGAGCCTCATAGATAGTTCATGATCTTGTTAATTGAAGCCCTCCAGGACACCATGTCAGACAAAAGCGACCTAAAGGCAGAGCTTGAGCGCAAGAAGCAGCGCCTTGCCCAGATCAGGGAGGAAAAAAAAAGAAAAGAGGAGGAGAGGAAGAAGAAAGAGGTAAGGAAAAAAGTGAGTAAATCCTCGCCGCAGCCACTCGTCATCATATCGCACTCTTAATGTTTGCCTTTTGTGTGTTTGACTGCTGTTTGGGTCAAGATGTGAGCTTGTGCTGGAGGTGTGCTGTACATGCTTTCATCCGATCTTCGGACCATGATGTGTCTGTTGTGAGCTTGCTTGCAAACGTCCGGGTAAGCTGGTGTTTTTCTGTGTCCTGAGCAGTCGGAAAGCCAGCAGAAGAAAGAGGTCACTCCCGAAGACTCCGACTTAGACCGCAAGCGCAGGGAGACGGAGGCCCTGCTACAGAGCATCGGCATCTCCCCGGAGCCCCCCCTCGGTACATTATATTCTTATTCCCCAAATAATAAATGCATCTTTAAACATCTTATTCTTTATAGTTATATCTTTACATATAGTTTGTGTGAAGCTAAAGTATCTATTGTAAAACTTAAAGCTTCAGTTTACTTTGGCACCGATGTAAAATGTAGCATCAGGATGAATCTCTGTGTCCTACAAACACAGCTGTTCTCTAGTGGTCGGATTTTGTTATAACACCACTTAACATTTCCAAACTAGGGCAGTGCCACACCTATTATTAGCACAAGTTATTTATAATACCTGTCTAAAAGCAGATTGACGGCAGATATAAATCAGTTCACCTGAGACTCTGCTATTCTCCACCTGTAATCTAAAGTTTTTTCATTTCTTTGATCATCATGTGTTTTGCTCTGTAGTAGTGATTTTGTTTTAAATTTTTTTCTTTTATATTATATTGATTATTTAGTCCCGACTCCCGTGTCCCCCTCCAAATCGCTGAGCACGCCCAGCGAGACGGGAAGCCAGGACTCTGCTGATGGAGGAGCGGCGGGCAGGTAGGCTAGTTTTTCCTCACTATGTAAGAACAAAAACAAAACGAAAACTTCCTTCTCTTTTCTCGTCAGATAATAAACACAATAACTTGACACGTTCTCATGAAAAACAACAACCACAAAAAGGCACATAGCTCTTTTTATACTATCTAAAAATGGTATTTTGATGTATTTTCTGCTTCTTTTTCTGACCTCGGGGTGACAGGTATAGGTAAGGATGAGCGCCATGTAACGGTGAAGTTGCCTCATTAGTTTTTCAGTGTGGCATCAGTGTCATTTGTCATGGAAACCAGTGTTTTGATGACCACTGTCCAGCTTTTGATTCACACCACGATTAGGGAAAAGGTCGCAGCTGGATTATTTTCCATTTAGTAAAGCGGAAGATTTCCGAGCAAGGAAGCAGCGTATGTGTGAACTTTCAGAAAACAGTGTTTGCCCTCAGCGTGAGGCTCATATGACCGCATTAAAGGCAGGTAGCTCCCTTCCTTCTGCCACAGACTGCCAAGACAATGTGTGTTGCCTGCTGGTGCTGCGTGTGCTTATCCACATGCTAACCATCCATTGCACATGGAACATGGCACATGGAAGTGCTGCAGGTTTCTACATGAACTTATGCGTGAACACTGCTACGACGATCGTGGTCATTAAGCGCTTTCCATTCGCTTTTTTTTTAATGGCAGCTGACTCTGAGGTCAGTGTGTGAGTGGTGCCTTCAGGGATCATTGGTGACGTGTTATAATGGTACGGCCATGGGTGGAATTGGGGCTAGAAAAAAACGAGTGAAAGTAAATGAAGTTTCTAGCAGTAATCAATGACTTAAAGTGAAATTGCTCACCTTCTTGTTTTTTAGCTTTTACCAATTGGATTTTACAAATTGGTGAGTTAGCACTAATGCCTGGAATGAAAAGATATTATTCCTCCCACCCCCAAATCCACCCTGGATGATGGCATGCCGTTTTGAGCTTCTCCATTTGTGGTTGTGTATGTGTGTGTCCATTCATAGGTCAGGTTTCTCTAAAAACGAGCCCCAAGCGCAGACCTCAAGGTAAGCATTTTCATGTCAAACCGAGGAAAGCCCCCCTTTACTCTTCCTTAGCATTCTGATCACCAGACTCCCGCAGCGTTGACAGAAGTGTTTCCATTATGATTTACCAGGTTACAGCACTGCAGCCCCCCCCTTTTTTTTATTTTTCCCATCCTTGTCAGAAAGCCGACTGTCGTCTCTAATACCAGGCTGAGGGATTTCTGCTTGCATGAGCTGAGCTACCGAGGTCGTTTCAGTATTCTTGGAGCTGACAGTGTCGCTTTCGGTGTTGTCTGTGTTACCGTAAAACAGCCAGGCTGTCAGGATAAAGAAACACACGCTCACCTTGTGCTGTAGCTGAGTATCTAACAGGTGAATGTATCACTGAGATGTGTGGCGTTTACTTTTACAGCTCAGATACATTCAACCAGCACTTAAGGCTTTAGATACTCTTTCTTTTTCCGATAAGGAAGCAGTACGGAACAAGCCAACAAGCCGCTGGGAAACACTCAGTTAGTTATTATGTGTTGCAAAGCACAAACTCCTGGAATTTCAAACACTTGATTTGAGCATTTAAATATGTACATATTTGTTCTCCAGCTCGGTCCGAGTGTGTTTGTTACACTAGCTGTTTATCAAAACATCTTGGAGTTACGGTTACAGAGTGAGTGTGGCCTTAAAGTGCAAACTCATCTTTGATTTGAGGGTCTCCTGAAATTAAATGAATAGTTTAAGGAATTTAATGTAGAACCATCTGTTTTAGTGGCTGAAATGCCACTGGGAATACCTGTGTCCTATACAAGTGCGGAATATTCCTTTATTATCTTTATGGGTTTCCTCCTTTTCTTCAATTTGGATGTAAATCCCCTCAACTTAAGGTAACAGTCTGCACTTTAAATGCGTGTGTTCAAGACAAAGTAATGTACAGATGTCTTTGGATTAAAAAAAAGACTTTATGTCACCCTGGAAACACTCCTCTATTGATGGTGTTTTGTCTGCATGATGTTGAATTGATATTTCTGTGAGTGTGTGTGGTTACATGTGATGATATGTGCTTGTGTCCCTCTGAGGCTTGTGTTTCTGTGATTTTGCATTCATTCTGTTTGTAAACGTGCGCATCCTCTCTTGCCCCCCCCCTGCTGGCGAAATCAGGACACTGCAGTGGGACACAGACCCCTCTGTGCTGCAGCTGCAGGCCGATTCTGAGCTCGGGTACTTTTTTTTCCCCCTCCTCCTGTTCACTATCTGTGAGAAAGACTACGAAAAACATTTTACTTGTCACTGCATGCTTCGCTCTACACAACACATAATGTTTAAGTAAAAGTAAGGGTTAGCCGTTCGTACCAATTATGAAAATCTCTTCTTAACTATTTTGGGTTTTTGAACAATAAAAACACGTTAACAGGAGCATCCTCTCTCCCATCCAGGCGGAGGATGCAGAAGCTAGGCGCCTCTAAGATCACACAGGTAGACTTCCTTCCTAAAGAGGTGGTCTCTTACAGCAAGGAGACACAGACGCCCTCCAACGCCAACATATCTGAGGGTAAGGCTTTATAAGCACACACACGTCGCTTTAAAAACATCCTGGCACTCCATATCATGCATAAGCCGAAATAGATTTAGATTGAAGCAGTTTTAGGCTGCGCTGTGGCATCTCTGCGTGGTTGAAACTGATACTGCCCTGGTTGACCGGCTCTAAGCCTGCAAACCTGGAGTGATTTATGGAGCACAGACACACACAGACAAGTGTCTGCCTGTCAAGTTATTGTGTCTTCAGTCACAGAGCATCATACTTTCAACCTCTGCTTCTAAGTGGAAACAGACTGACGGATGCATTTCAGCCAGGACCTTTTGATGGATGGCGGAGGATTTATTGAGTGTGTGTGCCGAATGTACTTAAAGATTTACATCTGTGCACGTCTGCCCTGATATCCCTCAGATCATCAAGTCTCCAGCTAAAGGCATATAGAGGTTACTGGTTGGGGTAGTTTAGTGTTCTGTCCATTGTGATTTTGTGTGTGTGTGTGGGGGGGGGGGTTGTGTTTTTTTTTTTTTGCAGAGGTGGTTTTCCGGTTGGGTTGCATAAAGAATGTGGGGTTTACGTGGGCATACATGTGAAAATGTGCATATTTGTGTCTCTGCAAGTGGGCGTTGGCATGTGTGCCGGGGCTACAGCAGCTAACCACATCCATATGGCCGAGCTTCGTTCCCGCTCTGGAGGTGGACTGGCGCTTTAAGTTCTGGGCAAATCTGAAGATCTATGTTTTGTATTTTTATATTGAAAGTGAAGGAGTGCTTGAGTGGAGGACACGCGGCGCGTTCCCGCTTAGCTGAACTTTAATCCCGTCCCGTTTGAAGATGAAGACGTTCGCGTTGGGAAATGTCTTCTTCACGTGCCGAACTCGCACACTCTCCCTATCATCTCCTTCATCTTCCTTCCGCGAGCTGCCAGTACAGCTGGCAGCCATGTGACTTTGAAGGGGCTGTACTTCCTGCTTCCTGTCATTATAATAGATGGTGTGGATTCCACAGCCCCCCCCACCACCACCACCACCACCACCACCACCATCAACCACCAAGCACACACACACGTCTGCCATGATCTGCATCCAAATGGCCTGCTTCAGCGCCCCTCATTTCCTTGGCAGACTCAGGAATAGATAATTTATTCAACAAGTGAACATACGCTAACTCGCGTGTGTTATAAGACGTACGTAAACACACATCGGTGCGTTAACACAAATAACAGAATGACAATTGGTTTATCTTTCTCATGGTTCCCTTGATGCAAAAGGTCTCTGCAAACACATCCTGTCTGCATCAGTAAAATGTACGTGACAGTTAGATAAAGATGAACAACACATTTTACAGGGGTCAAGTGTTCAGTGTACACATATAAACAAATTCACACACACACTGTGATTGGTCTGTGCCTGCAGCAACGCTGTGTGTCGCTTCATTTAGGTTTGTTTGTTTTCAGCCTTCGAGAGCAAGTTCAGCGAGGACTGCATCTGTGGGCGCATGTGTGTGTGTGTATATATATTTGTGTGTATGAGAACATCTGGGAACCAGAGCAGAGCTATGGTGGTCTGCTGGGAGGTGACCTCGGCCTCAGGAGACCCTTCCTTTGCAGACTACCACAAAGCGTGTGTGTCTAGAGAAAGGCGGAGAAAAAGAAGCAGATGGAAGCACCTGCCTGCATTTCTGCTGTGTGTTTGTTCAGGCCGCTTGCTTTTGTTGATTACTGAGCCAAGCTCCCAGTTAAAAAATAAATAAATAAATTTTGTTTTACTACTTTGCAGATGACTGACAGATTCATTTGCCTTTAAAAGCGGGGACAGACATATTTAATCTGTTGTGTTGTCATGAAGACGATTAACAGTAGAGGCCCTTTAATCTTTTCAGATTAAATGAAAAAAAAAAAGAAAATGATCATTTATGGTAGCTCTTTTAGTCCAGATATTAAATCTTTATCTTCCTATTGTAAATTAAATATATAAAACCTCAGTGTGAACCTTGATGGTTAATTTTAACTGTATTAGAATGTAAGTAAAGTTGTCCAATTTAGCCTTTTCCATCTGATACAGCTAGCGAAGGTAATGCCATAACTTCAAGCTTAATAATAATAATAATAATAATAATAATACATTTTATTTGAAGTACCTTTCAGGGAACTCAAGGTCACTTTACAAAG
>JBBDHI010000018.1:10339484-10354269 GCA_037177115.1 Craterocephalus stercusmuscarum
CACACACACACACACACACACACACACACACACACACACAGAGCCAATTTATGGCGCTCAGCTCAGGTCCGTTCTCGCGGAGCAGTGGAAGCTAGCAGGCTAATGGCAGCCAGTCTGTGGTTACATGCGTAGAAGCTCGGTGTGTGAGGAGACGTGATGCCAGGGCCTCTGTCTCCACCGGTGACATGTGTCAGACTCGCCTGCCACATGTCAGGAACAGTTTATGGAAACACTGCAGATGGTTTTAGTTTTTTTTTTTTTTTAAAGGTGCAACATGAGAGCTGAAAAGAGCATCAGCTCAGCCATAACGTAGCCCTGCGTACATCCGGTGGGATGAGGAGCCGTGAGCCGGACAGCTTTGTTTGCCTGATTCTGATGGACATGTCCTTTTAGGAGGGAAATTTCCTCTGTACTGCCGCGG
The DNA here is from genome assembly GCA_037177115.1 of Craterocephalus stercusmuscarum. Taxonomy (NCBI): domain Eukaryota; kingdom Metazoa; phylum Chordata; class Actinopteri; order Atheriniformes; family Atherinidae; genus Craterocephalus; species Craterocephalus stercusmuscarum. The sequence continues at coordinate 10,339,906 of JBBDHI010000018.1, forward strand.
TGCTCGAGTTTTACAATCAGCATTTAGAAGAATGACAAATATGGTCACAGATAAGCAAGAAGTAAGGTTGCAAGAGCCATGGTATGAAGGTAGATATTTATTTTACTCAGTTTTGTTTAAGAACATTGGCAGAATGTCTCCAGATTGATGCAGCAGGGACCATTAACATTAAATACACTCAAGCACATTTAAAGGGAAACCATGTCACTTTTGGCCCAAATATTAGCCTAATGTGAGAAAAAGTGGATGATTTCTGGGGTCATTGTACTGTGCTTGATGTGTGTGGGCGCTCCGCGGGGCAGAAACCAGACTTTGCAGGAGCGGATCCGTCTCTCCTGGGATCATGTGACCTGCGGCGCTTTGCTTAACGGCTACTTTTTCCTCTTCTTTAAGTGAAAGTTTAGTCATGGCGGCACAAACTAAGAAGGTGAAATGAGAGGACCAGAGAGAGAAAGTGGGAAATGGCTTGTGTGGCTTGTAGGATGTTACAGTTGTAGCCCCCCGCGTAGCCAAGAAGAAGGAAAAGTTTCTACCTCCAGGTGGCAGATTAGAGATCAGTTGAAATTTGCATATTTCAATGGATTTTCTCTGAAAAGTCAAAATTTAGTTCATACCTGCTGGTTTCTTATTGTTACATATTATTAATCCAATTTTACATCTGAATGTTTGATCTGCATGAGGGCAGTGGAAAATGAGAACTGACGCTGTGATTTCCAGTCGTCTTAACATGTGCGAAACCTGTTCAAAACTATGACATCTCCTCCAAATAGATAAATAGATCAAATAAAATCAATACCCCTCTTTAATCCATTTGTATCACAGGTTCCAACTGCGAGCGTGACCATTGAAGGGGCTTCAGCTCTGAACAGAGTTCGCTGGTCATCAGGAGGGAAGGAGGTGGCTGTGGGCGACTCAGAGGGCCGGGTTTGGATCTACGATACAGGAGAGGTACGGGCAATAACCACATACTTAAACCTGTTTTATAATGCCATACTATCTTAATATTTTTGCATTAAAAAAAGAGAATGAATGAAAATGAGCCAGCTGGGTTCATGATGACTGCTGCCGTACGTGAGCTGCTGGTCCTTGTGGGCTTACATCTTCACAGTCAGGATTTCATCACAGCTCCGGTACAAAAAGCAGGAGTGCAATAACAAAAAGTCTTTACATTGTTTTAATTAACAGTACCTAAAAATTTAGACAATGAGTCGTGATTTGTTTCTCAGGTTTTAACAGCACAGCACTTAAGCTGCGTTTCGTGGATATTTTCTCAGCTGACAGGATTTTAGCTGCTACAACGGGGATTTAAGTGTTTTTTCTTTTTTTTTCTTTTTGCTTAAAAATGTCCACATGAAATGCAACTGAGCATTTAAAGTTTTTTAGCCCAGTATGTTTATCAAACTGTCAGCATTACCATGGATGACGGTTTGAAGGTTTGGTTTTCTCTCTTTTTTTTCCCCCGTCTGTCTTTGGTGTTCCTGTAAAATGCTGTCACCACAACGTGGGCAGCCTCCCTGCCCGTGCCTGTATATATTCTGTCATGTTTAAAGGTCTCTGGTTAAGATCCCCATGTGAGAGCATGTTAGCCTAGCCGCTCGGCTAATTTTAGCATCTTTTTGTAGTGCGGTGAGCCTTATTGAGGCTCAGCAGAGCTGGTGGCCTCCTCGGTTGGCGGGTTGATGGTAAGGAAGAGTCATCAATAAAAGTGAGCAGGGCTGAAAGGTTTTATGAAGGGCTGTGTTGTGTGCGCGGTGGTGGTGGAGGAGGTATTTACTTCACTGCTAACTCACCCATAATGCTAAAACTGGGGGTGAAAAAAATGTGGAGGGAAAAAAAATAGAAGAGTCATCCTGGAAATAACAGCGAGCCTTGAGATTTTTCCAGGAAAACAGAGCGGCATATACTTCCATTTCAGTTTTATTTTACTCTAAACAAATGACTTTCAGCATATTTATCATCAGGAAGAGCTTGTTTTTTTTTTATTATTAGTTACCGATGTAGAACGTGTGGAAAAAGCATGTAATGGAATAAAAGTACCCCGATGCAGTTCAGAAGATGAAGTTGTTCTGGATTTGCTGACTTGACCCAGCGCTGTTTCATCAACGTTTCAGCCTCTTGTCTGTTTCCACGCTGCTTACTCAACAGCACATTATAGACGAAGCTCTAGATTATTAGTTTATAACTCAGCAAAAAGATAGTGCCAGACTCATGTTTCTTGGAATCGACCTACATGTTACTTTGGGATACCGACTCCTACTGCTATTTTGTGAAATGTATAAGCACATCTTTTCAAAATTGTTCCCTCAATGCTATGCAGTTTTGGTCTTTTTGTTACTAATTTTAGTTTTTAAACTACATACAGTACACACATGGAAGGCTCTGTTGGACATTCACTACTTCCAGCACCTACTCCGCTCAACTTTAGGATTTATAGGGTTTTCTGTTAGGTACTAGTGCCTGGTATCTGGCACTTTTTTAGTACCTACTTGGCCAGGGCTTAGAGCAAACTCAGTTGGGTTGAAATTGTGACTTTTAAATACTGCAATCCACTGATTGGCCTGGGAATGTCCTGGATGTGTCATTAGAGGGACTCCTTCACAGGTATGTACTAATAGAAAGGCAGCTTCAGACATGTAGTCTGGGTAATTCGGGGATCAAACCACTGACCCACAGGTTACCAACTCTGGACTTTTTGGGCTAATATCCTCCAGGTTTTTAATGTTAAAGTATTGCATTAAAAAAAAAGTTTTTAATGATTCAGGCATCAGAAGGCGGAATATGAAGCTTCTTGTGGTACCAAAACACTTAATAGCAGTTTCCACATATGAAGTGGAAACATTGTGCAGCAAAGCAGACTAACTGTTGCCAGTTCACATTTATACTGTACTACACAGCAGGAGAGTTGGTGTGAGATGCTTTCTACCTCATGAAGCAGGAGCTGCATGTCAAGGATGGAAGAACAGACCTGTAGACCTGAGCCACTCAGTTCAGTCAGATTTCAATATATTCCTGATCCAACACACTCCAACCGGCAGCCAATGAAATTCAGCACTATGACTCATTAATCTGTGTTGGAGCAGGGAAACAGTGAAAACCTGCAGGACGGTTATAGGATGGAGTTGGGTAGTCCGGCTATAGACTGAGCCATAGAGATGGCTGTTGGATACCGCATTTAGTTGGGCACGTAGAACAGCTAAATCACCACACAGGCCAGCAGACAAAACTGACACACTCCAGACACACTTATTGTGTGTGAAGTGGCTGGTAGGGTCTGCAGACATGAGTACTCGTCTCTGCATTATATTGGGGTGGAAACTGGCACAAACTTTCACAGTGTGATCAGTAGAACTAAACTGTTTGTGTTACTGTAATTTTCCACAGATTATAAAGCACTTTCCAACAGAACAAAGTGCTTCAATGACTTTACATTGTGGCTTCGCGCAGTAATATCTCATACCTTTGTCCGTGACCCCTCCAGCTTTCTGTGACGCACACTGACGACTGGGCACGCTTCGCTCGCACACTGATGGAGATTCGCGCCAACCGGGCGGATGGAGAAGAGGAGGGGCCTATGGAGCTGGCTTCATAGAAAAGGACTCCAGAAGCAGCATCGGAGTGAAAAGCAGAATCGTAGACCCGTCTGCTTTCATCTGTGTCACTGTGGCATGTGCTCCTCCCTCACTCACTTTTGTTTCTCCAACTTCACATACATGTTCCCGTCCGCTCCACAGACAGAGCTTTCATTGCTCTGCGCACACCGTCCAGAAATGGCTCAACTGTTGAGTTTGACGATTTCTCCGTTTTTATTCGTTTAACAACATCAGGTGATGTGTTGCTTGCAACTCGTGAGCCTTCAGTATATAAAGAGTGGCAGTCTTATAGCCTTATGAAGATGTGTGTACTGTACCGATGCTGTGCACTATTGGATAAAATAAAGCAGGGTCATAGAGTAGTCATGTACTGTTTACAAAAGTCACGTTCACGTTTCGTTGTGCTTCTTTTCTCTGTATCAAGCCTGCATGCACATTCCTAAAATATGACCGATGCAGAAACATGGAGCTGCTTTATGTTTCACTAAGTGTGTGAGAAACTTAATCATGTCTGCTTTTTCTGTACTGAATGAAAGCTCCGTCTGTTTATTCTATAATGAAGTGTAACTATTAACAAGAGGTATATTGTAACTCGGAGTGATTGCTGTGAATCCTGCTGTTTGCTATTAAAAGATAGCCGACCGACTTGCTTGTTCTTTGCACCGTCCGGCCGAGTAATACTGGAAATAAAACCAGCGTACAGTTGGTTTACTAATATAAGTTTCTCTTTACTCTCAAGTACACATGTTGCTGCCATACGTTCTGTAAGGCACAATTATAACACACCATATGTAACTCCTACATCCTCTGCACCGTACAAGCTTAAATACTCGGTTGTAACATACCACAGAACGTCAGCTGGTGCCAGCTTTCTGTCAGATATTTACACATCTGCATACATTTAGACTGGAAACCAAACGTCTTACACCAGTAAACATTATATTCAGTCAGACTGTTACACTACATTTTTACATTCAAGTACTTTTTGGTTATAATATAAGGTCTGACAGAGCCATAAAGATATGAAAATATGTCTCTAGATTTCTCATATATACATTATGTGCCAGCCTGATAAAAGGATCGTATGAATAATCTGCTTTTGATTTGTAAAGCAACAAAAGGAAGAGAGTGGAAAAAGCTGAACAGAAACAGTTTTTTTTAAAGGAAGTAGTTAAGGAGATTCCTGTAAGCCCTTTTGTGCATGTTTTGGACCAGTTTAACTACATAATAAATAAAATAAACACGTCAATGCACAGTCAGTCGAATGTAAAAGAAAATGCTAAGACTTTCCCTCAGAGCGCTACCTTAGCTATTAGCCTCATTGATCTATGGGGTTGTATTTAGAGTTGATATAAACATAAGAGAAAAAATGTTTTAAACAACACTTTAAAAACAAAATGGACTACTCGGTGTCTCGGCCCTCCCACCCATAAAGTTTTAGGGGGCGCTTGATTTGGTAGGGTCTCCTTCCGTTGCCACGGTGTAGCGTGGGAGATGGAGTCCAAATTTGCTCTCGATGCCAGCGAATGTGGCCACAGCCAACCTGAAGCCTCCGATGTGGTCGGGGTTGGGCGCCGGCAGGCTGATCCGAGACTTGGGGGTTGGCTCGGAGCCAGCCGGCTTTCTGCGGCATGCAGAGAAGAAGAGAGACAAGAGGGAAGTTGGAGGTTGGGGGGGGGGTGCACAGTGAGAGAAGGGGGAAAGAGAGGCATGTGAAAAGGTGGTAAAGTTAAAGGGGAAATGGTGAAAACCGTGAACAGACGGGAGTTTTATCATCACTTTTATTGAATCTTGAATGGATATTATCAAATTTAACACCATTCGCCGCAGAAATAAACATCCTGATAGAAAATCAGAAGGGGAACAGTTTAACATTTCTCTCTGAGAGCAGAACTAAATCAAATCTCACAAGGATTTCATGCTGAGCGCTCGGGGTCGCTGCCGGCGCAGACAGCAGAGGAGCAGGCATGAAGCGGGTCCAGACCGCACTGCACACTCACTGGGTCTGCTGCTGATTTTATGTCGCTGGGAGCTTCTGGCAGGGAGGGCGCGTGTGCAAAAGCATTGCGCAATCTGATGGATACATGGGCGCGCAGCATAGCCTCAGCTTTCCATTAAAAGGAGCAGCCGACTCCTTTCCCCGCCGGACCCTTTTAAACTTTACAGAAGTAGAGACGCATTCTGGACAGTGACCTATTCTGAGGAGGAAAATGAGCTCGCTTCAGTCCCAGAAGTGCAGAAAGGAAATGTACGAGCCAAATGGGTGCTGTCTGCCCCTGATGATGGTGCTGTAAAACTCTAGAGTTTGAGAAAATTGTCACATCCAGAGTTCTGAGTGAGACCTTCAGCCTGTCAGCTAATGTGCTGGGGATTTATTTTTGGCCTGGTGGCATTTCCTTTTTTCCCTTGTAGAGGAGTGAGGACGTGCTGTGTCATGCCGCGTGCTGGAAATGTGGCCGTTGTTCAGGCTGGAACAACTCATATTCTAAAGAAAGTTGTTTGCATGGTTTTTCTGGTGAGTGACAGGTTTGTGGAATTTAAGTTTCTGCATCTGGGATGCAGGTGAAGGCGGTTGGGGAGAGACTTACTGGCCTCCGAAGTCGATGTAGAACCAGCGCTGCAGGAGTTCGTAGGTCACCAGGGTCACTCCAAACTGTGGGGAGGACCGAAACACTCGGGCTGGAGAGACGGATGGAAGTTAGTTCTACTTTATAGATATTAAACTACAGGAGCGTCTTTAAGTAGAGCTTTGCTTCACACTGTAAGTGAATAACATGAATAATAATGCACTTTTCAGTCATTCTTACATTTTAGTGAATGTGAACTCATTTACATGTTATAGGAAATATGCATAACCCCATCACTGCCCCTCCTAACAAAAGACATTAACTCCCTGAAAACATCCCTTTACTTTTTGGTGGAGGGGTCCTGAACGTTGATAATATGTTGTTTTTCTCTACACTGTTGGATGTTTTGTGGCTCAAAAGTAAAACCAGAAACTGTATTATAACTATTTGCCACTCTTCAGCCTCTCACAAAGCAGACTGTCGCTGCTTTAAATCACTTTTCTTTCTCTTTTATTTATATTTTCCTCAGAACCAAGTGTTTAAGTCAAAGCTGCTGCTGGTGCAGAGGGTCCTGTGGTGGGTGCATAGTGAACTCGTACCCTGGGCAGTCACCAAACTTTTTACACGTTTCCTAAATCTGATGGGTATATATGCAGTTCTTATGTCACAGTGACCATTTAAATTGCAACTCTGGTTTTCTGCCTATTCATTTAGACAGAGACTTGGTCTTGTTAACCAAAAATAACCGCCTGGAGACATTTCCAAGATGGCTGCTGAGTGGCTACAAGAAGAGCTCTTTTTTCTTTTCAAGCTGTTTTCAAAACAATATATAAACATGATTAATTTATAGAGAAGTCTATCAATACATGTAACATTATAATTTCACTTACTCCCATCAGTAGTAAAGGAAGACATTTCATATCTTTGTGTTTATCCTGTTACGGGCTATTTTTCTGTCCAATCTTGTCTTCCTTCTCTGAATAACTGGCAAACTGAAAAAACTTTTTAGACTTTGTCCATATTTCTATGAATCCAGTTTTTTTTTTTTTTTAACAAAGTATTGACCAAAGTTTTATCATTAATTATCACCATTTAAATATGTATATAATAATTACAATGAAGTCTTTTCCTGTTAAGAAAACAACAATAAGTCGGGATTTCTGTTGATTTTAGATAACCTTGATAAAATATATCTACTTTTTCACTAAAGGATCTTTAAGATATAGAACAAAGGGGGCAGAAAAAGTGAGTTTTAGCCCCGATTATCAACTATAATCATTGGCTTGGTTGCATAATGCAAAGATCTATGAGGCTGAAGCGCTGGGAAAAAAATGTATATCTGCCGAGCACAAGCTACTTTTTACAAGGTTAAATCTGGTCTACCTCCGGCTCCTTTCCAGAAGGCGCGGGGCCCTTCTTCCCTGAGTATCTTCCAGAAGCAGTCCATCAGGCCGCTGTAGGTGGTCTGGCCCACGCGAGCCGCCACCTGTAGCCTGGTCTTGATCACATCTGCCGGGGTCACCAGCGAGGCCGCGGGCATGCCTGTAGGAAGAGAGCAGGAGCTACCAACTGCAGTCGCAGGACACTTTTCATGTTCTTCTAAGAGCTGAATGTGTTTGATTCTAAATAGAGCGCAAATTTAAAATCAGCTCCAAACAAACGGGATGATTTGAAGAAAGCAGCTATCAGTGATCAACTGAAACCCTGAACGCGTTCATAACTGCATCTTAGAGAGCGGTTTTAGCTCTCATTGTTCCGCCTTTTAAATATGTCTTCTCGAATCTTGACCATCTTACAGCAAGTCTGACGCATTCATTGACTATACACAAGAAAGGGCCAGCTCCTATCACTTCACCATCAACCAATACAGGCCATTATTTAATCTCTGGCTTTTTTCTTCCTTTCCTCTCTCTCCCACTTTTCTTAGAGCTGCTTGAAAGAGGCCAGACAAAGGACGGTAATGAGAGCAATGCACACTGTGCCCCGTGCGCTTGTGAAAGTGACGGGCTGGCTGAGGGGAGTGACTGCAAAGCCTCCACACCAACCACTTCAGCTATGAATGGGCCCAATCATCGATGGCTCGGTCATTACCATCAACTGCCCTCTTGACGATTTACTCTGACTCCTTGGTTTTTGTAGCAGCCAAACGAGCTATTCAGCAAGCCTGATCAACTCAGCGTTAGGTAGCAGACCGGCACCCGGCGGGGACTGACCACCTGCGCTGTGCTGAGGAGAGGAGGGAAGAGGGGCTGCGCAATTCTTGTTCCTTTAACGATAAAGCAACTAATGCGAGGCAGAGATGGCCGACGCTGTGTTCGTCACAGACCAGAGTAATGCCTGGTAATGCCAAATAATGCCGTGCAAACCAAGCGTGTAATTCAATTTCCTGTACTGGCTGTAAAACATTAATTGCCAGAATGCAACGACCGCTGATAAATATATATGTGAAAGCAGGATGATAAATGTGTTGGAATAATGGGGGGGGGGTAAAGAAGTCATGAGACTCGGCCCAGTTTGCAGTGGGCTGCCAGTCATGTGGTGAGAAAGCTGAGTAAAAATGGAGGCAGGATTTATGATTTTTCCATGTTGCGCTGTGCCTCTGCGTCAAAAGGAGAGTAGCGTTGACACGTCTCAGAGGAATCAAAACAAATGTAAAAAAGTTTTAAAGCCTTTTTACTCCGCAGGGCTGTTATTAGTCTCACTTAAAGACAAATCTACTATTAAATCCTTGCTTTGCATGGATCCCACCTTCATGTGGTGAACAAAGCTAAGGCATGATTTGCTCCTTTGCTCCTAAACAATAGGACAGACCTGCACTGTGCTTCCCTGCAGCACTGCACTGACTATGCATTAAGTATATGCGTGTGTGTGTGTGTGTGTGTGTGTGTGTGTACATGTACAGTATATTAAGATTGGAAAGCCTTCCTGTCGGCCTGGTTGGCAGCCCTCTGAAACGCTTCCCTGCTGCAAAGCTCCAAACCCCAGTCGCCCAATCACAGAGCAGCGCTCTAATTAGCAGCTACCGCCATGGAGCCTGCGGTCAGAGGCTCCTTGGCTCCCAAACTGTGAGCTTTGCTACTGTTACTGAGGAGAGGAGAGGCGAGAGCAGAGTGAGTCCTGGTCGCTCACTAAAGATTTCATTTCATAAACAGCGTGGCGCCTCACGTGAGCTTTTAGTCCTTCTGAGCTCAGTTACAAAACTCAGATACAATAAGTAAGAAAAGTTTTTAAAGATAAAAAAAGTTCTACAATTTTAAAGTCTAACACAAGATTACATGAACTAAAGAAAATGACAAAGCAAAGAAATTAGAGCGGCCATTATATTCAGATTATAAAGTTAGAAATTAGCTGTGTAATTAAAAAGCTGCTGGAAACTCTGCGGTTTTCTCTCAGCATCTAAAATAGCGTAAGAAGGATTAACTTATGAAGATCAGACACGTAGCTCCGGTGTTCCTCAGATACATTAAGTTCATCTTTAGCTTACACATCATCAACAGGTCACTACTGCACACTGATCCTCAGGACAACACAAACATCAGATAAATCAAAATTCAGGCAAAATTCAGACTAGGACAGTAAAATGCTGAACCAGCTTATATCCTGGGATCTCCTTACAATAAGTGACAAAAATCCAAATTAGCTTGGAGACCACCAAAGACCAACCCATCTTGAGACTTATCCATCTCCGGTTTGTCACAACAGCCAGGAAGCATGTTGTAGCAAATAATAATGTGCTCTCTAATGCTCAGACTCTTCCTGATTTATTCTGTCCTTTACTCTTCCACAGAGGGGAGCATCAGCAAATGTTTTTTTTTTTTTTTGCTAAATTCTGTTATTATTGCCAAGAAGCACTTATGAATAATAACTGGGAGATGGTACAAACCCAAAACAGAACAAAAAGCAGAGTGAACATCAGCCTTTGATTGAGCAGGTAGCCCAGTAATCTTATGTTGTGGCTATATTTTTGCACATCTACATACTCACAGAGACAGCCGTGATATTGAGAAAGCCCTGCAGTCTTTGAGTCAGCCCTGTGATTGAATCTGAGCAGGGTATACAGCACAAACGCCAGATGATATACAGCTTTAATGGCCTGCAGGCACCGCCTACTTGCTCCAGCAGCAGGATGTGCAGGCGTGTTAATGGTATGATGTATAGAGCTGAGCCGTTTCACACTGAGACACATTAGCAGAAAGACTCACAGGACTGTCAGAATGCTTCACCATGCAATGACACATCAGTTTTGTTGTGTTTGAAACATGCTTGTTATGGTTGGATAGCTGAAAGAGTTTAAAGATAATGAACAGTGACTGAAGTCTCTGATGGAATCAGCGAGGAATCGGCAGAGAGGAAACTGAAGGAGACAAGCTGCCGTGTATCCTGTTGTATCAGCTTGTTGTATCAAGCTGATGTTGTGTTTAGCATATATTAATGTAAAGCTTGCTTATCTATCAACTGAGCAAGACATGATGTTGGGCAACAATCTTCAGCATTATATAAAAAGCAACCCCAATGACAGTAAAAGTTGAGACCTTAATTAGAATTATACAAATAATCAAATCATTTTTTACCATTTTAAACCACATATTTAATCTCGGGATAATATTCAGGCTTATGGGTCTAATTATTTGGGAATCCCTTAAAGGACCTATTAGATAACAGAAATGAAGGAGGCAATTTTCTCTCACCTCAAGATTTCATTTCCTCTCTTTTTTTGTAAATTCACATTATGCTCAGAAAACACTAATTATTTTCCTTTTTTAAAAATATGTATTCCAGGATCCAGATCCACAGTACTTACAGAACCTGTTTTGTTAAACATTACCTGAAAAGTCTCTGTTGCCTCTAAACTTTATTAGAAGAATAAAGTGGTGGAAACTTTATTAGATCCATTATTTGTTTAGTGCAGAAGAATAAAGTGGTGGAGGTGCTTTTTTTGTTTTGTTTTACCTGCCAGAGCTCCAGCAAACAGCATTTTGCCTGGTCCTATCCTCCCATCCTCCTCTGTGAGGTAAGCCTTGATGTGGGCGTAGCAGGGGAAGTAAATAGCTGAGAAGGGGATGTCTCGCAGAAAACAAGCCTTGGAACCCTGAAACAAGAAGCAGGCAACAGGATAAAAGTTAACGAATAAACAAAGAAATAAATAAAGAGTATTATAAATGGAGTGGAAAGCAAGGAAGGAGTGATGGGGCTCATGGGATTTGATGCTTGATTTATGTTTGGGGTTTTCTAAAGTTGGATTGCTAATCCTAGCCACAAAATGAAACTCTTGATATTTACATATCAGCTAATGTCGCCACCAATAAATCTGCTTCGGATGGACTTCAGGAACCTTCGAAGCAGAGTGAAATATTGACCACAGCATGGCACAAAAAATACCGGCTTTACATGCAAGCGATCTGTGTCCTCAGCAGCAGGTAAAAAGACAGACTGGCTGCCGAAGATGGCTCCTTGTCTGCCACTGTAAACAACACTACATCATCAAGCCTATAGAGTTTCCTGCTGTACTTCAAACCGGCTGGCAAGCTGCCACCTTTTTGACACAGCAACTACAGTCAACAGAAGGCGTTTAAAGCGCTGGGTAGTGTCTCCTTGTTTTGGACAGGCTTCATTTAACTCCTGTGGGATAATCCTTTGGTTCCTCCGCACACACACAGAGGATTGGCAGATACCTGGGCTATCTCTTTCCCTCTCTTTCCTCTGGCACTTCTTGTCTGCCTGTCCCTCCTGGCTGAGGCCCCGAGCGGCTGCTGAAAGCTGCGAGATTCTATCGAGGCGGGACAGACGAGCAGTGCTGTGGGGACTGGAACTGGAAGTCCACCATCACCGTGACGTCGTTGGCCAGTGTGTGCATGCATCTTTTAATAAATATTCTGGTTTGGTAACAACGTAAATGTGTATGCGCGGCCTTTGTATGCGTTAAACATCTTTGGGATAATACAGTGACAGCTTCTTCCCAGTGATGAATGGTGGCGCTAGAGAGTTAGCCGCCCTACGGAGCGGGAGCTCCACCAGCGCTGGGTGAGCGTCAGGATAATTACCCTGACAAAGGCAGCTCTGTGCCTGGGTGCAGCCCCTCCGGAGCCAGCCCGTCTGGGGCTTGCAGGCTGGAGCTCGTCTCCTCCCCACCTCCCCTCCGCCAACAACACCGCTGCCGCTTTCTCAATGCACTTTGTCTCCTCTCCGCGCAACCAGGAGACGAATGCAATTAAGCATGTGCACGAGGAGCGTGAGCGCCCTCTCATCCGCTCTTATAAGGAGACTGTAGAGATGCGGACACGCACTCCAATAAAGTCATTTCAAAGCAGGAGTTAGCAAACAGCAGCAGGTAGGCGGGCAGGTAGATGGAGACAACAAGAGGCTCCGCATTCTTTTACAGCCTTGTTAACACGACTGAAAGATTTACATGGAAGTGGTCTGTGCTGACAGGTGGCCGCATCGGCTCACAAAACCACTCAGATATCCATGGGAAGAGCTGCAAATCCCAGAAATGTGAACTGTCTGAGGAAAACAGGCCCCTTAAAATCAGGAAGCCACGTAAAAACAAAAAAAGTCTTATCATCTCATTTTCATAAAACACGACTAAGTGATAAAACTCCAGGTAATAGATTGACATTTTCACAGTTGATTGTGTTTACTGGAGGCAAAATCTCTCCTGCCAAGCTCCATTAAGATTTATTTATGTAATTCAATTAGACATGCTCCGTTTCACCCCGAGGGCTAATGTCCTCATCAAACCTGTTAAGCTGCTAATGTTAGTAGTAGCCACAGCTCCTTCATTGATTCCTACGGCTCCTCCAGGTATCTGGTTGCATCAAAGGAAGCAGAACACACTGATCCAATCACATCAATGTTAAAGGTCTAAATATTCATAAGAAGTCGACCACATTGTAGAAAAAACACAGCATGTCAGCAACTAATACGCAGTATTCTCCTGCTTTACAATGTACTGGGCACACAGCATCACACAAATATAATATGTTCAAACACTACACTGTAATTTTTAGCCCTGTGCCACTGAAAAATACCAATTACAGCAATTAAGGTTAAATACAGCTTTTAGCATAAATTGTGCCTTTTCTTATTTTCCAACAGACCACAGGGACGTTGTTGATTTAAATGATGGCTGATGGGGTAAGGTAATATGCATAATTGTAGAACCGTTAATAGAGAAATCACATACAACTTATTCATAAGACTGATGAGAAATAATGGATTATTGTGAAGTTGTAAGGCCAATGAAAACAGTGAAGAGTGGATACAGCCATTTGCTGATTAATCCCATAGCAACAAATCTTGTCTGATGAACTTTGGGATGTGGCTCTGGGTTTCCTCACGAGTTGAATTTGGAGACAGATGCGGTTTTTAAATTGGTCATTTCACAGTCTGACTACGGTTAGATTACTTTCCAGGTCTTCTTTCATTTGAAAACACAATTTTCTGTATACTTTTATCATTACATGTTAGTGATTGGAGCATTCTGCACTTTACAGAGACATGTGCAACTCTGCTTTCCACTACAGCAGAGATCAGTTGATATACAGTTATATCACTAAGCCATCTTGTTGCGATGGGGTTTCTGCTGAAATATGCAGAAGGAAAAAGATCTTCTGGATATCAGCTCATGTCCCATAACCTGAAAGTATCAGTCACCATTAATCGTAACCTTCCGAGATGTGAATGTTCCTCTTTCCCATTTTTCTTTTAAATCTTTCCATTAATGTATGATAAATGAGAAAATTCCCTAAAGTCTTTAAAATTACATTTGAAAGCATTATTGTTATCAAATCAGGTGAAACACAATCAATAATAAAACATTATTTGTGTCCAATCATTTTTTGTTTATCACCGTAACATCTGCAATGTGCTGTACAGGGAAGCAGCAGAAAACAATCTTGTCCTTACCTAACCTTATTAAACAATCTATAATACCTGTGAAGATTTAACTGTACTAGGAAAACTGTGAGTTGTCAGCTTGTGGAAAACATATTTACGTCACTGTGGAGTCACTACAGCTTGTCAGATAAAACGCTATAAACATTGGAAACTCCACCTTGGCCATTTTGCCATCAGACACATGGCATTGTGATAAAACAGGTGAATGAGAGCAGCTGAAGATTCAACTCAAACCATGTTAAACCTTTTTTTCTCAATTTGTTAAGCTTTGAATAAAACTCCTGGTTATTGAAGGTAAAAACAAACAGAAA
>JBBDHI010000018.1:10568585-10582486 GCA_037177115.1 Craterocephalus stercusmuscarum
CCCTTTCTCTCGATCTGTCTCACCAGCTATTTCTGAGTTAATGAAGAATTTGTAATTCTATTAAGAGTGATGTTTTGAACAGTAAGAAAAGGCCTGAATACCTCGGCATAGTACTTCTAAAATGCACATCTACTGGTCTTAACTGTCCATTCCCTCATGATGGTGCTCAAAATATGGAAAATGTAGGTGCCTCTTAGTTTCTGATGATAAAGTAGCCTACATAACATAAAACCAAGTGGGGAAAATGTTGTCTCAGGCGGTGTCTCTGTTCATGAGGGCTACATTTCTGGTGCTTTATCCTTTTACTAAACTGGTTTGTCTGCTGGCTTCGGGTCTTCCTAGTTCATTAACTTTGAGCATTTGTTCACCACGTAGTGTCAACTCCAGTGGCTCTGATTGAGCTGTGTGGAGGACTGCGCATCCATCTGTTTGACATATTGTCTAAAAGGCTTCAGTCAGCCTTGTAGATGGATGTGTAAATAAAGGCAAAAATATGTCCCAACAGGTTGTTTTTGCTCATCTTTTACAGATTTTTAGTCAGGCTTTCTTTTTTGGCCTGAGTCAAGTTATCCACTGCAGTGAATGTCAATAGAAAGTGCAGCTTCTGGATGTCAAGTTGGCCATGCTTAACAATCTTGCTTTTTTTTTTTTTTCTTATGAAATTTTCAGGTTTTTTTTTTTTTTTTCAACACGGTGCAGTCCACCTGTTTTTTTTTTTTTTAAACGTAGATTTAAAAAGAAATGCCTAATGTTTTGCATGCAGCAGGGTTGGACTGGCTATTTGATAAAGAACCCTCAGTTTGCTACGCATTTAATAAAAATGGCATAACACATTTTATAAATGATATTAATGATCTTTTAAAGAAAATCGGTAGATGAGTTCTGAAAATTCTGTGTCAAGGAGGGAGGGTATGGGCTCAGAAATGCACTATTGAAGCTTCTGCTTGAGCCACTGTCTGCATTTGCACATTGTTGGCTGGAGCGGAGTAGACGGTCTGCAAGCATCACCTGGTCACCATACTACTGAGGTGTTTGTCCCCAGCAGGGACAGCCAGAGTCGGAGACGGTTCATCTCTTCATTCCTGCACTTGCAGTGGGAGCCATCATCGGAAAACAGGGTCAACACATCAAACAGCTGTCGCACTTCGCTGGGGCCTCCATCAAGGTGAGTGACACTGAAACTAAGAATCTCAATGATGCTGGATGTTTTTCCATAGTCATTTAATAGGAACTGGAAGCATAAGTGATCCCTGGTTTTTGTTCACTTTCAGATTGCCCCTGCAGAAGGAATGGATGCCAAGCAGAGGATGGTCATCATTGTTGGACCACCAGAGGCTCAGTTTAAGGTGCTGAACGTGCATCCTTGATTTTAATGTCAGTCACAATATGACCTGAAAACATGTGAAGAAATTTCTCAATTTTTGTGTTTCCATGATCAATTTTATGCTGAACCTTTTTTTTGTGTGTGTGTGTTGTAGGCTCAGTGTCGCATATTTGGCAAGTTGAAAGAGGAGAATTTCTTCGGACCCAAAGAAGAGGTGAAGCTAGAGGCTCACATCAAAGTTCCCTCCTTCGCCGCCGGACGTGTCATTGGGAAAGGTGGAAAAACGGTAAACAAGGATGCTCACAAAATGCCGCTCATAGCTGGAAAATTCTAACCCAGAATTTTGCTCTCATATTAAATCCTTTTTTTCATTGCAGGTAAATGAACTGCAGAATCTGACCTGTGCAGAAGTGGTGGTGCCCAGGGACCAGACACCCGATGAGAACGACCAGGTCATAGTAAAGATCAGCGGACACTTCTTTGCATGCCAGGTGGGTCATATTAAGTACAGCTTCGCGTACTTTCAGGAAGATTGTTTTCCCTGAAGCACACAAGTTGAATTGCTGTCTCAACACGAAGACTCTTAATGCAAAGATGCTGTTCGTGTTGGTCTAAGACCAGCACCTAGCTATTTGTATAGGGTGAGCAATGAGCTTTAAACCAATCTTGACGGTCCATTTTATAGTATCGTAGTTCAACAAGAGCTGATGGTGACAATTATCCCCTACCAAAAGATGCCATGGGATATTTCTTGAACTATTAACATGATTAGTACCTGTGATCTGATCCCAACCTTCTCTGATTGTGCCATACAGCTGGCCCAGAGGAAGATCCAGGAGATCCTTGCCCAGGTGAGGAGGCAGCAACAGCTTAAACCCGCACCTGGAGCGCAACCTCCGATGCCCCGCAGGAAGTAAAGAGCCAGTGGATCTGGAGGAATGGTGACTGAATCTGTCAGAGGACTCGACCGATGGACAGAGGCCACAGAGTCCAGGGAGGAATAAGATGACAGTGGATCCTAAAGCTCATCTCAGGGGTCAGAGGTTACAAAAACCAAATCAAACATCCACCTCTCCTTGACTTAGTTGATGGAAGTTCAAGTGTGGCAAGAAGAACTCACGCCTCTGACGCTCCACCCACTTCCTCCTCTCTGGATATCCTGTGAGAATGTACGTCTGAGGGCCCCCACCGTCACCTGCCCTCACATGTACGCACCCCTTAACCGTGGCCCCCCCCACGGGTGTTAGTTTTTATTTTGTCTTTTTACACTAGAAACACAAAGAAGAAATAAGAATCCTCCCCTCCTATCACCTCCTTGGTGTGGTACTTCAAACATGACGATATTTTGGTTGACTTAAGTTTTCAAATTTTCCTTTTTTAGTGTTTAATTGGTTAAAGCTTATCTTGTGATGTGTCTATGAAAAAGAAAAGGCATTGCTCGGTCCTAGTTGGGCCAACAGTTTTTTTTTCCTTTCCATTTCTTTTAGGTGGGGGGGTTGGCTGTAGTTGGGTGGGCCAAGTTTAAGCAAAAGTTTCTTGTTTTAGGACAGGACTCCTAAAAGGGTGGCTTAAAAGGGTGTCCTGTCCTTGTAATGATGGTGGCATTTTAAAAAGAAAAAAAAAGCGGATGCATTTTATAGATAGACCTATAAAATATATATATATATAATAAAATAAATTAATATGATAAAATGAATAGATATATATTTAGTGAGGGCAGCACTATGACACTTAGGGAAATGGTGCCGAACTGCTGCTGCCCAGTAAAAACAAATTAAATATGCATTTTACCTAACTACCTCAGGATCTAGTACCTCAAAAGAGAAAAAAATATATTATGAAAAATGTTTTTTTTATTTTTTATTTTGCTTTTGTGGTATTTTGTATACTTTATAAAGCTGATGGTCTTTGAACATTTTTATTTTTTTAAGAAAAATTAAAAATTGATCAGCTGCCAACTGACCATGCCTTCAACTCTGGTGCTTTAGGTGGCATTGTACATGTGTATGTGTGACTTGAGATGACCTTGTACATAAAGTCAATTTGTACATTGTAGCGCCAGAGCAAGAGTTGGTGCCCCATCAGCTGGCGGCTGACAGGAGTATTGAGAAAATTTCCTCAGTTTTTCCCCTGAGGGTCCATCATCTTTTTGAAGGAAAAGAAAAATAGTATAATACAACCTTAAAGACATGCAAATGATGCCAACCGTACATACTTGGAGCAATGCCGTTTAGTTTTGCTTTTTTGGGGGGGGAAATGATATTAAGGTAATGGTACTTAAATTTGCCGAAATTTCCTTTTTACAGCTTCTGATGGGGGCTGTGGTTGGAGACCTCCAGCACTGACTGCGATGGGTCTTCCCTGTAGCTGTTGTAGTCACAGAACAATGTTTTGTTTTCTCTCTTTTTCTATCCCAAGTCATCCGCCACCTTCTCGACAACACTATCGTGTTACTCTGAGCCCAACCCGGTCTATAGAGCAGGCGCTGTAAGGGTAGAGTGGCCCTATTTTTTAGTAGCGTGACCCTTGAGTCAATGTCACTTACTGCATAAGGCTAGGGCGAGTCAAACTGAAAGACGCTTTTTTTTTCCTTTTGTCCGCTTTTAGGAAAATTTTCTGTAATACAGATGTTAACTCATTTTGTTTCTCATACAGGGAAAAGAAGCCAGAAAAGGCACAAAAAAATACTGAATGACCCCCGACTTGTAAGATGGGATGAATCCAAAACTTAAATATCCAGTTTATTTAATTTGTTTCCAAGCCGAATGTAAATATGTTGATTGTGGTAAAAGTGCTTGAGTGTATCCACGCTTCCACAGAACGCCATCTACCTCAGCTGAGGGGGTGGGGTTGTTGTGGCACAAGGCACCTCACCCCGCCCCCACTGAGCGCCAGCGCGCACGATACCTCAGTCCCCCCACCCCCAACACTTCTTTTACCTGGGCGCGCCTTCCTAACACCACGCTTAACTGAGGGGCACAAGTGATACTTAAGATTATCCCTGGACATCTCCCAGTTCCTTGTCTTTCCTGTCAACCCCCCCAGCCCCCTTCCAGTTTGTTTTGATCTACCTCTTTAGATATGTATTTGAAGTAGAGGCATTCTATTTGTTAGTTTACCCCCCCCACACACTTTTACACATCCCCCAAATGCGAATAAAAACTTAAAATGAATCATGAACTCGTTTTAGAATTGAGAAATCAAAAGTGATCAAATATTTACTTTTTTGCAAGTGTTTATATACTCCTTTTGACTTTAGTGAAATCTTAAATGGTTTACTTCTTTCTGCTTTCTATTTTTGGTGGTGTGGCTTTTCTTGGGGTTTTTTGTGGAAAGGGTCAAATCACGCATTTGATAATTTTGCTTTCAATAGCTGATACAGGAAAATACAGTTTTTAATAAAGGACCTGCCTTTGTTTTTTGTCCCCAATTTGATTTGTAAGACTACAATATACAAGTCCTGTTTATCTTTTTTTCCCCTCCTTCCCTTTATCACAGATGCTGCACTTAATCTCTGATTTGATAGCTGTTTTTGTTTTTTCTTAGCATTTCTCGGCTGTGTAACTTGGAACATCATTTTGGTGTAGCATAGATGTAAGGGACTGGATTTTTTTTTTTTTTTTAATGGAAAATTATCTGACTTCAGCATGATATTCCCAGCACTCCCCTTCTCTCTGACTTATTTCAACCATGCTTGTGCTCCATCCCCCTTCACGCAGCTCCACTTGTCAAATGCCTCTGAATAATAAAAAAATAATTTAAAAACTGTGTTCCTGTTTCTCAAATGTTTTCTGAAGATGTAAGAACTGCATTTCAATGGCTTCATCTATAGCTCCCTCTTTTTAATAGCAGGGTTGCAGTGACAGACCGAGCCTTCTTGACCTATATAAACTGTTAAGCTAACTGGCATCATATTGTGGGCCACTTGATTTCAATGGTTAAATACATGGCCAACTTCTAGGTGCTCATACTTTTTAGAAAACTAGTTCAGTAGATATATAAAGTAATATACATCTTGCCTGTTTGTAGGCTTTTTTTTTTTTTTTTACGAGACTGGATGCTAATCACATTCAACTTGGTTGACTGCAGTTGTATAAGGTAAGTCATGATACTCCATAGCCTAATCTTTTTTTAGTACAAGAAAACCTATCTGGAATACAAACACTTGGTTATTTTTTTAGCACTTATTTTGTTTTAATGTCAGGGCTTTTCAACTACAATTCCGAAGTCAAGTTGTTTGAAGGCTGTGCCCGCACTTTCTCTTGCTGTTATACTTTTACATTGAATATACAGTTATAGGACCATTATTTGAATCGGCCACAAGATATCGCCTCAACAAAAAGCCTTAGTTTTAAGATTACTGTACATATATCAGCACAAACGTAAATCTACCAGCAGCCAATCACTCCCCTGAAAACCAGTGACTGTGCTACACAAAGCCAAGAGCTCCACATTTTCTCTCTTTGATATTGTACTACATGGCGCCTCACCAAAGGACTCAAAAGTCTCAAAGTTCTTCCGTACTGGAGTCTCAGCCTCTCTTCCTCATCTCTGAGCAGTGAACTCTGCACTGTGGTGCATGGCAGGCACTATTTCGGTATCTGCACTCTGGCAGTATGTGCATACTTCCCATATGGTCACCACACAGTCCATTTGCATCCATGGCTGCATGGTGGCGTACTGGTTAGCACTGTGGCTTCACAGCAAGAAGGTCACTGGTTCAAGCCCCAGACTCCGTTTGAATCTCAGGGGGCGGCTGGTTCGGGCTGGGGGGGGTTTGCATGTTCTCCCCTTGTTGATGTGGGTTCCCACTGGGTACTCCGGCTTCCTCCCAAAGACATGCATGTATACAGACAGAGTGTACGCCGCCTTTCACCTGCAAACAGCTGGGATAGGCTCCAGCCCAACCAATTGGATCAGAAAATGGATGGATGGACAGTCCATTTGTTGGTATGTTTTTGTTTCTGCCCAACCTCGTCTCCTTTGAATGTGACATTTTAATAAGAAGCCCGTGTTTCACAAAATGTTGCACTCTGCATTTAGTTTAATCCCTGCTAATAAATGATTGATTTACCATTACTTGCCTGGATGGCTAGTGGGCCAGTCCAAGTATACCGATTGGCTATTTCTGGCCCGTGGGCCGGCAGTTGAATCGCAGCCCTGTCATATGGTATTTATGTAATCTGCAAACAACTGCAATTTTTGGTCCCGTTGGAATGAATGGGATTTGGCAGAAGTGAGCCAAAACAAAGGCCACTTAGAGACACCATTCACAGTTTAAACAAGTCAAGAAAGATAAAACATTTTCTGCTGGAATGGAGATGCTTGTATCTTTTACAGTTTTGATACAATTGCTTTGGAAAAATCAGAAAATTGCAGAAAATCATTTACTCTAACAATGAATCTTAAAATCTGTCAAACAAGGATGTCTCACACCCAGAGTTTTCTTCGTACATACAGTACACAAATTATCAATATAGATTGATTTAAGTTGGTTACAAATAAACCTAGGCTCTGAACAGCTGGACCTCACAGATTTCAAAATGGGTTGCTCCAAGCACCAAAAGTCAACTTTTTTCCCCACTGACTTATATTCCTCTCCAACCTGAAAACTAAGTTCTGCATACTCTAGCAGCAAAATAATAGTATCCATATGTTTCTCCAACCCTTCTGTCTGTCACAGTTCAAGAATTATTTTTTAATGCGACTTTATATTTGCATCAGTGCTTGGTAGTTTAGGGGTTCTCTCAGCCCTCCCTTATCCATGAGCTCTGACTCTGTTTACGCCAACTGCAGGATATTCCTGTTGTAGCAATGCCCATGAGCAGGCTAGGGACAGTTGTGTAAGATTGGAATCATGCACTGATTTGTCCAGATACTTACCATTTTCAGTGACATCACATCGTTTGTTGCATGTGTTGGGTGACAAAAAGCTAGCTAGGACCTGTTTCTTCTACTGAGTGACCAGTGGCTTGCACGGAGAATTTGGGGGACAGGTGCTCAGTGAAAAATAAGGGCACCTTCTCTGGCACTTGGAACATCCAGTTGCCTTATTATCATCTAGATTTATTCAGAACTTTTTTTAAAACCTGAACGTCGCTTCATAATCCTGCGTGTGCAGCTTTTTTTAAAAAGTGTTTTCATAAAATCCTTATTCTTTATTGATTTTTGTTACAAAAATGAGAGTTAGGGCTATTATTTAACATTTTAATCAATACATTAAATTAACAGCTGAGCAGAACCACTTAATGAATTAAATAGTTATGAAATATAAGCCAAAGTCTGAACATTATGACACTTTGATTATAATGATTATTTATTTTCATTTTGTGTCTTTATTTTACATTTCATTCTCCTATATCATTTAAAAACAGACAGATTTTGTAGTGTTTGTTAATTTCTTTACTTTTTCTTTACTGTTACTCTTCGGTCCGCTTTCTTTAAGAGAGAGATTACCACCCCAATCTGCCAATCCAGAGGTACTGTCCCTGATGTCCACGCGATGCCGCAGAGGCATGTCAACCAGACAGCCAACCATGTAACCAGCCATGGAACCACAGTCATTTGTACTTTATTCAGTAACTAATGAGAATAAATAGGAGAATCATTAAAGAAATTAAAGTGATATTGATAATCGAACCGGAATAACTAAATTCCATCCCAAGTCCCATCCCACAATGCCTAAAATGTAAGGATGTTCATTACTGTGTTACAGTAACTTGTTTCCTCACTTCTCTCTCTCTTGTATTATTTTTTTTAATCTAGCTACTCCCAACAAAGATGTGAGAGTGAATAAAGAGACACGGTTTGGTTTAGTTTTTGGTTTCTTAATTGGATGTGTGTGTATATCACTTTTCCTTAACAGTCCTGATGTACCGGTATATCCTCATGTTTCTGATGGGAAAAGTGCTAAGAAAAGCCGAGAATTCATAACTTAGGAAATCTGAGAGTTAAATATGAAAGTGTGACATTTACATTTTTAAACCACTTGATCAAAGAACTCTGCATAAAAAGTGACTATTTCCTCTTTCTGTCTGTTTTGATTTATAGCAGACAAGAAAAAATCTTGAGGAGTTGAGAAAAAGAAACAATGTTTACGTTAAATTGACTAAAGTAGTGGAATGAAAAGCAACTAGTTAAATTAGCTGAGTTAAAGGTTATTGTGAAGCCAATTCAGACATTTTACTCTAATTTCATTGGCATCAGTCTTAGGAAAGACCAGTGGCAGATCAAAACAATTTTACACAGGTTGGCTATTGGTGGACAAGTCTGTATTGGAATTTAAACAGAGAAATACAGAGGTCAGTTTATCACAGGCTTCTAAACAAATTCAAGAAAAAGACAAATCAGAGATAGGATGGTTAGTTGACAACATTTATTAAACATTAAAGATTCCCACGAAATTCTTTTAAATCATTTGGGCTCTGGAGTTTAAAATTTATCTTAATTCACTCAGCATGCATGTCACCACAATAAGACATTTGTTAAAGATTTTATAGTTACCAGAGCATAAGGAACAGCCCTGCTAAACCCTCCTCGACACTAAGTTGAACGAAACTTTTCCTTTAACAAAAAAACAGCCATGATTCAAACCCAGCTGATCTCACAAAATCCTCATCCGATGATGGCATCAAAATGAGTTCACAGTTGTGCATTTCACAACACCTTTATTAGACCACCTTATGTATCATGTATTGCACTAGTATTTGATTTTTGCTGAAGCAAAGACTATTAAACAACAAAATTATGACTCAAACAAGATATTAGTACAAATTAAAGGGATACTGTTAAACTTTTGGCCACTAGATGGAGCCAAACCTGTAATTTCCCACGACAGTGTCAGAAAATGAAACAGTTTCCATCCTGCTTTGGAATCGTTTGCAGACCACTCTGACTGGTTGATTGTAAAAGAAATTTGGATTCAGGAATTCTTCAAAGGATTTTTCCCCACTGAAGGATCGGGCCTTTCTAGTGGAGGTATGTGACTGAGTGCTTCTAGGTATACAGTATATGATTAATTAATCTCCTGGTTGTTACAGAAACGTCAGCATTAGCTTGTAGGTTATGGGACATTGCAGCGTTTGGAAACCATAAAACCAAACCAAGCCAGTTACTAATCGCTCTGTTACTACTTTGAAATTGACAAGAATGATAGAAAATGCATTTATTGCATGAAAGCCGGCATTACTGGTGCAAAAAGTTTTAGGGAGTCATATTGGCTTTGGTCTGTAGCGATTAGCTTCAACTAGCCGCATTTAGACACAGACTACTGCAACATTTTGCAACTCATCAGGACTTACTGCTGTTGTTTTGAATAAACCCTGCTGGAAGATGTGGAAAAGCAGATCAATGCCGGTCACTTGATCCCATGAGTGCTGTATCCGCTACCACAAAGATACAATTTCTGGTTTCTTAAGAGCGCTAAAACTCATTAAAATGCTGTATGTTGACCACAGAAATCATCCATCATTACTCACATTAGGCTGATGTTTGGGCCTAAAGATAAACACTATCTCTTTAATATATATTTGTTATAAAGTACTGCTAGTGTGCTGAGTTAATGGTATAGCTTTTGCTCTCATTTGCATATGATAATCAGGATTATTTAAAAATAACTTTTATGGTAAAGAAGGGAGCAACAGCTCTTTGAAACTACAGGGGGCGTCTATCAGTCAGCAGATGACGACTCTCCTCGCTGGAGGGGAAGAGGGCCTCCCTCAAGCGAACCATGTGACCTGCGGCCCCAGCATGGGAGCAGGCATCCTCCACCAGAGACCTTCGGATGGGGCGGTAGACCTTGTGACGCCTGGAAGAGACAAAGATATATAATATAAAAATCTGAGAGAAGTTAGGAAAAGAAAAGTTAGCTTGGAGATGATCAAATGACAAAATGGGCATACTTATATGTTTTTCAATGAAAAAGTAATACCAAAGGTCTTTGGGGTGTTTGTTATTCTGTTGCCTATGTGAAGATTTTCAGGAAGTTTTAGGATGGACTGTATGAATTCTTATGTATGGGAAGTTCACTCACCTGTAGACCAGGTAAGCAATGAATGAAAAGATGGCCACCAGCACAGCACTTGAAGTCAGAACTACCCCAGTAGTGTTAGGAGTCTTAGGGACTAAAATGTACAAAGAAGATCAGTTAGAGCAGTGCTTCTCAACCTTTTTTGGGCAAGTGCCCCCTATCTAATATCCATTGTCCCTACTGAATGCCAGTACAGACAATCTATGTGCACGATAAGAAACACCAGTATTAGCATGCAGCACATCCGAATGCCCAGAAAAAACTCAGATAAAAGCCTCTACCCAGCAGTGTCATTCAAAAAAGGTACAATAAGAACCACAAAAAATTCACAAAATATTCATGACGTCTGTCTTACTTTTTCTGATTTGTGGTCAAAACTTACATTCCAGATGAATATAGTAGAAATATTTACTTTCTTGACTTTGTGTTAGTTGAAAATGGCAAACAAAGGATAAAGTTATTTATTTAAAAGAAGAAAAGTGTTTAAGGCCATGTTTCTACAATATGATACCTTTGGGTTAACTTCCTTCTGGACCATCCCTTACGAAAATCTACCATGGTTACATGGTTTTTTGGATCACCATAAAAAACCATGGTGATCCATGGTAGACTTTCGTAAGGGATTGCTGTTTCTAGGTGAATTTATAAACTAGCCCTTGGTTCTCCTTACACTGGATTGATCAATAAAAGTGTTAGTCATAAAAATAAACAACGGATTGCCAATGCCCCCCTTTAAAGAATGATGCTTCCAGCGCCCCCTGACAACCTCTGAATGAACTAAGTCAGAGGAACAACAGGACCAAAAGAAATGGTGTCAGTCTTCTCTCTTTGTGCAAAGCTGATAGTCAAGCATAAATGGATTATGATCAGGGTTTAGTTCAAGAACATGACAGTGTTCTAGAAATTTAGTAATTGTTTAGCATGTGTTTTAGTTGCTAACCTGGCAGATCCTGGGACTTGTTGATGGTGACGGTGGTGCTGGCGAGCGCCATGCTGCTGGAGTTCTCCAGAGTAATGTTCACACAGTAGGTGCCTGGCTCCAGAAATCTGCGCCTCAGATGGACTTCACACTCTGAGGATGGCGGCACATCATCGCACATGATGTTGTGCACATGAGTGCAGCTGGGGTCTGACACAATGGTGCAGGCTGAGGTTGGGATACTGAGGATGAGGGATGGAAAGGTAAAGGGTTAATTGTACTGATTAAATATCTTTAAAGATGATATTTAATATCATCCCATTAGTGATTTTCTTTAAAAAAAAGTCCTACATCAGTTTTGTCCAGTTTAAAGGAAAATATTAATCCAATTATGAGCTAAAAATTCAAGTGTTTTAAATCCAATTTACTGCTTATGATATGAAAAAAGAAGTGTAATTTCAGCTGCAGTTTTAAATATAACACTTTTTATATTTCCAAGAAATAAAATATTACTGCAAAATTTAATGATCTGAATAAGAAAACAAATGATTCAATGCTGCGACAGACTGGCGACCTGTCCAGGGTGTACCCTTCATATCGCCTGCTAATAGCTGGGATAGGCTCCAGACCACCCGCGACCCAACTGGATTAAGCAGTACAGAAAATGGATGGATGGATGATTCAGTGCACACCTGCCCAGACATTTCACCCGGAAGCTGACATCAGTGTTTGTCACCCTGGCAGCTGATACATCCACAATGCGACTGCTTGGCCGGATGCTGTTCAGTGGATGCTTTGGTTCTGTGGAGAACAGGCTTTTTGTTGGTTTTACATCTAAAATGACCATTTCCAAATATTAAAATGACTTAAAACATAAACAACCCCCCATTTACCTCAGATTAACAGGAAGGAGTTGTTTTAGTGGAAAAACAAGCTAAAATAGGCTATTTTGTTTGTAACAGTCACCTACATAGATAAATGAAGGTTGCAGTGATTACTCACAATTACTTAATTTCCTATGACAAAACTTCATGTAGGAGTAGGATTGGAAAAGATAAAGGTTAGGGTTAAAATCCATTCGTTTTTTACCATTACCATCTTGGCTGGTACTTACAGTTACTCTTATAACCACTAGAAGTAGTTTGAACCTCAGTGGCGTATTTGCATTTAACTCATGCAAAAGTCACATGATTGAAGGCAAATTGGGGTTTTTGTAAAATGTTTAAAAATATATTTATTCCTAGTGTAATTTAATGACAAATAGAAAAGATTTTAAAAAATCAATTATAATAGCAATTCAATTGATCAAGCTTTCTGGTGTTATTGAAATGATATTGTTATTGTGAATCTTTTCACAGATATTTGGAACTGATATTTTTTGAGGTCAGACATCTTTTAAATGTAACTTTATATCCAGTAAAAACGGACATTGCAACCTCCCACATACCAACAATGGTGATGTTTCCATTGAAAGTGCCATAGGCGTATCGGAAACACCCGTTGCTGTTGATGCGTCTACTGCGGAGCAGTGGGAGGTAGGTGGGAATGGACTCAGTGGCAACAGTGGGAGGGAGGGGCTCTGTTGAGGGGAACCCAGTCGTCATGGAAGCGGCGGCCGTGGATGGGATGGGTGGCGCTGCAATAACAAGCAATTTGCAGGTGTTGAACTCCAAATTTTCATTAAGTCGTGTTAATTCTTTTCATCTTTTATTTAGATATGCAACAGAACACATGCACTAGGCTGTGGAGCCATACCTGCTGTTGTCTCCATCTTGGTTGTTATAGCATGAGTAACAGGTGGTGGTGTGGGAGCCTCTAGAGGAGAACACACAGGTGATAAGATTTTAACTATGTTTTCATTTTTTATTTCATGATGATCCATGTAAGAGTTGTTCTTTCCTGAGAAGTGTAGAGCCCTGCAATCAGCAGATTAATATTTCCTAACACATCGTACAGAAACCTCTTTTTGACGTGTTTTTCTTTTTCTTCTTTCACATAACTGATAACAGAAAAAATCGGTGACATGAAGACATTCTGTTTTTATCATAGGGCATGGGCTCAGACCTGCATTTAGTCTTAATACTAATTAAACCTTTGTATTTTGCAGTTTAAATATTGAAGAGAGATAAAGAAAAAGTCATTTTCTAAAACACAAAAGTAATTATTCAACAATTTCAAGGTTTAAGGTTTCTACTTTGGTACCTTTATGACTACATTGATGTAATGATCAATAATCCCATAGATCATAATGAAAAATACTGACAAGACATTATTACAATAATTGCTCGTCTGAACCTGAACATGTTGAATTGTTGACATTTGCTGTGTTCTATCAACCAAAATTCCTAATTTCAATTTGATGAGGAAAATACAGATATCTAAAGGAGTAGTGAGTAACTATGACAAAGTCCGGCTGGTACTTTAATGAAGTACTAAAAATATTATTTTGGAGTCTCTACAATATTTATTGGCAAATACATAATCAGTATCCACTGAAATCATTTAAAGGGAACATATCATGCATAATCCACTTTTTTAAGCCCTTAAATACCTGCGTTCCGGAGTGCCGAAAAATGTAATTTATTCACTTCCGGTGCAGCATATAAATCTTATTATTCTTTTTGGGTCAT
>JBBDHI010000018.1:10610497-10621395 GCA_037177115.1 Craterocephalus stercusmuscarum
TGTTTCTTTGCTGGAAGTAAGTAAATGCTTGTAACATGTAAATGCACACATTAATAACAATCATGTCAATACCATCCTGCTTGCAATTTTTCTCTAATTAAAATTTGACTGTTTTTCTGACATTATGGCAGAGCCTATCGGGAATATTCTTGATTTTGAAGTAATGTGTAGTTTACACTTACTTCTTCTGTTTCTGAATGTACATGCATATGCATCTCCTTGATAAAATAAACAAAAGACCAAAATGCAGCCTGATCATATGGTTTTCTTGAGGCTGTTTGAAAACCTAGCAGTAATGCATAATTTATTGACCCTGCTGGACCTTCATTAACCTGAGCTACACTTTACATGGCCTGCCAAACAGAGTGGAGTGTATAAGTGGGGTAAAAAAAAACAGACTTTGAAAAATAAAACGGCCCCAGAGTGACAGAAAATTGCTTGCTACCACATCTGTATTGTCCTTGGTCACAGTACCTGTCTTAAAGTAAGCAGAGCTCTAGTTGAGTCACACAGCTGGGATGGATGAAGCAAAATAAGTTTTCTGGCTCCTTCATGTCCAACAGAGCGGATTGCACACACCAGGCTGCCCATTCTTTTAACATTCGGATAAACACAACGGAGAGCTGTTGTGCCCTTTCATGTTTCTTATGTCTCTACGATCCCCGTTTCTCTTCCTCTTTCTCTGAGTTTATCTCTGTTTCTGTGTTACCCACTCACACACAAGCTTAAATACAGAGCATGCTAAAAGTAGACTTTATACCCACACTTCATGAGTTACAAGGCTGTTATGAGATAAATCATGTGACAAGTTAAAATGTCCTTTTACCTCTGTAAACATATCTAAGTTAAGTATAATCCATTTCCTGTATACAGGAGTAAAGAAAACAGTGGGTTGTTGATTAACCTGTTTGGGTGGTGTATTCATGCGTGCATTATGCAAACCTTGATTTTGATGTGACAATCGTAAATAGTACAGGCAGTTTAATATAAAGATATTCTTGAATGCTTGTGAACTGTGCCTTTTCAAATGTTCTAAAAAAACAGGTGTTCTGATGGTTTTGGAGAAACGGGTACCAATTGCAGCTTCAAACCTGCAGTGATGCATCTCTTTCACTAGAGGTCACTGTCAACCAACGGAGCAATTTTTGAGATTTCTTAAATTAAGAAGCACATCACAGTCACTGTCAGTCTCTCTTAACAGCTCTGAGCCTTGAGCTTCATTAGAGCTGCAACGAGTCATTTCTTTTGGTGTATTATGCCTCGTCTCCCTCAACACTAATTGTTTAATACACGATCACAGTGACAGCAGTTGCAGATGATGCTGAAGCCTTAGGAGTTTTTGAGGATATCAATGACATTTTGACCCTGAAAGTTGCATTAGTGGTTAAAACTGAGATTGTGCTGTCCTCTCTGCAGTAAGCTGTATCAATGCTTGGAGGCCCTTGGTTTCTGTCTTACCTCCTCCGAAGGATGAAATCCTTGGCTAAAAAAGTTGTGTGCAGACCCCTCAGTCCAGCAACACAATGGTGAGATTTATGGATGTGATTTACTGGTATGTTTCATGAATTTTGGATTGTGAAACTTTTATATGACAATCTCTCAGGCCAGCGAGCTGCTCACCATCTCTGAATTCATTTATGAATTGAGGGAATCAGCAACTGATAGCCACACAATATTACTCTCCTCCACATGCCAACAGTGTTCATGACGGTCTGCCCTAGAGGAAAAAGACGGATATGTCATGGTTCAGAGGTCAGGAGGTGGGAGGTGACAATTAATGGTTAATTTAATGACTAAGGAAATGGATACTTCCATATCTTTGTTTAGCCTGAATCAAAAATGTGATTTTATTTTTTGTAAAATTAGATAAAAAAGAGAAATACTCAGTCTGGTGCGCCACATTCATCAAAAGTTCATAATCCCAGCAAACAATAATGAAGATAAAATAAAAATCAGGTCTTCAAACACTGCTTCTGCGCTGTTGCATAGTAATGAAGTATTGAAATTGCCCTGTCTTTCTATATGCTTGTCTGCTTGTCTGCGTGTGTTCCTGGAGAGTCTGTGGTGGCATGGTGACACAAAGCAGATTAGGGGTGACACTGGCTAAATGTTTGCAGATGAGGCCTCCCAATATTTAATCACCACAGTAACAAGGGTCACTAGGGAAGGCCAGAGGGCCAAGTTGCCCAAGGGTATGATGCAACAAGATGTTTATTCCTGAATCTGATTGTGGGTATGTGAGTGTGTGCTTGTGTGTGTATGCCCCCAATTGTCCCCTCATCTCTTGCCTGAGGGGAAAGCGTGCTTGGTCAGTGCTCTTCCAAACTTCACTTAACACAGTGGTCTTTTGCCTGACCCCTTCACAATCCACACAGTCAAAGTCTTGACAGGAGGATGAGAGTGGACGCTTGCTGATGCACAACGGTGTCATCTGAGTGGTGTGTGCACATTCCCGTGTTCCACTGATAGCTACGTCACACATGCATAAAACAAGTGGGATTGTTTACTGTCCCTGATGGATTAACAGAGACATGAAAAAGTATCCAGGTATGAGTTAAGAGCTGATGTTAAAGAGGATTTACTTAGCATTTCAAAGCATTTAATGGCCTCAATTTACCAATCCATTGTTTCCCAGGATCACTAAGTGACACAAGTCCAAAACATGATCCTTTTCAAGAAATGCATCTCTTTTCTTCAAACATAACTTTGTACATATATCAAAAACAGTCTACAGAACTTGCTTACCATGAAACATTAGACTTGTTTAATTGTTCACTTGCAAACTTTCAATGCTAAATTCTATTTAAAAAATGTAAGAATATTTTTGTTGCTCATTTTAATTGACTTGAGCTTCTTTTGCAAACATAGTGTCTTAAGTAAACATTATAAATAAGCCATGGCCCTTTGATAAATTCAGAATTTGTTGCTGTGCCCAGGCTTTGCATTCATTTTTGCATTCATAACAAAAACAAAATAATCTCGCTCAAATGTCCCACAATGTCACTAAACCTGTGTCCTAACCTTTGGACCATTTGTAAATCAATTCATATTCTTTCAATTCACAAAAGCAGAAATTTATTTATATTTGCTCAAAGTTTATCGATAACAGTGCATGATGTCAGACAGACAAGTCATGTACCTCTGTGACAAAGAGAGAGAACCTCAAAAGCGATATCACAGCATTGCACTGATGTCCCAGTGATGTTGCATGCTCACAAAAATACATTATACAACAGGCAGAGGGGTAAGAAGAAAAACAAATACAATGTGGTAGTTAAAAAGATTGTG
Organism: Craterocephalus stercusmuscarum; assembly: GCA_037177115.1. Lineage (NCBI taxonomy): Eukaryota > Metazoa > Chordata > Actinopteri > Atheriniformes > Atherinidae > Craterocephalus > Craterocephalus stercusmuscarum. The sequence continues at coordinate 10,613,786 of JBBDHI010000018.1, forward strand.
TCTTAGAAGTTACACTTATAATATACTGTTGGATCTGGCTGAGTGACGAGGCGCCAATTGTGAAAAAGATCCAATAATGCACAACCAGCTGTATGGGTTTTCAAATGATGATCATGGATATCACAGTGACATTTTTTTCAATGAAACAGGTACACTCACTTATCCTTTTTGTTAAGGATGGCGATGCAAAATGGCAACCTTGTATTAGGCACACCGCCACATATTTATTTGTAAATAACTAATTCTAAGCAATGAGACAGTTTTGGTTTTGATGCGATTGTGAAAAGACTTTCATTAAATACATATTTATGAAAGCAATACTTGATTTTTACTAATAAAAAGCCAAACTAGTTACACACTGTACCTTTAAAATAAAATAAAACCACTTCATTAAGATGAGACTTTTGCTGGCTCAGTTTGATCACCTCTACCCAGCTGCAGACGTTTGTGTGTGAAGCTCTACTGTTCCAATGTTATTATTTCTCAAACCAAATATTGTGACGCGTCATTCTGAAATTCCTGTTTTGTCTGGACTTACTTAATGGTGAGGTCGGTAGAAGGAGGTTTTTACAGCGTTAATCGCCCAGTGTTAAACTGGGTTTTATTGTATTTTTCCATCTATTTTTATAACACGAGCACAAAACTGTTCCTTTTAGGGTTCTTGCTGTTGGATTTATACAATAAAATAACACAGCCTCCTGAGATAAGGTAGATCCCTGTTTCACTGTTCAAAAAGAGTTCAAATAAACCTGCATTACATCCATTTAGGAAATTCCACAAAGGCGTTGTGGGAATACTGTGGGCATGAATATCTCAAGTCTTTAGGGAACACAGTAGGAGAATATTTCCCGGAATTTCGGAGCCTGCACAACCACAGCGGCAGCTCCCTTTTTATTTTAGTTTTTCTTAGTCTGCAGCTCATTTTTGAGAAAACACAGGTAGTCAAGCTTTTTGTCTCCCTGACTTTCTTCTCTCTGGAGGACGTGGAATGAAAACAATAAATGAAGAGAAGAAGACAAGAAGGGAGTAGGAAAATACAGGGGACCAGAAAAAGTGCATTTTTCAAATGGTGAATAATTTGTGTGTCCTGACATGATGCAGCGCAGGACCACTTCCTGTGGCTCAGGTTTCACTGTGTGTGAGTGTAAATGTGCTGTGGGGGGAGGGTTCACTTCCTGCACCAACCCCTGATTTTGGGGGCCTTAGATTTGTGGAAAAGTTGGAGGGAATATGCAGTAAAAACAGATCTCACTAAAAATTCAAATACATCACCGTTGGCTGTGGAGATGCCTGAGGAGGCAGGTACACCTAACTTCATGAGACACAGGAGTAATTTCTGTGATGAAGATGACCATACGTAAAAACACAGCAATGCACAAACTTCCTCGAAGATTTATTTATGTATGGGAAAGGGTGAGAAGCTGTGCCGTGCTGCATGCAGGTGCTGATTATATGTGTACCCTCAGGAAGTTATACCGTCGACTTTAAGCTGAACAACCTTGCTCAGATGTTATGCATTCCCACCCTTTCATAGTGAAGTTAATATCCCTGTGGTGCCTTCCCTAATAACCCCTGTTTATCTTAAAGTTATGTGGCCAAGAGTTACCACGCCTCAGTAGTGATGTTGTGTAAGACACTTCCTTTAAGTTCCCCAATCTATTTATCCAGTGCATAGTTTTCACTTAGTTTTACTAAATTAATTACCCTCTAGTGATTAGTCTTAGCTTTCTTGTGTGTGTGTGTGTGTGTGTCCACCTTGGGGCCTGGCAGTGTCTGTTCTGAGGTTTTTGAGGCTGCAGGTAGCGGACCTGTTCACTTAAACACTGTACCTCTAATGTACTCCAGATGATCCCACTATTTATAACTCTTCCAAATGCATGTGTTGTAATGCACATGCTCACCGCTTTGCTTTGCTCTAATGCTGGCGCCTGGTTTTTTATTACGCCATCATTTCTTGAGACTGTTTTACTAGAAAAGCACGCTTTCAGACATGCAGAAACAGTTTGGACTGGTGTGTAAACTGTAAATGATCATAAATAAATTAGCTGCCTTTCATTTAACTCATCCTTTAAGAAATGAATAAACAGAGTACAAAAGATCTCTCTAATGTTATATTTTTATTAAGATAAATGAAAGCTGGTGGCGCTCGCAACAGTTCAGCAACATGATTGAATATGAAAATGAAAGAAACTCAGAGATTCTTCAAGTTTTATTTTGAAGAAAAGATAGGGAGGGATTCACCACGATAGCAGTGGACCGTGTTTGAGTTATCATTACTCAATGTCAGATTCATGGAATGTGCGGATTTTATCATTTAGATATAAAGTTTCAGAGAATCTGGACAAACCAGTCAGCCAGACAAAGTGCTGAACAAACAAGGCTGGGTATTTGAGAGTATGCATTTTTCCAATGATGCAACTTGATTGTGGTAAACCTCAGCTCCATAGAGTTTAGAAAAACAGGCATAATAAGGAAAACAATACAAGAATATCATCTCTGTTTTTATAAAGTGGGAAAGTAAGTCTGAATGAAAAGCTGAGAGTGTAATACAGTATTTAGTGACCTTGTGAAGTTGAAAATTGCAACCAATGGAAACTCTCCTTACAAACAATTCGGTGAAATATAAATGCAGAGTGAAGAGTTTTGCCCAAGATCTCCAAAACAGCCAAACTATAATAAATGTAATGCATCTTCAGTGTAAAATAAATTGTTGCATAGTTCCCGTCCTCCATTTTATTTACTATGAGCACAATACACAAAGAGAATTTCTTCTTGCTTCCACTTAGATGCATACTATCCGTTGTTTAATGGCCATTTATCTACACAAACATACATCTTGCCCGTGGTTTCACAGAACCTGCTCACCTTCTTAAATATTACTCTTCAAGCAATAACCAACCCACTGACAGAGGAACAGCAACTGTCTCTAAAATGAAGTCTTTGAAGCAAGGTTGGTAAAATACATGTGGAGCATGACCACCTTAGACCATCACTACTGTTATACAGCTCAGCTCTGATTTATTCCAACCAGCATTTGTTTTCTGATTGTAAAAGGTTTGTACTGTGGAAAACTGTCAGGACAGTCTCAAAATGAACCACCAGATTCTATCAGAGCAGCAGTGTTGCTGAAAAATGTCCTGAAGTTTAATCTATTCTAATAAATGGTAAATGGACTGTACTTGTAGAGCACTTTTCTAGTCATGTGACCAATCAAAGCGCTTTGACACTACATGTCTCATTCACCCATTCACACAGCACCTATATTGCATCATACTTGGTGCTAGTGACTAACATTCACACACCACCTCCTGTTTAGTAGGTGACAGCTCTATCCACTGAGCCAGAAATGCCCTTGGTGTACACCTCACGTACTTGCTTATCAGCTCTAGCATCCTAACCTATACACTCCCTGTGCTTTTTCTTGGTAGCTTAAAACAGTTGAAAAGGCTGATGCATGTGCAAAGTTTTATATAACTGATGCTTACATGTTTCTTAGGTGTAAGTAAAAAAACAACTGTGCTTTATGACTTAATGAAAAATCGGTACACACACACATCTTATTATTTCCATTTTAGAGGACTCGTGCTGTACATAGCAAAACAATTGTGTGTTTTTAAGGTTGTACAACAATTTATAGGCTCAGACCACCCCCCTCCGCAGAGTTTAAGATTTATATGAGAGTCGGTAAAGGGGTGACACTGAAAGCAGGTAGAACTAAAGTCTGGAAGTAAACAATTTTGAGAATGGAGAAACTCTGGTGTGGGCCCCACTATGATTTGATACCTGGCTACAAGGATACAGACGTGTATTACTTAGAAGAAAGAGTTCATGCTCTGCTAACAGGCAGATTGTAGCTTCCAGAAATGATGTGAAGAGCTTACCTTGTATAAACACGGCAATATGAAGATGAGATGAAATCTCTCAGTTTATATTCACTGTTTGAAGTGTGTGCTCTTTAGAAACTGTGCATATGATGGTGGAATAGTCAACAGCTAGATGATCTAATATGAACCAGCTTATATAAAAGCTTGAAATAGCATTAAGTCTAAATAAAGAAAAAAAAATTATGTAACTTGAAACTTGGCAGTGATTTCCCTCAGGTCCCATCAATACAGACAAGTTTGATGTAGATCAGATGAAGAGTTTCCGAGATCTCAATCATATACTTAGATTAATAAGTGAGATTTTTTTTTCTATGAAAGCAGGGTTTCAAAAACACAGCTTCCCTAACACATCTTTTTATATATTTACTATGTGTACTTTTGGTCTCAAGACCTTTTGCCTCATGTTTTTTTTTTTGAAGAAGTGGTGTTACTTTACACTTTTCCTGTCAGTGTGCCATGACTGGAGTTTATTAGTGTGTGTTGGTATGAGAGAGCGTTTGCAAGTTGGCACTAACCTTTACCAGGCAGTCGGGGGAAGGGAATTATGGGGCATTTAGGCTGGTTTTACAGGAGTTGAAAAAGCATGCAAATGGTTCAAATAACACCAAACACCAGACTTATAAAATCACACAACCAACACCTTTTGAGAGGCGAAAGAAAGAGAAGCGCAGACAGAGAAACACCAGTCAGAGAAGCAAATATGAAGTTTTAATATTAAACTTTTTGCAAAGTCCAAAAGAAAAACAGGGGGAAAAAACACCCACACACTGAGTCAGAGTACAACTGCCTAGAAAAATGCTGGCTGACGATAACCACTTCATCAGCAAGACTTTGTTTTCTTACAGTCCCGGCATCTCTCTCTTTGTCTCAGGGTTTTTCCCTCCCTCTTAAAGAGCACTTGCCCAAATTTTTGAAGACCATAAAAAAAAAAAAGAATTAATAGCAAGATATGATGAATGTTTTTGTATTTGTGCGATGAGGTGAATAAAAAGATGAGAGAGACGTGGAGTTTGAAGACGAGAAGGACACGAGACGGGAAGAAGATTATACGAAAGGTTATGATGACGATGCAGAAAGAGAGGAGGGGTAGCATTCGAGATGGGAGAGATGGACTAAGAGAGGCTGAAAGATGGAGAGAGAGACCACCTGAGAGTAATGAAAGAGGGACTAAAGAGATAGAAGTAAAGAAGGTGGAAAAAGGAGCAGAGGGAGACCACCCCACAGTTAACACCAGAGTGAAGGCTGCACATTTTAACATCTATTTCCCTCCCAGCGCAGCTCCCCTTAGACCAACACCGAGGCTGGAGCTGCTCTTACTGCCAAATCATCCTTCACCCCGCCCTGATGTACGTGTGTGTTTGTGCACCCTCAGTCATGACGGGGGCCCCTAGAACGCCAGTAAACTATGCCTGTGCTCTGCTTATGCTCTGCTTATTGCTTTCAACAGAGAAAAGCTCAAAAACCTCACATAATCCACAATGATGCAGCACTTTGTGTGCCTCTGTGTATCAGATAATCTGAATTACTATGAACTTAGTCAAAACAATCCTTTCTGCTGTTAACACAAGAAGGAAACATGCATTTCCCCACTGAAAGCCTCATTCCTATCTCTGTGAAAGGGCCTATGTTGAGTCAAACAATGCCCTCTCTCTGTGCAAAGAACTCAAATCAGGGTTGTGTGTGACCTGAGGCTTTTCCATACTGATAGTCTTTAGATCTACCCACGATAAGAAACCACCGCGGTTTTATAAGGTAAACATGGCAAAACCTCTTTAACCTTAATCAACAGACCTCCCCATTCCCCATTTTCAGCCGAAATTAAAAGTTCAGAAACCTTAAATCCAATAAAGGCACTTTGTACAGGGTGCAGCAAATTGAGTTAGGAGAAAGAGACTATGTGTTTGATTGAGCTGTGCTGCTCTTTGATAATACGGCTATGTTTATATTTGTAAAGCGGGGCCACTGTGATATTGTCTGGTATGTGGAGAGTTATGAAGGTCTTGTGTTTAACTCAATCTGCAAGATAAACAGCCACAGGCAAGAGAGCTCAGAGAATTCATATAAGTTTGTTCCCTCTCACTTGAATTCTTTTCTTGCTCCTTCGTCTGCTTGTGCATTTTAATTCTCACCCATCTTCCACGTCGCTTCTCTGTGGTTTTCTCATGCTCTGCATATACATCTGACAAGTATTAGTGGACTGAGAGGGCATTTTTGTGGAGACGAACGTAGCGGCTCGTGGTCCAGCTGGGGGTCGCTGCATTCTGGGGAGAGGGTCAGTTTGAGAGGTCGGAGGTCACGGCTGATGGGTGCAGTTGGCACCGACCTCAGGGGACAAACGTGAGTTAATGCTCATTATGTCTATATGCTGCTGGGACAACTTGGAAGGCACCCTGACTTGATATGTCTCCGCTAATATTGAAGCAATGCTCTCATTAATGGTTCTGGTAAATAGAGTTTTTGGTAAAATGTGAAAATGTGAATGACAATAACATACCATGAATAACTAAACATTGAATCTTACATTGATTGTAGGATAAAGTTAAAAAGGAAAATACTGAAATGTCTTTTTGAAAATATAGCCTACTTCCTCCAGCAACACATTTAGAAAAAAGACGTACTGGTGACGTATCCAAAACTGTACTGGGACTCCTCTTGTTTAAATGTTGGGAACCAAAGAAACCATTAGTTTGAAATAGAAATATTTCGAATTTTCAGAAGATATAGGATTTTACCTGCTCTGGATGTTGTAGTCTTTTTGTGGTATTTTGAAGTTCTTAATGTCCAAATGTATTAAATAGGTGACAGCACTGGATCACAGGCTGGCCAGTTCAGCACCTCGACTCTATTATTGCATTCATGTTGCACAGAATATGTTTTGGCATTATTTTATTGAAATAAAAAATATCTTCCATTCATGATGAGTTCATGATGGCAATCCACCACGGATTCTTCCTTTTACAAAACAATCAGCATCTAAACTTTTGCCACTATCACTTTCTGAGCCTTTATTCAGTTGTGACACTATGATATTTAGGACATGTGGAACAACACATTTTCTTGTGTGACTTTGCTGCATGTGCACCAACAAGCACATAAATTATCCCAGATGCTGGTTTATGAATTATGCACTAATAATATGAGACATCCATGATTTCTAAAACCAGAAATTTTTATTAATCAGATTTACTTCACCTCAGTCCACCTGGAATGGCTCAGAACCAGAGAGGGGGACAACTACACAGGATCTTGTTTGATTTTTTTCTTTGCATCATACAGCATTGCTAGTAATGACTAATGAGTCTTTGGAGGCGTTCCTGAGCTCATGCTGGGATTCACACAGAATTATTTCTGTTTTCAGTGCAGTGGAACTTTAAAGTCTGAACCCAGTGATCATTTAATCTTCAGTCTGGATCTTAACCCTTATTTATGCTTTTCTGAATCTTCATATTCAATAGAGGATGAAATCCCCAAATTCTTGAACTGTTATTGATCAATCTTAAGTTATGTTTCGACTGCTACAGTTCTCTTCATTTATTTGATGCTGGCATCAAACTCATCCAGTCATTCTTTTTCTGATCACATCAGGAAAGTCCTGTTTGGGATCTTTGCTGGAGCCTTTCCTGTGTGGAGTTGCTTGTGTTAGATATGGGTTCAAATGCAAAAACTGACTTAAGCAGCACTATTTTCACAAGGAAAAAGTGCACTCCAATCACATAAAACAATAAA
>JBBDHI010000018.1:10630985-10647903 GCA_037177115.1 Craterocephalus stercusmuscarum
TATATATATTCAAATATTCTACCTCTTTACCTGATTTTAAGCTCTTAACTCTTGTACAGCATTATTTAAAAAGCCTCAAAAAGAGCATTATCACACCAATAACTCTACAGTAGCTTTTTGGTTGCGCTCCTATGTGACTACGTAGGCCTCATATCACATCAAAAACACATGAAAACTTTTTTTTTCTTTTTTGCATTTTTCTGTGACTATCCCATGTAAACAATGGAGTGAATGCATGAGTGTCTGTCTTGTATACTCCAACCTAAGTGTATCTTCTCCATCTCCCTCCAGCTTCTTCCTCTCTCTCTGTTTTCCTGGCAGGCAGATAAACATGATGGGACATTCCGCTGGTTGTCGTGGAAACGCTGAGAAAGCACAGCTGGGTGGGAGAATATGAGGTAATCTCACCCTGGGGCTACTTGGTAAATATTGGTCTTAAATAAGGAGTAAAACCCCAAAAGAGGCACACAAACACACACTCAAAGCGACACACAAACACACACCTACGGGGTTTTATCTCAGTTTTACTCCGGACGGACCATCACACAGACACTCATAATGGCTCATTTCCTGCCGCAGCCTCTTATTACTGGTTACACAAAGTGAAATTAATGATGGTTTGTGATGTGCCTTAGCGTTTGTGGAGGTAAACAGAGGAAGTTTAATAGTTATAAACTCAATGTGAAACTGAATTGTTGTTGTAAAGTCTAGACATTTAACATGCTTTTATGCAGGGCAACATGCGAATGTGCTGACAATAACAGTGCGCATAAAAACCATAAAACGGTGTGAAAGTTGAAACGTTTGTGTTTTAAGTAGGCCTATAAGTCAAAAATTTGAGCGCTGTACATTCTGAAATGTATCCAAATGCCGCTTTGCTCTCTGTTTTACAGAGTGCACAGAAGAAGAAACATCTTGACATCAAATTGCTGAAACTGCTGTTTGATATTAAGCTGTTGAATCAAAACACCATATAAATGTGAGCAGCAGGCTGTTGGTAGGGAAACATCTCATCTTAAATCACTGATATATTACACAAGTGAAGCTGAGGGGGGAAACAGCGTTTAACATATAAGCTGTGAGTTTTTACACCATAATAGTTGTTGTTTTGTAAAATATAGAGATCACCAGTGAAAAGCATGTGACTATGCTGCTGCAGAGCAGAGTGAGCTCTTCTCACCATGTAAATCTGTCTTCCTGCTCCTCCTCTGGCTCTGTCCTCGGTTTGCTGTCAGAGCACGGCCAAATCTCTCCGACCACCTCTACCGTAAATCTGACACAAAACACTCCTCTCTGGATTCTTTTTTTTTTCCCGCTTGATGCTGTATCCTCCCGTTTCTCTCTTAATGAGAGAACACACACACACACACGCAGACACACGCACACACTGACACACACACACACACACGCACACACACACACACGCACACACACACATGATTAATCTGTTTTCACCAGTTTGCATATCATGAAAATCAAACCCTTTGCTCTGTTTGTCTGCCGGAGATGGAAAGTTGACATTCCTCTATGCTGATTGCAAACGAGTAGAAAAGCCTCCCAGGATCAGCGGGACGCCACTTTTGCGCTGAAAAGCTTTGAACTTGTAAACAGCTTATCATGTCATTCAGGCCCATCTGAATCTGAAACTTTGTGATGGAGGGAGTGGAGGGGAGACGGGGGGAGTAAAGAAGATGTGTTTAACTCCTGAACTATCAGCCTCTCCCTCATTGTGTCATTCCAAGTCTCTCCTCTTCCTTTCTGCCTCCATCTGCAGCCGAAGCCGACTCATTGGTTCAAATGTCCCGCCCCCTACGACAATTCTCCCTCTGATTGGTGGGGCACTTTTGCCAGCAGCCAGTTATGGGCTGTTTACACAGCTGGGTGGCCATGTGAAAGATAGGGCTCAAGACTTGGACAAACTCCAATACCACATCATATATCTTCTTTGTTGACCCCAACTCACTCCCACACACACACACACACACACACCCTCCCATTCGACAAAAACCGCTGCATGCCTTTAGCTCTTCCTTTCTAAATTATCCTCTTTCTTTTAATCCAGGCTTGCTGAAAATGTCACCACGTGGCCCTTATGCTCACCCCCACCCATGTCAGCACCTTGCCTTGACTCTCTAACCCCTATCTGCGCTCTGTTTATTCTTTCAGAGGGCCTTCCACTCCTTACTGTGTACTTTTAGGATGCCATGTTAGATTTATGTTAAGACTCATATTCTCAGCTGTGAGTTTCCTTGGTGACTGATGTCACATTAAAAAGAGATTGACGATAATGATGATGATCAAGTAGATGTGACGTGCACAGTTAGTTACATCCCTGCATTTGTGTGTAAGTACTATTATCTGTTAATTGGGTGTTTTTTCATCTTTCATCTTTTTCAAAACATTAATGTAAAAAGGATTTACATGAATGCTCCACAAAGGTTAAACGTCTTTTCTTCACTCAAGGCAATGATGCCAGTGGTGCTGAAAAATGAACAATCTGTGTAATTTCATGAAAACCAAAGAAAAACATCCCCCAACTCTTCACAAACAGCAGGATGCCTACTTTCCTGGCTGGAGTCCGATGGCCCTTCTCTGAAACTGATCATCAACAGCAATAGCATGGATTTTTGTTACTTGGTCAGATGTTCATTTTATTCAAATTTCTATGGACAACCTGGTAATAAAATTCCATTCACATCCAAAGAACTGTGATGAAAGTAGTATTTGATAAGTACACCATGAAATCAAATTTAGTTTAGGTCAAGGAATCACAAAACAGCTGCTTTACTTTGATGCAGTAGATCACTTGTGACTTGGTATAACTTGTGATTTTACGTCCAATGAAGAGCTCTCTTGAGGTCTGAATTTCAGTAGAGCCAGTGTGAAATGGTGGGTGTTGCAGGCTCAGACCAGTGGAGCTGACAAATCACTGCAAAGTGGACTTGATGAGACAGCTCACATCCTCCCTGGCTTCTGTTAAAGGGTATGGAAGGAGCTAACCTTTCTGAAAAGCAGGTTTGCTTTTAAAAAGCAAAACTATTGATGAATACTTGGGACTTGCACCAGAAAAATACTGGTTCCAATAGACTCTTAAACCTTTAGAATGAAATCCATACCAATATTTACTCTTTGTTTCCGTTTCAGTGAACATTTTACACAAACGTTCACTCCTGTGCAGTTTGATGATGGTCCAACGTTGTATTTAAGTTGATATTAAGTTAACCTGGTCCTCTAAAGAAGGCTACTATTTATATGTACCACTTTAAAGGATTTCAAGTCTTTAGCTCCACCTCTGTCACCTCAGCACTGGCTCCAGTAAGAGGAAGATGCTGGCGGCCAAATGCCACTCTCAAGGCTTTAAAATGGTTTTCTGCAAACCAGTGGGTGACGCCATGGTGCTATGCCAATCTTTTATACACAGTTCATGTTTTTTTGCAGGAAACTACAGCGCTCTGTAAAATGACCAATGATACTATAATACAAGGTGTCAGAGTTAATGTAAAATGTCTTGTATAAAGTGGATTTTTTTGTCTGAATGAGAACGTTTCATGCAGCAGATACACTGCAGATTTATTGGTGCATAATGTACCTGTGGTCCTAACTCACGTGTTGATTTCCGTAACATTCGTATTTGAGCGCCTTGGCAAACCCATGTTGTTGTGCAAGTAACCTAAAAATCAGTTTCTTATGAACTAGCAACTTCAGTGACAACACAATTTCATGATCTTTTTGTCATTCTTTGTTGAGGATATTTCTTCGGTGCAATCCCATTAAAGCCAGTTTTGCTGTGGAGTCAGTGAGTGCTTCTGTCTTTCTAAAAGTTTCTTTCATCCTCATGTCAATGACCATATAAGTGTTTTTCCAGAAATCTGCTATAATGTGCACATCAGCAGCAGCAGTACCGGCCACCCACAGCTCTTTTAATCTCAGTTTTGCCTGCAGGTACCGTCAGCTCCACCCTGGGTTTGACAAGGTCGTCATTAAAATATGATAATAAAACATTTAGTTGTGTCCTGGGTATTGTCCTGCAAAGCTACATGACTAAATGTGAGATCATTTTTTCCAGACCGAGATTTTCTTTTCTTTTCTTTTTTTTCTTTTTCCTCCCTCTTGGCTTATTTATTTTTCTGTGGTTTTGGGAGGTTGTGGCTGCAGGTCTGATGACATACTGTGTGTGTTCCTCTCCATACACCTTCCTTCAAACTGCTCCTAATATTTCTGCTTTGCTTTTGATTTATTTGCAAAAGGTATAGGGAGTGATAAAAAAACACTCTTTTTTTTTCAATGGGTTGTTGCTCATTAATAAATCATTGTGTTTGGTTAGGCTTATTGTGTTCTCTCATCTGATTTAGCCCCAGTATTTCAATATTAGCTCTGTCTCTGCAGGAGATGTTATGATAAAATAATCAAGATTAAAAGAATAACCTTTATTTTTTTGTACCCTTTGTCCTTTCTTTGCCATATTTCCTCAGTGTTTTGGGTGTAGGAGTTACAGCTCAGTCTGAACAATGTCTAGACGCCTATGAGCCTCCCATTAAGTCTGATTACTGAGACCTATTAATCTCAATAGACTTTCTGGTCTATCACACCCTCCAGTATAGAAACAGTACTCCGCTACAGTAGCAGTGTCCCCCAATAGGACAACAATGGGCCCCACAGAACCGCCTGAAAAGGACTCAAAAATGAGAAAAAAAGAGTTTAAGACATACAGTCAGCCTTGCAACCCCTGATCTACAAAGGCCCTGTCCTACAACTCAGAGGGCCCAAAGGATCTACTGCAAATGTCCTGGTACCACACACTCAATGACACCATCTGAAACACAACCTGAGCTCTTTTGGCATCATGAGGACGGAAGTGGCCATAACTCATGGCTGATTGGTCAATAATGGCATGAACACAATCAGAGGAAAACAAGGGAACAAGTGCAGAACATGTATCATGTATTAATGAAATATGATATAAAAATATTAGTTGAAATAGAATTTAATGGCATGAGAGACTAACACAACTGTCACAGAGGACATTTAATACCAGACTTTCAGTAAAGGTTAGTAGAGATTAATTAATACCACTGTCACTGATTATTTATTACATTTATCAGATATTGCGCTGATCTTGGAAGCTACCAAGTACTTTTACCTCTCAAACACTGGGAGGACCTCATTAAGGAGGACAACAAGTGGAAAGAGAGGGCAAAATATGCTGCAACAGAACAGAAAAGCGTAGAAAGCTGAGCAAACAGGTAGCGAGTGAAGGGTGAGCTGATTGTGGATGGACGCAGTGAGTTCACAGGTCAGCTCCTCTGCAGGGTCTGCAACACTCGGGGCAGCATGATGACAGGTAAGTGTAAGGCCACCAAACTGCTAGATATGAGCACTTTATTGGCTACAAAAAACAAGTTCGCATTTTTCTGCTTTAGTATTTCACACATGCTAAACCAAGGAGTTTCAGTCCTGAATCAGCATGAGTTGCTACACATCAAGTCAGCATTGTGCATTCAGATGAGGTGCAGCACAGTGTAGACATACTGTAGTTAATTTAACATCTTCCTTTACTTTTGCCTGCAGTTCCTTATATGTTGCTTGTGTACATCAGGATGTAACTATAGTGGCTAGGCTGGTGAGACCAGAAATGCAGAGAATCATCAGCTTACAGGAGTTAATATGGTTTTGAAATGCAATAGCATCCAGTCAAATGTCCTTAAATTCTCCATCATAAAAAAGGCTCAGTTGGGATGGAAATGAAACACTCAGGTGCTAACCCAAATATTTGCTGAGGCTGCGGTACAATTAGTCACTGATCATTTACAAAACAACATATTTACCGACTGTAATAAATTCCAAGAAGAATCTGAAAGTAACAGTAACCTACAGATGAAGAGATACAAGACGGACAGATTTTTATCCACCAGTAAGCAAGACAGCTGCCCTCTCCCAGTATAGGCTCCCACTTTGCAGTCTGATGGCTAATGTGCAGGGAAAAATAATAAACATAGTCTCATAAAAAAAAGGGCTTGGTTGAGCAGGTACACCTCTCTCGTTTTGTTTTTAAAAACTTTTTTAAACGCTTTACTTTTGGGTGTTTAATGTGCCTGCATACTGTTGCACACTGCCTTTGCTTCCCCATAGCAAGTCTCAAGTTGAGGTTTAAAGGTGTTGTTGGGAGGATCTTGTTACTTTGCAAATAGCTGTATAGACTGCGTACATTTCAAATCTTAAATGTTATTCTAAGATAATCATCTGCTGGCTGCAGCTTCAGACAGGAGGATGTTTTCAACCTTATCACCTGATAAACTGACATATCCTCAAATGATGAAATTGTTTTAACTTAAAAGTTAATGCGTTCACAAAATGAATATATTTGGTTTTCTTCCAGTTATAGGAAAAGTCTGTTGGAATAGTTACTCAACCAGAGTCTAACAGAAAAAACGAGTTCAGATAAAACATCCCTCTGGTCATACTAAATAAGCGTTACACAATCTTCTTTCATCTCATTTTAACATACTACTTGATGAGAGCAAGAGCTGTTGTCTAGATGACTGAAATCAGGATAAAAAGAAAAGAAAAGACAAAGAAAAATGTAGACACACACCCACAAATACTACAAATACTATTCCCTTGAGTTCAGCATGTCACCAGAGAACAGCCCATCCGTCGTTGTCGGGGTTACTCCGAGAAGGACCGAGGGTGTCGGGTGCCTTGGAAACAAACCAACGGGAATCCTGCTCACCAGCCATATGAAGTGTTTACTTTTAGGCTTATTTTTGTATGTGTGTGTGTGTGTGTGTGTGTGTGTGTGTGTGTGTGTGTATTGTGTGCAGAAGCTGATCCCTTTTAAAATATTGTAATGCTTCATCCTGTCTGACTCAGTGTGAGCACAGACTATTTGTGTACCTTAGTGAGCATAAGTAGAGCTGCCAGAAATGTCTTTGAAATGTCCTTTAAGAGACTCCATAGATATCTGTCGCCCTATGAGCGGCAGGCTTTGATAGGAGCTAGCCCTGCCTGCGTAGAAAGGATGTATGGCCACAGTTGTACGCCTCTGACTGGTGGAACGCTTAAGGTTTTATGACCCGCTGCCATTTGGAGCTCTGGAATAAAGCAGAGCGCGGACCACATAACTAATTAGGCTTGGCCAAAGGGGTGTGTAGGGATGGGGATTTGTGGACTGCGGGTTGTGGATGTGTCTGCATGAGTGAATGAGTGAGAAAGCCAGTAAATGTTTGCCATGAGTTGTGTGTGTGTGTGTGTGTTTTTGAGTTAGTCCGGCACCAGGAGGATTGCGTCAGGGCCTCCGTTAATTCTCCATAAAGGCTCCGAGAGCTCTTTCATGTAGGAGCCACCAGGCCTGGAAAGTCTGACACAACAGATAGAGCCCCACAGCCAACCGTGATGCATTTGAACATCACAAACAGACACACACCAGATACTGCTCCTATCAAGGCAGACAGAGGCTCAACCAAACACTCCTGCTATTGTCTCATCTCTCCAAGCCTCCCTCTGCTCTTCTATCGGTGGATCATGAAGATAAATGACTGTGCGTAGATATGAGAGTCCAGTTGTAGGAGGGAGTGGCTGGCTGGGTGTCAGAAGTGGAATGTGTGTGAACTGCACACCGCCTCCTATAAATCAGGGAGACAAGAAGGAGGAGGAGGGAGGAGAGGGAAAGCAGCACAGGGGAAGGAGGGCAGTCAGTGTGAGGGAGTGATAGGAGCGACGACAAGGTGAAGGGGAGGCTGTGGAGGGAGGGGGGCACAGGTGCAGGAGAGGTCCACCCTGGACGGGCAAATGAGAGCGATGACACATAAGGGAGGTCATTGGAAGACAAGTTATGGTAAATCATCGGCTGAATGCTGCAAATAATTGTTTCTAAATCCCTTAAAGATCAAAACGTTTGAGTGTTTTCAGCTCTGCAGATACATGATTTGAGGTCATTCGCAGCCTTCTGGACACGCTGAGAAAAAGTTGATTATATGATGAAACTGAAACATGACATGGACATTTTGACCTTAGAAATCCCGGAATTTATTTATTCAATTATTTTATTTAAGGCAAATGTAAATTGGATGACTGCAGGTTTTGTAAAAAGTTTGGACAGCTTTGTGCATACCTGTGTTTGCTTTGCAGCTCTTCACCAGTTCAGGGCTTTGAGTACAACATTTTTCCTTTTACAAAGCATTATGTGGGTTTTTTGGGCGACAGGTTCATGCAGAAAGTGCTGGGCATTGTCTTCCTGAAAAACAAACACTTGTCTCGGTAGTGTCAGTCTCTCTAAATGCAATCAGGCACCAGTAGTGTCTTTACAGCTGTGCAGCCTAATGATGCCATGTGCACTTTTGTACCTCAGTACCATCATGTTGGCTTTGTATGCTAAAGCTAATTGGAATTTGTCTTTATTGTGCTCACTGATGAGGCTGCCAACTAATAACAAAAAGAACTACTAGCAGAAAAGGCTGTATTTTGCACATGCAAACAGCACAGAAATGTGCTAACTGTTGGATGATGGACAGTACTGTCTGACTGATTTAATGAGACACTTACTGGCAGGAGTTATAATAAACAGTTTATTACATCAGCTGCCACTGCTTTTTTTTATGACAGCCATGTTCATTTTTGAAGTCAAGCTTCTGACTTGGAAAGTAGCACATCTGACTTAAGGGGATGTTAGTTGATTTTTCCAACTAGGAGCTCAGAAATTCTGCCTTGAAATGCAACATCAGCTTTTCTCATAGTCTGATAATACTAAACCAAGTTTCTGACCTGTTGTCTGTATGATGTTCCCCCTGACTCACTATGCTGTACACTCTCATTAAACACAATTTTTCCCAATTACTCCTTAAAAATGTCTTGACCTTTCTTTAAGATGTGTAAATGATTCACAAATGATCTTAGTTTCCTAACTTTAGAAGAAAAAGGACGTTTGCTTGTTAGACGATCTCATCACTACATGCAGTTTCATAAACCCAACAACCCAGAGAGCTGGCTACTTATAGCCTCTTTAAGTGAGCCCTCTATGCAGTGGGAACCTTTTTGTCAAACAAGCTTCATTCCTTGCTTTGATGTATATAGTTTGATGTATGTAACAAAAATTGTATTAAAACAAAAAAAAATTTTATGTATTAACAAAAAAAGAAAGCAAAAACTACTTTTTCTTCACAACTGACCGACTTTGTAAATATAATTACAATTCAAGCCAAACAAACAAAAAAAAGGGGGTGGGGTGGGGGGTAATTCAGGCTGATAACAGAAAGATGCCGTCAGGTGTAACGGATAATGAGTAAAGTAAACCTCATTATCTGACCTCGGCTTCTGATAAGCTCCCCGACACTTAGCACCCAGCAGCTAATTAGACTCCCACCCTGAAAGGCAGTGTGTGTGTGTGTGTGTGGAGGCAGGGTAATGAAAACACAAATCTTTAGTGGCGCTTCTTGGCATTTCATCACTTGACACCCACTGGTTAGCGCAAACAGTAGTGGGTGAATTTTTCATGGAAAATGCTAACCCTGGTTAAAGATGCAGGAGTTTAATGGAACTCCATCATAATGAAGGTAACACTGAACTTCATCATCAAAATTACATGCTGACGGAAGAAACTAAAATTTAAAAAGTACAGGCTGAAATCTGAGGGTATATTCCTAAATCCTGAACCAGGTTCAACATTTATGACTTCTGACTTAGTCTCTGGTACAAACTCCAGCAAGTAGCCTGATCCAGCAAAGAAACACATAAAACACAGCCGTCCCAGTAGGACGGGTAAGGATGAAACTTAGAGAGAAATCTTTATTTTCCATTTCCTCGCTTCTTGGTCAGTGCAGACAAAACAAAGACCAAACGGAGGGAGAAAAACAAACACACATCAACATTCACAGCCACACTGTTTGCCACTGTGACAGACGCATGCTGGTATAAAGATGGCCCATTTGGGAACACTGTGGAGGCAAATGACAGCAAGCCTTGATTAAAAGTTAAAGTATCTGTCGTCTGCTGTTTTTTTCTTCAGAAGAATTAAAGCTGTGTCCGTTTTTATGCTTCAGATGAAAACTCGGGCCCTGCAGGCTGCATTTCACAACCCAACCTTCTCATCTCTGGATCTTGAGGTCCAGGTTGCCATTGTGTTTGTTTAAAGGAGTTTTGCTCCACCACCAGGGGCCATACGGGAATCAGGACCCGATGAGGAGCGGTCTGCCAGGCTTGCTGCTTTCCTTTCATTATCACTGAACTCTTGCACATCTGAACTTGTGAAATGATTTTTGGAGCCCGGTGAAACAGAGATACTTGGTGAAATGTTCTTGATCTTTCAGGCACGTCAGGTTATTCCTTCACACCCACTGCTGTGATCAACCTCAGTTACTCATTTGAATTTCACTGTGAGCATCCCGTCCATCGTTTATTCTTTCAGGCAAACTGCTCGATCTCCCCTTTTTTCTTCTTCTTGGATCTCACTGCAGCGAGATCTTCACTGAGATCGGACGTTTCATGCTTCCGTTTCTTGCTTGGTTTGTCGCTGAGGTAACCGCTGGAGTCGCTCCCCTGAATCTCCAGCCGAGAGACCATAACCTCCTCTTCCTCTTCTTTCACATGTTTGTCCTTTTTCTTCTTCTTCTTCTTCTTCTTATTCTCAGCCGCTTCTGCGCCATTTGTCTCATCCGCTGTCCGGTCCAGGTCTGGCGCCGCGTGGACGCCTGGCTGGTCTGGAGGAATCCCGTTTATCTCGACTTCGTTCTCCTCCTCTTTGAATTTGTCTTTCTTCTTTTTCTTTTTTTTCTTGGGGGTGTCATCAGGAGGTCCCTGAGCTGCATCTGGGCTTGCTTCTGTGTCGGCTGGTTCTAGCTGGGCAGCAGGAACAGACGACTCGGAGCTCTCAGCCATAGCCAGCAGCTCCTGCACCCTGAGAGACACAAAGACAGCGTGTGACCACACGTCTCCAAAAATCTAGATCATTTTTTTCTATTAATAAACTCATTTAGATTCCTGAGCCAAGAATCAGGGCTGAAAAATAGCTTTAAAATTACTTTTAATATTAGAATTCTCCATGTTGGTTGAACAGAATCCAGCATTTTTTCCATGATTGTTGTGACTTAAACATTTTCTCATTGACCGTTAATTCTGCCACAAGTGCGTCTCTTCATCTTTTTTATTCACTCGTTCAAATGAGAAACTATTTCAGCCACTTTTAAACAAAATATAGTCGGCAAAAAATTCTGCCTGCTGCCGCTGAGCAGAGGGAGAGGCTGTGGGTCAGTCAGGATGTCGCTGGCAAGGATGTGAATCTTACATCAACTCACATACTGTTTTAGTAACAACGGGTGCCAATTCTGGGAGGAGGTTTTCAAGGATAATCATGTTACATACACAGAAGGAAGCTTTCAAATCTTTGCAATTACCCTGCAATAAAAGTACTCTGTCAAGCATTTTTAGTCTGAAAATATCAATTATCAGAAATTTTGGATTGATTTGGAATCTTTAAATAATAAGAATCTCGATTCTTATGCAAATCCTTTTTTCTCCACTTCCCGTTGCTGGTTTAATCCCCAAATTACCCAGTTCACTTAAACCATGTCCTTGTGTCACCGAAGCCTTTGCTTTGGTTAGATAAGATGTCCCTTTTCTATTTGGGAATCAAACCTGACCTCCTGGGCCATTTTGATGGTTGGAAGGCCACTACTCTCTGATCCTTTAGTGAGAGGAGCCAACTTAACTCCAATAAATAAATACATGAATAAAAATGGAGAAACAGTGACCGGTGGCAGGACTGAGGGGAGGAACAGCGATCTGATCAGTTCTCAACTACTTCTAACGATTTAAAAAGGGTTGAAAACTGATTGAAATTTTGCTTCACCAATAAATCAAACATTCCTTAAAAGAGTTTAAATAAAATTAAGATTATGGCTGCAATTGGCAAACATTCATTTCAATCTATCACAGTTTTTCCACTATAACCTCTTTTCATGTGCGATGCTGCCCCCAAGTGGCAGTGGACATGTACAACATGTAGATGTGTGGATGAGCAGAGTGGAGTCACATCAGGACGATCAAGTGTTCTCTGTTCTCACAACCGAGAGCCCAGATGTCAGTGATTAAAACCACCAGTGCACACTTGCCTGGTCCTGTCCAGCCGTCCTCTGATCAGCAACACCCCCGCAGCATCAGCATCCAGCGCCGTCACCTCGAACTCCTGCTCTGCCCCAATCCTCGGCCCTGCATCCCTCCAGGTTTCCACGGAGACCAGATTCGGTTTGGGGATGCTGGCGTTGAAGCAGCCGTGCACAAGGGAGCCAACATGGCTTACTCCCAGTTTATTCACTTTACCCTGTAGAGATAAATACAATGTTCTTTATG
Source organism: Craterocephalus stercusmuscarum (assembly GCA_037177115.1). Taxonomy (NCBI): domain Eukaryota; kingdom Metazoa; phylum Chordata; class Actinopteri; order Atheriniformes; family Atherinidae; genus Craterocephalus; species Craterocephalus stercusmuscarum. The sequence continues at coordinate 10,643,325 of JBBDHI010000018.1, forward strand.
TAATTTCTCTTCCTGCCGTATAGTGTGTGTTATATTTTATAAGAGGCTTGTTACTTTCATGCAAAGAAAAAAACATTCATGAAAAGGCTGCAAATCACTTTTATTTTGTAAATTATCAAAATCTTACCAGAAGTTTTTGTCCCTTTTGGGGCTTAAATACAATAAAGTTGGCTTCTATGTCCATGTGGATGTAGCCGTTGTCATCGTAAATGTCTCCATGTGTGCCCACTATCCTGATGTTGTCGTAAGCTAAGGGAACTCCATTCAGACTGTAAGAGACAAACAAAACAAGCTGAGCAAACAGAAGGACAATTCCCCAATTATGATTTACACATGGGGTTTACTTCAGATATAAGCAGACATGTTCATCTGCTGTAACCTTAATGATGAGGGGTAAAAGTCCCAAAGGAGCTTTAGATATCACTTATAACATGTTTAAATATTGATTTGGAATCTAATAAATTACCTTGAAACAAAAACAGATAGCAGCCCCCTAAATATCATCCTGTTGGTATTCACTCTTGTTTTGAGTTGTTACTCTCTTTTTATTCTTTAGATAAAATGTTTTATTCTTAATTGATTTTATACCATCAGGAACCTCAGTGGCATATAAAAGAGCCACAATATGGCAGCATGGTCATATTTAGCTGTGGGATGGCAGCCCATTCCTCAATCAGAAAATTTTGAAGGTCAAGCAATGTGGATGTGTTGTTCACTCTCGCACATTCAGTTAATCCCAATTATGCTCAAATAGAGGTCCACTCACCGCTTGGGAGGTAATTTAATCCTTCCCAATTACAAATTCTGGAGGTACTCTGTGATGGTCATTGGCTCTGAGAGCTCATTCTGATATGTCATCAATCAAGACAGTCATACGTCTGACTGGCACTTGCAATACTGAATACTAACAAGAGTATCTATATATAAATACAGATTTAATATTTCAGCTACATCACTGATGAATGCTTGAAATTGGGCCATTCCTGTTATTCCCAGTATATGTGACATGGGTTATATAATACATCTGAATGCTGCGGCCTCACTTTTCTGATTCAAACATAAATGTGCAACTTCACCAGCAACTTGATTTATTCAGACGGTGAGAAAACGCAAACCTCTTATAGCCCCCAGTCACAGTTAAAAGCACGTGACATGTTTGCTGAAATGGTTGGTACCTCTGGGAAAACTTGAGCAGCTCAGTGTCCAGCTCCTCTTGTATTCCAGTCCTCTTCTTGTTCATATATACGGGCGGCAGGGCGATGTGTCTCCGGTGGGTGTTCATAACCAGACACGAGTAGGGCGCTGACAGCAGCTCCGAGGCGGCGGCAAACGACGGGATCGTACACGGGAACCCGCCTACACCTCCGCCCGGCGCCGTGGAGGCCTGATCGGGCAGGACTGGCGGACAAACAGCGGGGATTTCACGTGGCATTTTTACATGTTTTGGCTCGACTTCAGCATGCTCTAAGTTCGCCATGCTACTTTGACCGGAAAGAAACAAGCATCGACTTCCGCTGTAAGGAGGCTCGCTTCGACTACGCATAATTAGAATGATTTGTTCACGTTCCCCCCTGCTGGACGGGTAGTGTAACAACAGCCCATAAAATAAAATAAAATAAAATAAAATAAAATAAGAAAGAAAAACAAAGAAATACAATTAATTTAAATTAAATCCAAAACATTTTGTGATCCTTATTAAATGCATTATTTTTGTGTTTAATTTTCTTTATATTTAAAACTTGAAACTAAAATCATTACAAGCATCTAAAAATATTGAACTGTAGAAATGGTTTTATGTTTGTGTTATCTAAATTGGGCAAACAAAATAATCTGACTTTCAAATTCTTACTTAAAAAAAGAAATCATGAAAACAGACTCCATACTTCTGGGTTTTATTCTGTTGATGCATTTTCAAACATTATGTGTCATATTGTTTGACTATGAATTCAGGTCGTTTTAATGCAGTAAGGAAATAACAATAAGTTTTTCTATTAAATGTAAAGATACAGTAAGGAGTCCATATGGGTCAGGATATTTGAGAAAAACTATCTTGCTTATTTCTTGCAGGATCCCAAAGGGCCAAAAAAAAAGCTCACAAAAAACCCCTGTTTCACTGTATGGTTTGTTACAATTGTAACTCTAAGTTTTTATTGGCAACAGCATTTGTGCAGATATAACCAGATTGGTTTTATTTTATTACCCCAGACTGAGGTCTTGACACTAAGGACACATGATATTCAGTGTATGGACACCGTCAACAGAAAATTTTCCAACCTCTCCAAATGTCCACTTTTTCCTATTTTTCACACTCATCTTAAATGATATGCTAACACGAACCTACAGATTCGGGTGTCGGGTTCTTCAATACTCCATTGCGGTTGAGAAGCAGCTAACTGAATAAACAATGACCATCGTTGTTCATTTAGTTACCCAAAGCAGTAAAAAAAAGCCCATACTAACATACCCTTTGTTATGTAATTTGCAAGTTATGCACTGACAAGCCTGTCAAGGACGCTCATTGATTATGTATCTTCGTCTTTCTTGCAGTGTCACATTAAGATCATTAGGGTGACCCTTTGGTATCAATTAGAGCGGTTAGGGCACGTTCACGTGCGCTCTCACATCCAGGTGCATGCAGGTGCATGTGCAGAAAGTACCCTGACATGCACAGACAGATCTTGTGTCACTGTTTTCTTTCAGAGCAGCACCACAGGAAGTCACATGATTCAGCATTTTCCTGTGTATTGCTGCACCATGCGCCCACTCCTGTCTGTTGTCACAGTAATAAATAGTGACATATTTTCTAAGTCAGCAAGAGCTCCCAATGACTTCTGCTGCTGTGGGACACACCTGACACACAGATAAATGCACACACACGCACAATAATCAAACAATGAGCAGCATGATGTTGTCAGAACAATCACAGAACTTCACAGGAAGCCACAGCTGTGTCTGTGCATACCATCACGCCAATATAAGCTGCTGCTTTTTTATTGCTTTTCCTCCTTTTGCTTTGTAAAGCACTTCATACTTTAAGCTTCGAGGGGCTCTATAAAATTGATTTACTTCGTCCGTTAACTTTACGATGAGTGTGGGAATCTTGAACAGCGCCAAAGGCATAATTTTGTTAAACAGTTGTTAAATACTGCTCTGGCCCAACTGTACGTTATGCAAGCTGTCAGAGTGAATAGAGTTGACATTTGATCTTAAAAATTAAGCAGTCATTATGCTGAAAATAAACACATAATGTGTTTTTTAAAATGCTGTAGTGGGGTAGTAAACGTAGAAATTAAAGACGCCACACATATATTCAAACGTCTGGTTCACATTTTGCTGCAAAGCAAAACTCCTTCATCTAAATTAATCTCCCAAATTTTGCAACAGTTGAAATAAAGAACAGAAACAATGAAATAACCCATGCTAATCCACATCTCAGATAAATCATACTTTATTTGAATGATAATTTATTTATAAGAAGCATTATAAAAATATGTTTGATTTAAAGATACCTGCTATACAAGCGCGGATATACTGCACATCACTGAATTTTCATGTCGTAGCATTCCACTATCAGACGATACATACAATTTACAGCTGGCTGTCAACCAATAGCAAGAGAGAGAGAAAATAAAGACATCAAAATTTAAATAGAAGTATCTCCTCAAATAAAATAGATCAGCTGCATGCTTCATTTGTCCTCATCGTGTCAACGATTCTGACAGGATGAGATCTATCCCTCCTACTGTTCACTGCAGGGATCAGACACAGAGGTTTCACACCTGATTAGTCACAAACTGACAGTTTACTATCCTGGCTTTGGTTTGGGTGGAGCAGAGGGTGTTTGAACCCATGTTTGCATAAAAATCAAGATGCTCAACAGCCTTTCTCATGCTGTCTGTCTCATTCTGGCAGCACAAAAGAGAAGTCCTGAAGTTGTGGGAGATGTCAAGTGAAGTACAAGTTGTATCTGCTGTCTGACAGCAAGTATTTTAATAATGGTCTCTGTTTCAGTGTGTGCAAGTCACCCCTGGTGAGAAATCATCAAGGTGACGCTGGGGTGTGCCCGTTGTAGGAAATCTGAGGAATGCCATTGCTCGAGTTGTCGAGGATTTCCTGAAAATAAAACAAATATTTTTCTAAGATATGCTGAAACTGAATAAGAAGTATTTGTTTTTAAGCTTCAAAACCATGAATGTTTTTTATTTTTGCTGAAGTGCCCTACTTTTCCAGTCATCTCGTGTGAATGGTGCAGTGAGTGTTCCCTCTCCAGGAACATCCTCTGCTGCTCAGAGCTGGCCAGCCGACAAGTCAGCCAAGTGGATAAGGTACAGGATGATATCCCTGGAGGAGAAAGAGGAGTTCTTACATAAATTTACCATCGTCTAAGAATAATCTTTATAGTTATTAGTGCACCCCCTTATTCAACCTGACCCCACACACTCTAAGAAATCAAATGTAGATTTTACTTAGTAAAGTTATGTCAACCGGTCCCACGAAACTTGGTTGTTTAAATAGGACATGCAAATCACTATTAGTGTCAGAAAGGCATTTTAAGTAAATCTAACATAATATTCCTACT
>JBBDHI010000018.1:10648003-10658827 GCA_037177115.1 Craterocephalus stercusmuscarum
AGCTTTCTCTGGGTGGGCCAAGCCCCGGGCCAATGAGAAAACAGCAGCACTCCGTCAGGCGGACCTTTTAGCATAGGTGTATGATTTATGTGAGAAAATTAAGTTAGTTTAAATCCTGTGTGTTATGTCACCTAAACATCTCTTCATATTATGTTATTCCAATGGGACCTTGTTGGGTTCCATGTAAAAATGTAATAATTCCAGTGATTTTAACTAAACTAATTTATATAATATGAAAAACATCTGTATTTTATTTCTTAGAGTGCAGAAATACAGGAAATAAGCACAATTTCTGTTATGATTCATGTATGGAAAACAAGAGTGGCCATGCAAGGCTATTATTCTTTTTTTAATCGTCTTGCGATAACAAGTTAATTTTCTCATTATCTTGTGATGACAAGAATGGATTTCTCGTAAAAATGGGATAATTTGTTTTCATTTTTTGGATGATTAGATGATTAACGTGAGTTCAAAAGTAAGCTACACCTGATTTTATTGATCAAAATAGATCCCATGACAGCTGAGGAAGCTAAAGTCACGGCTGATATGTGTAATTGTTTATGTAAATGAGGGTAAAACTTAGAGCCAGCATCACAACTGTCAGACAGACACTCATATTGTGTTTGTGAAGACAGCAGAACCCAGTCTGACTTCATGCAAAGGTTTGAGTTGTAAATATCTCCTATAGACTTATAATTTGTTTAACCTGTTTCCTGCTGTAGCACTATAAATGACAGCTTTGTTGATTTATTTTGCACAAATTGTTTCATGCAGAATTTCCACAAAGAGGCTTTAAAATTAAAGATATCACCAATACTGGATTGTATATAGGAAATGTAATGAAGTATGTTGCTACAGTCACTGTTAGAGGCGGGTCTACAAAGTTTTTGATGAGGGGCCAGGCAAGTGCACAGATCAGGAAGAGGATGTAAATGAGGTTTTCAATTCTCAGTAATAACTGATTATTGTATTTAAAGAGGTCATCTAATGAAAAAGGTTATTAGAATTAATAAAAACAACTTCCACTATTTGACTTACCCAGACAGGCCAGAGTCATGGTAGCCAGATGGATTGAATGCATCGAGTTGGTCTGTTTGTTCACTTCCCGAACAAACTGGAAGTTGAGGATTCCACCAATCAGACCGCAGATGCAGCACGCTGAAAAAAGGATCATCTGAAAGACACAAAAATATCAACAGAGAAATTTTAATGAAAACAGCAGAACTGATGGCCCATCAACAGAAATGTAAACAAACCGACGAAATGTGATGGGAAAGGAGACAAACGACCACCTAGATTCCATTTCTACCATCTTTCTTGCTGAAAAACAGCTGTGATGATGAGTAATATGCATCAGTCAGAATAAATCTCATTTCACATCATAAAATTGGATTGCTCTCAAAGCAAAATGCATCTTCCAGAAATATTGCACAGCCTATAAATAAGCTTTCATTGCTCACTTGCTGTGTTAATGTATGAATGACTCAGATTTGCGTTGGTGAGATTTTACATGACATATCTTTAAATGAGTCACCTGCTACGGATGGCCTCTTTTTGAACTTCAGAAACAACATACAAAAAAAAAAAATCCCATTTTCCACTTTGAGAATCTTAATTTTCCCGTACTCTGAATGATAAACAACACGCTTCACGTTGATTGTGAATGCATGTGTGTGGGTAATGTGAATGCACTGCAGGTATTCACTTATTGCTCCCAGATCAGATGCCGTTAGTGCCTTTAACCGCATGGAAAAGGGCATCTCCAATTTCAGTCATTACCCAGAGAAGTGTGGCAAGTGGCTGGCAGGGGTCCGGAGCCAAACCAATCTAATGCAATCATCATCCCACATGCAGAGAGCGAGAGAGGAGGATGTAAGAAGATGAGGAGAGTAAGATAGAGAGTGAGAGCATTGAAATGGTATGGAGCATGAGACTGAAAGGAAAAGGCAAACAGATTGACCGGAGTGATGAGAAAGGGAAAGGCATGAGGAGAGAGACAGAAGTGAGGGACAGACAGGATGAGGCAGAGGGATGTTTGTTACAACAGATTGAACTGACATTGATCCATCATTAGTGCTCTGCTTGCAGGAGACAGAGTCAGAGAGAAACACAAGGACCTGGAGACACTAAGAGACTGTAAAAAAGACAGAGAGAGGGACAGAAAAAGAAGAGAGGTGACTGCTTGTCTCCTCTGATTTCCTCAGCTGTCACATTCAGAGCACACTGTGAGCACCTGCCTGCAGGACACACACACATAGCTGCCCATCTTTTGGTGTTTGCAGACTCTCCTTATAGTTTATGCAGACAGTTTGTGTTACAAACATTCACTATACAGGACATACTTGTATAATTAAGATTATATACACACATATGCATGTATGTTTAATATAATGAGGTGCTATCAGGATTTCAATGTAAGCTATTTGATAAAAGACAGCTTTTTAATGTATTGGTGGCAGTTATTTCAATCTCATCAGCAATGTGTTTCTCAGTCTATTTTAAGTAGAAATAAGTGATTTCAATAAATGGAAAGGGTTCAAAACTTGCAGCAGACAGTTCCATAGTTGGATGAGAAAACTGATGCAGCTCTAGTGTGTGTGCAGGAGCTACACAGCCCAACTTAGCCTTGCTGAGCATAGTGTAAGACTATAAAGGAAAACTGACCCGGCTTGGTTTAATGGTAACAATTCCAGCTTTTAGTATCCACTTAGACTGGATGTAGACCTTTAAAATGTTTAAATTTAGACTAATCAGACAGTCAGGAGAAGCCTCCTTCCTTAAATGAGTTCTTCTTTATTTTTCCCAATTATCTATTTTTGGACAAATCTTAGGTGTGTTTAGCATTTCCCAGGGGAAAACCATACAATTCCTTGATACCTATTTGTATAGCTTTACAGGAACCTCTTGTATGCTTGTATGCTTACAGTAAATAAAGTCTGACAACATGAATGCTTCCTGGATAATGTTATGACCAAAACATCACAAGCAGCTGAAATGGCTTTTCCCTTCAGGGTAGCTCAGCTTCCTTTCTAAGATTAGCCATGATTGGAAAATTTGAAGAACCTCCTGAGATGAGCAGGCAGATTTATCAAGTGGTTCACGCACTTGAAAGAAATGTTTTAAGCTTCTCCTGTGGCAGATCAGCAGGCATGCCCAGTTTGGTGAGTGGCCCTAGGATGACACATGACTACAGGGAAGTATTGCTGAGGATCCTGCCTCTTGAGGAAGCACCAGGAAGACCTGAGAGTATCTGCTCCTCCTGTTACTGTAACTGATTGATGTTAAATGATTTGGAGAAGGAACTACTGTACTTTTGGTTCAGTTGCTTATGCTCCTTGAATGATGGTTTTGTATTATTATTTTGTGTTTTTCTAAATTCTTCATTCTCCACAAATCTCCTGGCAACTGGTCCTGTAGAAGTCCGATACGGTACCCATTAAAATGGTAAATTCATTGTATTATTGTATTTCATTTTCCGAATTCTTTGACACTTATGAAACAAGTACAATTTATCATAGTAACTGATAAACGAATTGGAAATACAACCACTGTATCTAAAAAAATCATTGCACTGTATAAATACATGTACTTACAATAAGACCCGTCCTTTTCCGAGCACACAGCACCCCACACATCCCACACAAGAGGAACTGGAAAAGGACAAAAAATTACATTTGAGTCAATTTAAAAACAAAACAAAAAAAAAAAACAAATATAGTAGACATCCCGAGTTTGTTATTTGAAGAATGATTACTTAGGAAATCACAGCTGTTTTGCATGAGCATTGTTATTTCCTTATCTCAGCCCCAAAAGAAGAAAAGATAATACACAAGCTCTGTTCCACTTCCAAAAATAGTATGTCATGGCATGGAGCCATATTGTCCCAGATGTCAGTAATTTAAACTGAACTGTAACAGTGGGGTGTATTTGCTGGCAGGGCAAGCTTAATAATAGGACAGCACAGTGAGCTGCATTGTTTTACTGAAAGTTGTTAGAAGCAGCAGTGAGAATAAGTGTGTAAGGGAATTTGTAGTTTCCTCTCATCAGATTTCATTTAAGTGTACGTCAAAGCTTAAATCCCCAATAGTAACTATTGTTCAAGAATATACCTGAACTTTTCTTTCTCTGAACACGGTTTTCACTGAATTGCCATGCCCTTCAGCAACGTCGTACAGCTTTATTCTGGTGACTTTAGTTTCAGATTGTCATGATGTGTGGCTTTTGGTTCTATTCCAGCTTCAGCTTTAGTTGGATTTCTGTTTCTGGTCTTGTTTCATTTCCTTAGTCTGTTTCTTGGCTTCTTTCAGTTCAGATCACGGTATCTTTGCTTCATGCTATTTATTTTGTCTTTAATTCCAGTATTTGATATTTTGTTTTAGTGAACATTTTGGGTAGTCTTCCCTTTAGTATACACAATTACACTCAGATATTTAGTTTAACTGAGCTCTGGATGAATTTCAGATGCCCAACAAGTGAATACAGCATGTAATGTAGCAACTTGTTGTTCTATCTACATAAAAATACCAAATGTTATTGATTCTACCACAGCAGTCCTACAGCTCCAGCTTGCCATCTGCCTACATGAAAATATATAAATCAAAACTATTTGCATTTGATGCATTTTGAATGTTTGAGCATTTTAAGTTTATTCTAAGTGTATTTTGATTACATCTGTTAGTTATTTTATCTGTCTCTTTTATTACTTTTTGTGTTCATTTTAGAATACCGAATCGACTTGAGCTCAATACTTTGCTCTTCATATTTTATGTGAGAATGACTATAAAGTTTCCTTGTATGAGGACAATGTAAAGTCCCATAACCCCCAGATGTGATGACTGTGCAAAGTTAAATGGCTTATAGAGCTGAAAAAACTCTTTAAAAAGCTGTAATTTGGCTTAACGCAAGTTTTTCTCATCATCATATAAGTCTTTGGACAACAGAGATTAAAGACAGGCAATACAGAATAATCCTACGGAAATGAGTGATAACGAATAAACATAATTTGTTAATAGCTTGCAGCGATAGTACCACTTTAGTTTTAATAATCAGGTACGCATATCTGTGAAGGGAGACTGTATTTTCTAAGGTGTTGGACATTTACATACAGCCTTCCACTTCTGGTCTTACCCACCGTCAAATATTTTCTAGATCCGCCTGTGCACCTGGTGGCAAAGTAGTAGATTATGAAAAACCAAATACCTGACACCCTCTCAGTCTGTTCTTGCAAGTGGATGAGAAATTTTAAAAAAGTAATTTTTTGGAAATAAAAGTAAATAAAAGGATAAAAATGAAAATCATGACAACAAAAAAATTATAATTTTGATGAAATTTGTCTTTTTTTGTATAACAAATAGTTATGAATCAAGTTTGGAGCCAACTAATCAGGAACCAAACTTAGCACAGCACTTTCTATTACCAGAGGTGCGACATTTAATCAGTGATTGAATATCTAATTTTAAGGGCAGGAGTCAGTCAGTCTCCAGGGCGAGCTGACTCAGCAGACAGAGCTTAGCAGCTTTGAGTTTGACACAGACACGTCACATTACGTAACTCGTTCTTCTTTAACAGTACCCAGGAAACACTTGCACTCACCAGCATGTGCACTCACACAAACAGCCTCTCCTTAATAGTTTCTCAGATTCTTTGAGCTTCAAAAACTAAAAAAAGCTAAAGAAGCAGATTCGATCAATGTCTGTGTCTGAAACCAAACTTTTCATTGTTCAACAGGAAAATCTGAACAATGAGGCTGAGAGCAGCACGTTAACAAGATGAGACATCTACAGAAGACTGGGAGGATGGGCTGGCATAATAGCTTTGACCCCCCCATCCAAGCACCGAGGAGCAGTTCAAGCATGAATTAATGAAACCAATCTTTAGGTTCAGTGTAGCTGCCTAAGTGGTTGTGTGAGAGCCTCTTTGAAATGATCATCAAATAGGACATTTGATCACATCCACAAACAAAAGTTTCCTATATGAGCAAATTTGGGTCAAAACTTTTCAAACAGTGTAAACTGTAAGGTGTCTCATAAAGCTTTAAAGCTTTAAGGGAAATATGGACCCTTTAAAAAAGAAGCTGCCCCAACCCGTTTCTCTGTTTAAAGTGTTTCAAGCGTTGAAATGTTCAAATCAGTTTGTTGAACTAATCCCAAATATCTGTTAAATAAACCAGCGTAAGCTTTCCACCTCCATTACAAACAGCTTCCTTCAACGAATAAACTGCTTTTATCTCATAATACCAAGATTGCTGAAAGTAAACAGGCAGAGAAGTAGAGACAGTAATTGGTCCCGGGACCTACACAGAGTCCACTCCAGACCGGAGAAGTGCCGCCACTCTTCTGCTCTCCCCGGACCCTGCTGATGCCCACGGCTCCCAGGACGATGCTCGCCACACCCAGGCCGACTTCCAGCACGGAGAGCAGCAGCAGGCTCCACAGGATTTTGCGGCTGGAGCACATCCTGCCGCGGGCATCTCTCCAGCTCCAGCAGGAGAGGGCGAACAGATGGCGAGAGAGGAGTCCGCTTTTCCTTTCACCGAGGGCGGCGCGGCTTCTGCTTCCTGCCCAACTAGGTTGAGCTGGGTTTTATTTATTTATCTATTTTTTTTAAGATAAAAAAGTCAGTCCAAACAGAATAGAAAGTGGAGAGGGAGCTTAAAGATCAGGTTAATAAACTATTTAAAAGTGAAAGAGGGAACAACTGGCTCTGCCGCTCCGCACAAGTTCCTCCGCCGCACAGCTGCGTCTGTGCCGCATGGCGCTGTCCAAGGTACTTAAGCGCCACAGCTCACACGCACGCACGCCAGAGACACGATTTCCTGGCACGCGCACACAAACACGATTCAGGGACGTAGCCAGGAAGAGAGGGGTCTAAAGGCTTCGCCCTCTGGTGAAAACGTTCAAAACCAGATAATTGGAGCTGACTGCAGACAGGTGTGTTGCACTTTCAGAGTCACTCTGCTTTCAGCACAATACAAGACTTATGGGTTTATATTAAAATAGTACATTACAGTATCAGACGCAAAATTATTTGTTGAGATATGAAGCTCTTCCTCCAGCAGTTTGCTGACATCATATCAGGATTTTGTTCCATTTTTCCTAGTTATTTTGCATCATATTTTTGTATCTCATCTCATAAAAAATCCTATTCGTTGGAATTTTAGGACTTGTGTAGATCACGGAAAATACATTACATTGTCTGTTTAATATGATATAAATAGATTTCCCATTTATAATTAATAACAACCAACTGGTCCATTACTGGTAGCATAATTCCAGAAACCACTTATTAAGAGATCCTTATATCTATTACAAGGAGCTGACCTACAGTATAGACTTTGGGCTCTGTGGTGTTGTGGTTTTGTGTTGGAGATGAGACCTAGAAAAAAGAGACTGAAGTCTCTGTATGATTGCTAAGGATGATGAAGACAGACGGCTGGAGAATCGTCAAATTCAATCTATTTTTAATCTATTTATTATTTTAAATTGATTCATTCAATCAAATTTTATAAACATAGAACTTTTCATACTTAACATAACAGATGCAATAATTAAATGTAAAACTAAAAATACATTTCAACATTAAATCAATGATTAAAGAAAAGGCTTCACATACCCATTTATATAAATTAACAGAATTAAAATCAATTTCTCTCTCACACTCATACAGATAAAGCCCCACCCACCCATTTTACACAGCTAAACTGTAATCCCTCTTGATGCAGCTATGAGGAAGCAATATCTCAGGGATCCCTACACACTGAGAAGCACTGCACATTGGAAAATATCATCCAGCTCTCTGCATTGTCAATGTATTTCACAAGCACATTGCAATGGCTGTAACAAACAAGATGTTTTTCTTTTTGTTGCAGTTTGTTTTCCTTTATGATCTGGAAACCATGCAGCATCTATGCAAACTTGCTGTAGCCTGAGTTTGGAGTAATCATGCATACCTGACATGCACCATCAGTCTGGCTTAAGTGGACATTTTTTGTGAACCACATCCGGTTTCGATGTGTCACTGCAGGATTTTTAACCACTGGCAAGCTGTAAAGATTGTTCTGGCTTGTCAGCCCTCCTTAAATGAGCCGATGTGAGGATGACATTTTGGAGATGGAAATGTTTTATTGTACATTATAAACAAGACCGTTTATCCAGCCAGAATTAGGGCCACTGTCAAGACGACTCATAAAATACAGACTCAGGGAGCAGAAGATGTTTCAAACCTGCAAGGAAAGATAAAAGCTTTGACACAAACTTTCACATCACATATCCTCAGATAATAGCAAAGAGTTGTCCAGAGTCTTAAAATATAAACGCCTTAGAACATGTTAAAATAACATGTAATACCATAGCCATTTTGACAGTAGTGAGCGTTATATAGAAAGAAACCAAGATAAGATTGTACTCTGCAGTAGATCTGGTCTGAACAAGTCTGAATAAATCTTAGCTTAATGTAAAAGCTAGCTTCTGCTGATATTCAATGATTGCAAAACTACTTTTAGCACATTCAAAGCTAAGTGATTGTTTTAAAGTGCAAAAGAAAGGAGGTACAGTAATCAAAAGAAAGCATTTAACCTTAATTATCGGCTGTTGAGCAGACAGAATTACAAGTTCAGCTAATTCAAAATGATTATTGTCAAATATTTACTGCTATTGTCTGGAAGTCTAACTGTCATTTAACCCCACTGAACAAATATTTAACACAGAATATTTGTATTCGTTCTCTTCCAAGTAAAGTTCAAAATTTTCCTTTCACCTTCTCAGTTCATTAGGGGGGGGAAATGGCAATGAGGAAACAATATTTCATATAAGATAGGGTTTTCTTACTTGAAAAATTTCTTTTAATTTTGTGAATGAATGTGTTTGGTTGGTTTTGAGCATTAAAAGTTATTTCATTATGGTTCAAGGAGTGACTATTGTGTCTCACTTGGAGGCTGGTGGAGTTAAAAGATGTGAATGCAGAAGAGTAAACAAGCTGGACAGCAATCTAAAACAAATGCATACAGAATCCATGTTAAGAGCAAAGTTCCCTTTTTTCATAATTGATATGCATTTTGTCCTGAGAGCAGGCCGTATGTAGTGACATATTTTAAATAAGTGTGTATACCGTGTCCCTTGTTAAGTAGCTATTCTTTTTTAAGAAATTTGGAAGAAGTTATTATCTTTTTGAAAAATGTGACTGTATTTCTGCTCTGATTAAAATCTAATCTTACAAGTGAATATGATACCAATTAACAATTTCACAGATTTTCTTCAACAAAAATTACACACTGTCCAAAGCTCTTTCACACATGCTGCACTACGACTGATTCAGGCTTTCTGTGGGTGTGTACGTCAGAGGTTCTTATCTGATCAATGATCAATCGACAAATCACATCTAGCTGCTCCTGAAGTATAAAGAATCATTAGGCTGTTACTGTAAGCTTTGGAATTCCAGGTGTGTGTTACATTAAATGTCCATTCAGTACAATCAGAGTTCCCATGCAACAAAATATTAGCATGAATGATCGGAGATCAAAAGCAATGTGACGGTTGGACTTAGACAAACATATGGACTTGTTGTTGTACAAATGACAGTCCTGACTATTTTATGGTCAGTGTGATGCCACATTCTGCTGAGGAAAGCTATATCCACCTTGAGACATTACACTGAACCATCAATGTTTACACACATGCAGCCCTTCCATAATTAAACACATGTGTAGTGCCTGTCTTAGACACATAAATCAACCAAAATCAGACAGTACTTCCTGTTTCTCTGAGAGTTTTTATCTCACTTTGCTCATTAGTTTTTGCCTCCATTTGATGGCCTCAAGTGGTTTGAATTTATTTTGTGTACAAGCAATAAAGACCTCACTGAGCTAGGCTCAAAGTTTAATCTTGACTTTGGAGATAAACCTTCAGATTTACTTTTAAAACACATGGATAGTAAAAGTGCCGAAAACCAAAGCAGAATTCCAGCATTATATTTCGTTAACATTATGTTTCACATGTTAGCTTTTTTTGTTTTAGATTAGCCAATATAAAACGTAATCACACAAATCCCAAAGTTATTCCGTGAGGATCTCACATTGTGGTAGTGAAAGCTGTGGTGGATTTTCCTCACGGATGGTGAGCATAAAGCATGTTTCTCTTTAGAGAAAACATCAATGTTAAAGTGAAATAAATCCTTTTGGCAATCCTGGATGAGGCGTCGATTTTCAGTCGTGTTTATAAAACATTTGTTTTTTACAGCAGCAGCTTCATAGAAAGCTGCTGCTGGCTTGGCCTGGTAGATTTTTATTAGTTTGGAATAAGATGCTGTCCCTTGGCATCTTGCCTGTGAACCTTGGATCAATGGCAGACTTGATGACACATTGGATTTTTTTTCTCTCTGCTTCTCTCTATGCATTCAAGGCTTCATCTTCCCCTTCTTACCTTTTTACAGTTCCTGACTGCATCAACAAAATTCAATTAAAGGTGAATCTTTCAGTGTCGACCTGCTGTTTATTGCAACCCCACAACTTTTCTTATGTGTGCTCCCAACCATGGTGCCAATCAGAGCTAAAGCTGGCTATGATCATATAAATTTGGACTGTTCCGATGCTGGATAAAGCTGGGCTAAAGTCTTTCTTTTTCATGAATTTGCTAATGGTTAAGGAACATAGCTTTACATCTATCCATAAACGTGTTATACGAACAGTTCAGTGAATGATAGAAGCTGATGTACAGAATAGGACTTACTTTAATCATCAGTCAATAAGAAGTTTTTGATAGATAGATAGATAGATAGATAGATAGATAGATAGATAGATAGATAGATAGATAGATAGATAGATAGATAGAT
>JBBDHI010000018.1:10683290-10694686 GCA_037177115.1 Craterocephalus stercusmuscarum
CAAAGGATTGCAGTTTTACTTTATATAAACCATAAATTAATGATTTACTTGTGAAAAAGAAGGATTTAAAAGCATGACACGATACCTTTAATGAAAGGGCGGGAATAAAGGTGTTTGCTGACTGTAGGCATCCTGCAGGTGGGATGATGCACCATGTCACAAGACTGAAATCATTTCAAACTGATTTTTTAAGTTGACTGTACACCAGTGCCCAACAAGCCCCCAGTTCTCAATCCAGCAGAACAACTTTGAGATGAGGTGGAACGGGAGATTCACGTCATGCACCTGCATCTGACAATGCCTCTGCATCTGCGTGATGCTTTCATGTCAAAATAGACAGAAACCTCTGATTAATGTTTCTAACACCTTGTTAAATTGATGCAGAATCAAGACTGAATGAAAAAGAAGGCCATACCACATGGCTAGACTTGAATCTCAGTATCAAAAACAGACCAGCAGCCTGTACAGATACAGTTATGCACGCATGCACTGCATGGCCAGAACTTTACCTACATTAAGGAGTTGATCTAATTCACGCAACAGCTGGTTACCTTTCTGAAAAATAATCGTGAAGTGGTTGTATTTGCAGCATGACTGCTGCCTCAAACATTTCAGTTCTGTGTTGAATTTCCACAGAAGGGACTCTGACTAAGCTGTAAGACAACAATACAATACATAAATACATATATATAGATCTACTGTAGCCAAAACAGGAACACTGAAGCATCGGTGCTATTTTTGGACTTTCATTACATGTTTGTGGTTAGGATGAGTAATAGTAGATATATCAAATTTGAATCTTTTTGACACATCCCCTTTTTTAGAATGTGCCATTTTGACATAAGAGATTTCAGATCCCCTTAAGTGATATGAATCTGGATAAAAACAGACAGTTCATTGTGGTTAGAGTAGGAGGACGATGTTGATGTGATTCTTTCTAAAGGGGAATTCAGGTCACTTAATGTCACATCTTTTTATATAGGAATACACGGAAAGTCACAGTGCAGTGTTTTTCAGCTAAATCAAGATGAAACGCACCTGATTCGGGGGAAACTGCTTGATATTTACATGAGTTATTGTTGGTTTCCCATGTAAAATGAATGATGCGAATGATATTTCAGAACAAAGAACCCATTTTCCTGTGCCAAATATCTCATCGTGTCAGCCACTGTGCATATGAGGTGCTTTGTTTGTATCTGTGCACGGGAATCCCCATTCTGCTCCCACCTCACATTTGAGCTCTACAAAGACCGGGCATCTGAAAGAAGAGATTGATTCACTATTTGGAGAGAAAAATCAGCAAGAAGGGTGAACTTTGACGGGGCTGGGGTTAGGCAGGTGTTTGACGGGGGAGCGGTGGTTAAAAAAGTGGACATGAACCAGTGTGATGTATGAATGTCTGTGTGTTTTTTTGCATGTGTGGTAGGAGAGTGATGAGACCAGACCGGCGTGATGGAAAGCCCAGCCGACTGCTAACACAAACATACCAGGGGGGAGAGAGACAAGTGAGGAGGAGAGGGTGTGGGGGTCGTAAAGGTGGGGGGGGGGGGGGGGATGTGAAAGTGAAAGAGTGTTTTGTGTCAGCTTTAAAACAGTGACAGTTGTCATTAAGCTAATGATGCTGACCAGCATTGACAGGGCCAACGATATGTTTACACTAGAGTCCATTATCAAGTTTGCTCAGCAGAGAAGACATCCATATTTCGACCCCTGTAACCCCCCCACGCCCCACCCTGACGAGGAGAAACTTGGCCTGGACTGAAAGGGTCTATGGATTTCACACACTCGGAAAGCGGCGTGCTCTGTGTTTCCATCATTATCATAATAGGGAGTGACGGGGAGTCGTTCGGCGATCCTCCCATCCAAAAAAATCCTCATTTGACAAACAAATGAATGAGGAGAAAGGCTGGCTCGGCTCCGTGCTCCTGAGGGACACACGGGGTCAACCGTGGCAGATAAATGGGGGGGGGGAGTTTTCCGCTGTGCACTGGCTCTCACTGTTGGCACACTCTTAATCACTATTTAGGCTACGGGCCAAACAAAACATGCCTGTTTTATCTGGCAGAGAGGGACGGGCAGCATGAAAAAGTTATTGTCTTCTTGTGTGTTTTCCTCTGGATTCAAATGTTGTTCAGTGAGTATCTGGCTGCAGCTCCGCCAAGCAGCCGGCGAGGAGAGGTTACTCCATGTCACTGGAATCTGTGCACAATGGACAGACCCCCACCTCTGCCTGTAGCACAGCTTGTGAACCCCGGTGTAAGAGCTCTGGCTACCCCTAAGCCCCTGCCACCCCCCATCGTCCATCCACGCAGCAGGCTTTAGGTCCCCCCCAAACAGGAGCCCTCAGTGCTGCTGAATGGTTCCCTTAAGAAGCAATATAAACACAAGCGTTCAATCCAAGGCCATGTTAGGCTGGAATGCACCACATCACTACTCCTTGTCGTAAGCTCTCTCTCTCTCTCTCTCTCTCTCTATGTCTCTCTCTCCGTATGTGTGTCTCTCTTCCCTCCCTCTTTGACTCTACGGCGAGGAGCGAGCGCGTCGTTGCCATGGCATCCTCCTGCCTGAGTCAGTAATCCAGTAGTCATTCTCCTGCTTTTGGTGTGTGATGCGTTCAGTCATCACGCCGCGGCTCGCCGGCTGACTGGTACCCGCGCGCGGACTTCTCGCCCCCCGGATGAGACTTTGCGGTAAGCTGTGAGAGGGGTTTTGATGGGAGCACGCGGGGGAACACCTGATGGAGGGACCAGAGCCGCACACAGCCTCTGTCGCAGCAGTCCGCCGCTTGCTTCACCTCCTCTCCTGGTCCGCGGGGGAGCGCGCTTGTAAGCTTATTTGACTCGGGGCTGTGAACAGCCTACCTCTCCGGGATTAGAGGGTTGCCGAGTGAACGACAATGTCCCGCGGCCCGGTCCGGTACTCCCGGCTATTGTTCGTGCGGCGTGGGACGCGCGGTGCGCAGTCTGCGCCGGTTCATCTCCAATAGCAGTTCAGCTCTCCTCGCTCTCCTGCATCTCTCCCGGTGTGGATAGGATGACTTCCTGGCTCCGCGCGCACGGCAGCAGCGTCCTTCTGTGTGTCCTGCTCGGCTGCGTGGTACTCGCTGTCTGCGCAGAAGCTTCCAGTGGCGGTGAGTGAGGGCTCGCCAGGGCTAACATCCCTGTTTTTTTTCGTGTCTTGTGGGTGAATCAGTGCGCAGTTTCAGAGAAATCCCCAACAGAATTAGAAAATGTGAATTTAATGAGAACAAGCGGAGGGGTTGGTAGGTCGCCACATGAAAGTAATAGCCCAGGTAGCCAAAATGGTTTGTCACCATGGGTCAGATCACACAGAGTACAATGAGTTTGGATGCTGACACTGACAAAAATCAATGCCTTGTCCACAGTGTGGTTAACATGTCATGAGTGTGGCAGCACAGAGTTTCAACTGACCTGTACACCTTGCCACCTGGGAGGCTGCTAATAATTCTAATGGGAAATATCCAAACTCTCAATAGGGGACACGCTGTCAGGCAGTAAATGCCTCTTGTTACAGCATGCAGATTGATCATTCTAAAATGTGCCACCTATTCAGAGGTTTAACAGAGTTCAGAGTCCTAATTGGGTCAGAGTGGCTGGATAATTGGTTTGTTACTGATAATTAGACCTACAGCCTTTCTCTGTCCTACATTTACTGAAATGACTCTGAGCAATTGGATTTAATCAAATGAAGTAGTTAAATGAATGATAAATCTCACCGCAGGAAGCCTGAGGTGAAGGTTGCACCTTTATTCACTCTGTATTTTCCTTTTGTTTGCCTGAAAAAGTTTAAATTTATCCTCTCTAATTGGCAGCATTGCGAAATCGATATATATCTGAGTAGGGTGAACTGATTAGGCTGGGATTAGAGGTCCTTTATGTTTGTGTGGGAGTGTGGTACATCCAAAAATGCCGGCACCTGTTCCCACACTGCTGTACACTTATGTGGCGAGCAGCCTCATATGAGATGCTAAGTGGTGCCTCTATCATCAGAAGTGTGCATGAGATCTAAACAGGGGCTCTACTGCATGGCTAATGAGTGTTGACACACACATTCTTTCATATGCTAATTACATATTCTTCTCTTCTCTTCTCTTCTCTTCTCTTCTCTTCTCTTCTCTCTTCTTGCTCTCTGCCAGGTACCAGTGCGTGTTGGTCGCCCGGCATCACTTCTTGCGCCGACTGTCTCCGACGTGGACCACAATGTGCCTGGTGTTTCAAGGAGGTATGAATGTGCGCAGCAGTGTGTGTTTGTGTGTGTGTGTGACAGACAAAAAGAGGAGAAAGCAAACAGTGGGAACATGGCAGACACTCAGCAGCATTCCTCAAATAACACGCACCAAAGCTTTCATGGCATCCACAAATGAGAATATAATGTGTATGTTTGAGCTTAGTGGTCTGCATTATGACTCGTCTGAGTGCGTCAGTCGCTGTGTGAAGGTTTCCATACATGCTTTCTCAGAGGTAGAGCCAGTCTCTATCTGTGTGTTTAGTCTCCACGCGTACAAATCACAGCATTTGCTTTCGTATTTGTCTGTAGCCCACCTGTCTGTGTTATGGAGCCGACCTCGGAAAAGCCTTGAGAAGCAAGAAAGCCTAACTGTACCACGCCAGTCACCACATATCACACTGGTGTGTGTGTGTGTGTGTGTGTGTGTGTTACAGACTTCAGGTGCTTTCCCACCCTCAGTCCTCTCTGACATCATCTTGTGGGGCTGGATTGTGTGTGATGTCTTTCAAACATCACCTCCGGAACCTCCTACACACACAAACTCACAGCCATGCTTGAGCAAGCAGTAAAAACAAAGCAGCAACAGTGCTGGTGAATATGCATGTCCACATTCTGCTCTTAACACTTGCCAAGGGGGCAAAATCTGTCAGGAAAGTCCCAGGAAGTTAAGTTTCTGGCGCTCAGGGCTGTTACTAAGCGAATTATTGCAACGGGGATGCCTGAAAATCAACAAAAAGCAGTCTAGCGTCAGGTTCAGGCCATGGTCACGTATTCAGTTACAGTCTCAGGTCTCATTGCCGATGCTTTGCCGCTTCGCTCTGGCGGCATCTCTGTCTGAAAAGTAGCCATGTTCTTTAAATCAGACCCATGAAAGGTTAATTACTCAGAGTAAACGGGCGCATTTAATGGTTGGGTTTTATGTCTCTGGTGCCACTGTACAGTATTTTTCTGTGTGCTTTTCTCTCAAGCTGAAGTACCAAAGGTCACTAATCCACTCTGAAGCTATGAGGCGTGATACCGCATATAAATCCTTCCTGTTACTAAAGGTTTGTGAGGTTTTATCCCGAATAAGAAAAAGTCAACTTATATTTCATTTTCCTCTTTTCGGCATCGGAAAATAGACACTGATGGTGAAACATTAACAGTGATTCCTTCCTGATTATTAGTCACTTCAGCTGCAGCATCAAGTGAAAAAGAAACTATGCTTCCCATGTCAGTGTGATAGTGAACCAGTTAAACACAATGGGAGGCAGCAAAATGGAAAATGAAACTAAAGCGTTTAAAAGTGAAACATGATTTAATTTATCTGGTGTGGTGAGTCAGGGACTTCCTACCTGGCTTACTTTACAAAGACCAAAGTTCAGACCAAAAAGTGGGTTGATAATTAAATGAATCATAACCTGTAAACACCACAGTGGGTTTATGTACTACTGCCTACATTTGTGAATGGGCGAAGTGTGAAACAGTGGAAAGAGTGACTAGGGAATGAAAACTTTTCCATCTTACCTGAAGACCCTCTATGACTCCCCCTCTATGGAAGGCATGTTGTGGCTCTAGCTCAGGAGGAAGAGGTTTTGCCAACTGTAAAGTTGGTGGTTCGATTCCCACGCCTCTCGCTACATGGTGAAATGTCCTTGACCAAGAGACTGAACCCCACATTGCCTCCTGATCTGCCTATCGGGGTATGAATGTGTGTAAATGTGTGTGTGAATGAGCGAATGTGACACGTAGTGTCAAAGTGTTTTGAGTGTTCATGTGACTCAAACAGTTGTTCAAGTACCGTCCATTCACTATGTTGCTCTGAGGTGAGATTATATGTCTCGTGTCTGTTTGGAGACTCTTGTTCTCCCTTTTTTGTGTGTATTACACTCTTGTAACACAGGGCTTTTTTCATTGTTAAAAAGTTGCAAAAAATCATGCAAAATAAAGGTTATGATAAATGCTTTTGACCTGCCTCGATCTCCAGGACTTCCTAAGCGGCGCTGAGCAAAGCCATCGTTGTGACCTGTCGGAGAACCTGTGTAGGAGAGGCTGCGGGCCGGAGTTTATGGAGCAATCTGAGACAAAGGTGGAGGTCAACGCTACTGTCAGCAGTACACAGGTCTCTCCCCGAGACATCAGCATCACCCTCAGGCCAGGTAGATGACCTCAACTCAGGATCTGTGGAAGATTTACATGTATATTTGACAGCATTACTCATTTTCACCGAGATTTCTTCTTAAAGTAAAGTTAACTTTTCTTTTCTTTTCTCTTGCTTTATGTTTTCATGTGCTTCCAGGTTCAGAGGCCAGTTTCATTGTAACTGTGAAGCAGTTGGAGCGTTATCCCGTGGACCTGTACTACCTGGTGGATGTTTCAGCTTCTATGCAGGAAAACCTTGATCATGTAGGTGTTGAGACTTTACTTCTAACTGATATGCATTTCACTCATTTTTTGTGGAAATTACTGCCAAGCTTCACATTAATTTTTGTGATTTTCTTGAAGGTAATTTTTTTTTCTCTTTTTTTTGTATCTTCTCTTGTTTCCTGTGTTGCAGCTTAAAACGGTGGGTGTAGCTCTGTCCCTCCGCATGACAGAGTACACCTCAGACCTTTGGCTGGGTTTTGGTTCATTTGTGGACAAACCTGTCTCACCCTACATCAGCGTCCACCCATCTAAGATCAACAACCCCTGCAGGTAGGACCCAACTTGCAAGCTGGATGTAACTCATTTAATCAAATTTCTTGCTATAAATAGAACAGAGCTGTCACATCCCCTGCATAGTCTATTATATCCCTCAGATTACATTTGATGTTTTGATGAGACGTGTAAAGTGGTGTTGTAATTCCAGTCTTTATTAAAGAAATCCCCCAAGGAGGCTGCCATACTGTAACTTATCAATCTTGTATGACTAAGGTAGCGATTCATCAGCTTTTGATTAGCTGCGCTCGGACAGGAAAACAACAGCTCTACATTCCTGAATGTTGCAATTAAAAACATTAGTCTGTTTTGTGTTTCCCACCAGCGACTATGAGATCCGCTGTCGTCCAGCCCACGGTTTCCACCACGTGCTTAGTATGACTGGAAACATGAGTGAGTTTACACGCGTGATCAAACGCCAGCGCATCTCTGGGAACATGGACACACCTGAAGGAGGACTAGATGCCATGCTGCAAGCAGCTGTCTGCCAGGTGAATGTGACATATGGAGGGATGCATACGCAGAAGAGTGAAAGAGGCATTTGTTCGGAGACAATGGACGCGCTCTGACTCAGCAATGCATGTTGCCCCTGGAATCCTATTTAGCAATGACACTTAATCACTGCTGGAGCATTACACACACTGTCACAGTTGCTTACACAGTGGCTGCAGGAGACCTGTGAGTCAGCCCCATGCAAGGGGTCCAAGAATAACCAGTTTTCAGGGAATCACCTTGCTGGTGGTCTTGTCCAGAAATAGACTCTCCATGATGTCATACCTGCTTATAAGCTCACAAAGTTGCTCTAAATATACACACATGTATGCATGGTCCCATTTTCTCACACTGTCTGCAATGAGTCACAGACAAGAAGGAGACTCTCTGACTGATAGTGGAATTTCTGCTGCTTTGGCTTTAATTTGGCAATATAAAAAAAAAACCCTGATCATAATGGAAACTAATCTAGTTCAGATGACTCGAATGTTTGAGTGTGCATTTTTCTTTTACCGCACTTGTAAATCTTTAAAATATGAAGCATGCACGGTTTGCCACATCAGTGAGTTGGGATGCTGATAAGTGGTGATTTAAGACTATAACAATGGGGAATTTATGAAGCTGTTCTCCTTAGGCTGTAGGCGTAGATCTGCGGTGATATCTGGTTTAATACAACAGGGATTCTAAAATATGGTGGGAAGCTAAGGGCGGTAAAAGTCACATGTGGCACAGGGGCATGCTTACCACCGTGTCGCATTAGCTCATCTTTTACAAACACTTACCATAGTTTGGAGAACAAGAATCTTTTGTTGTTCCAGCACACACATATGTCGTGGTGCAAATTAATCATGCTCTGATGGATGCACGGTTATAAACTGAGAGCCCATTACAGGTTAGATGTCCCTCAGTGTTCTTCATTTCCAAAAAGGATTTCAGGTTTTGATTAGTCATATCACAGAGGAGCTGTCTGCTTCAGTAGCAGAGCTTCTGGATTTCTTTAAAATGCTTTTTTTGTTAGTTTTTATTTTATTTTACATGTTTGAAGTTAGAATGCAGCAACAAACCTTATTCATGACCCGTGAAGTGATTTCCACTTCAGAATTGGGTCATTTATTTTATTGATGTGCTGTCTGAGAGCCTGAAAATAACTCATCTTTGTGGGGTTGAAACAATAAAAATCAGAGTTTGAACTATGTCGTTGAATCGCATTTTCTCTCTGCATCTCTATCAGGGTGCAGTTGGATGGCGGCCTGAGGCGAAGCGTCTATTACTCCTGATGACCGACCAGCCGTCTCACCTCGCCCTGGACAGCCGGCTGGCCGGGATCGTGGTGCCACACGATGGCCTGTGTCATCTGGAGAACAACGTCTACACAGGAAGCACCAGGATGGTGAGTAAAGGGTTTGCAGATTTCCATGCTGCACTTTAGTTGCAGAGTACTTCATTAAGGTGAAGTCATACTCGGAGCGTCTCCTTTTCAGGACCATCCCAGTTTGGGTCAGCTGTCTGACAAGCTTCTTGAGAACCAAATATACTCCATCTTTGCTGTGGAGAAGCAGCAGTACCAGTGGTATGAGGTAATCTGTGCAATTAAATTATAGTTTGTCAGAGAAAGATATTACCTACTGAGAAACCATCCTCTCTCTGTATTTAACTTTTACCTTTCTCTTTTAATAGGAGCTGGTGGACCTTATACCTGGCTCTTACCTGGGAAAGTTAGGCCAGTTCCAGGCACCGAACCTTATACAGTT
Source organism: Craterocephalus stercusmuscarum (assembly GCA_037177115.1). NCBI lineage: Eukaryota > Metazoa > Chordata > Actinopteri > Atheriniformes > Atherinidae > Craterocephalus > Craterocephalus stercusmuscarum. The sequence continues at coordinate 10,692,461 of JBBDHI010000018.1, forward strand.
GGTGGCTGATGCATACAAGGTACAAATAACTCACCCATGCTTTCTCTTTAAAGTTGTATTGTCCTTTCTCTGTATCTCTTTCTTTCTTTTGAGGAAGATGAGGACAAGTGAAGTCCAGTAGCACAGCAAAAGCCAGATTCAAAAACACACACATTCCTTCCTCTGAGGTGGTGAAGCATTAGTCGGCTAATCAGTTCAAGTATTTTTGACTAGTTTAGTCCTCTGGGCTGAATTGCCGGCGAAGCTTCGTAATTATCGTTGCTTTATTTTCTGAAAGTTTGTCCCGTCTATAATGAAAACTCTTGAATTACAACTCTGTTGTTTAAAGTTGCCTAATGCAACAGTAAAATCACAGATGAGAGCAGAAGTTTAAGGAGCAATAGACATTGTGTGTCTGTGTGTGTTTGTGTGAGTCTAGGGGTTAGTTCAGTTGGCAACGGCCGATGCTATAATCTTCCCTCAGGCACAGCGCTCCATTGTTTGGTTCGAGAATCTGCCGAATCCACAGATCTGGGTGTGTAGCTTTGCATACGTGCAGGCTCACACACACAAACAGCAGAGCCCAACAGAAGCTGCCACTTTAATAGCTATCAGATCTCCACAGAAACCATGTGTCCTAATAATGGATGAACACAAAGAAGCTATTTTTGGCCCCCACCTCCTCATTCTCATAAACCCCCCCTGTGTTTCAGAATGAATGAAAGAAAGGACAACAAGGACTTTTTGGGGACATTTTGCGACCTTTGTCATCGGAGTTCTTCATCTCTGTTTCTTTTTTCCCCATTTTGATGTAGTACCTATGGCAGTCGCAAGCTGTATAAAATAAAACTGTGAAATTCTGCTGCTTCTCTCTCTCTCTCTCTAATTCCTTACAAACAGGCCAAAAAGTTACATTTCTGAGTATCAGATTCTAAACATCATGTTGTTTGACCCTCTCATTTTTGCCTTTGCTCTGTTAGAGGTTGCTGTCAGAGGTGGCGGTGTCAGTGTCAGTGGAAGACAAAGCAGTCAGCAGGTACTGGGTGTCTGTGTCTCCTCTCTGCCCTGATGGCTCCACTGCTAAAGGCCAAAGCTGCTCGGGGGTGCAGCCAGACCAGACGGTAAACACTACCACACATACATGATTATTACTATGAATTTAGCCAAATATTACTCCTTTTTTTAATAAAGATTCATATTAGGCCTTCAACGATACCAGAGAATAACTATTAGTTGTATTGGATTATTTTGACATGCACAAACACAACCACATTACTTGGAGCTTAACATGGCAGAAAAGATTTGTTAAATAATCCAAGCTGAGCGGATTATAGCCTGTATTTAATAGAAAAACATTTCCATGTGATTTCATGACCGCTTCGTCCTAAAACCTTCACCTTTCTTCATATAAGAATCTTTATGAAAACAAATAGGACATTTATATTTAGAAATAGGCCATTGAATGGGCCCTGCTGGTTTAGAAAACCTGAAATAGTCTCCAGCCCTGCAGAGAGCCCTTTTCAATGCTGGACTGGATGGTTTCTCTGCTCACACTCTGTATGACATTTTGTTCCACTGTAACTTTCTGATGGTCTTTATTGAACACTAATATGCTAATTCACTGCTCCATAGTCACTCCATTGTGCAAACAGACTAATGCTCAGCCTTTTAATCGGGTGGATTAAAGTGAATTATGGAAAGTACTGGAATTTACCAGAATAGTGATGAAAATCAAATGAAAGGCATGACTGTAAATTCAAAGCTTCGGTTTCTACAGTTTTCCACGTCATCAGGATAATTATTTAAACTGGATCTCATTCAGAAACCAGCTTCTCCTTCCAGCTCCTTAACAGTAACAATAACAAAGACTCGATAAATCTTTATATTTCCATCCTATATCTATGAACTTTATCATTTTTGAATAGATTCTTCACTTTATTTAGTGTTTCACATAATGAATGATGATGAGTACACTGTACACTAGTTGTGCTTTTTTAAAGTGAAGGAGGTCTTTAAACAAAGTGAGCAGAGAGGTTAATGATTTGATATAATTCCTTGGAGTTTCAAGGAAGGAAAACATTTTTAATAAAAGTTTCACTTCTCTGGCTGTGCAGGTTTTCTTTGATGCACATTTTCACTAACCATGATGTTAAAGGAGAATTTCGTTTTTTTGTCATCTTTCCTCTCATACATGTGAGTGATGAGGAAACGAACGTTCAAGATCGCTCCAGTATGTAGCTGGGCAGG
>JBBDHI010000018.1:10714340-10726843 GCA_037177115.1 Craterocephalus stercusmuscarum
AAATTAAATTAAATTAAATTAAATTAAATTAAATTAAATTAAATTAAATTAAATTAAATTAAATTAAATTAAATTATAGTTAAAAATTCACCTTCACATAAGTTTTTCTCCTTGAAAGATAATGCGTGTGTCCTGCCCACACCCTGATCTGGCACCATGCCGAATGACACACTCCGACTGCTTTCCACCTGATCCAGACAGCCGGAAACATCTGTTTTTTGTTGTTGTTGTTTTTTTTGTCAATCACTGCGGGCATTCTGAGAAAAGCTATTAAACTGAGACTCTTCCTCCAAATCCAGCTCTCACTGATGTGCTTTGTCTTTGGGAGTCAGAATCATTAAAAAAAAAGATATTCCTTCATGGACACGTCTGTTACATAATTAATTTGCAAAAATGTATTGATTAAAATCAAACAAAATCTGTGTATGTTGAAATGAATCATACAGGAAGTTTTGATGACACATGTAAACAGTGACATCACCTGCGTCTGATCATATTCACTGCCACAAAAAGGTGAGTCCATAAGCATCATCTACTCTGTCTGTCCATATATCTGTCTGTCTATAATCATAGCTTGTCTCTTATCATAGAGTTATGTGGAAAATGTGTTTTTACTTGTCAACAAGTTCTTCAGGTCTGTATACACAGACACACAAGTGCGATGAACGGCAGCAGCAAATGCCAAAACATTAACTCATGTTTGAAAGTCATAAATTTCTAGATGTTTACAACCTAACCTTCAGAAAAGGGAGACACCCTGACGCCAGGCTTTTATGTGACAAATACACACCTACGTAAATGTGTGTGCAGAGATCTCATGGATAACACGCGAGAAATACAACTGCATTCAGGTATGGACTGACTCACACCTGCAAACACGCACATGCGTTCGAGTTCCATGTCATCTGTACATTCCTCTGCACACACACCTTTGTATTCATGAATGATTCAAAAGTCAGGCAAGCAGTGTAGTCACCTCCTCACTCCAAATCAAATCCGTCAGAGCTGTCAGACATCAGGCTGTCATTCAGAGCGGCTGCACTGGCTGCAAGTCGATGGCGGCTGTTAAATATTTCATTTTGGCATAAAAAAAAGGGGCACCAATAACAGCACACACAAAAAAGAAAATGCATGCAATGAGCCATCATTTACCGACTCTTAAAAATTGGTATTCTTATTAAAATTGTACATGGTGGAATGTTCATTCAAATGTTATCACTTTAAATGGTAAATGGACTGTACTGTACTTGTAGAGCGCTTTTCTAGTCATGTGATCATTAAAGCACTTTGACCTTACATTCACCCATACAGCACCTTTATTGATGCATACTAACATTCACACACATTTACACCCCCAATAGGCACATCAGGAGGCAAGGTAGCATTCAGTATTTTGCCCAAGGACACTTTGCACTTAGACATGTAGTGGAGTGGAATCAAACCACGACCTCCTGTTTTGGTAGGTGACAGCTCTTTCCACTGAGCTATAGCCACACTTTAAAGTACAAAGATATAGCCCACTGTTGAATTGTAAAGAAAACACTTATTTGCTTGTGTATTCAGTATAAATGCATAATATCAATTAGCAGAAAACAGAGAGCGAATAGGAAATTCAATAACTTAAAAACAACAAGCAGTATGACGACTGAGTGTATAAGTTAGATAAGCTTACACTTAAGGAAAAACTTTTCAGCTTTTCTTCCTTTTCAGCTGTTCTATTCAGGGATTGCCAAAGCCATTTATCTGCCTTCGTTAATCCTATCGTCTGAATCCTCTTCTCTTATGCCAACAAGCTTCATGTCACATTTTCAAATTCTCCTGTTTGGTCTCCTCTAGACCTCCTGCCTGGTAGCTCCAACCTCATTCTTCACCTGAAAAACTCATCATCCCTCCTCAGTTTGTGCTTAAACCATTGCAGTCTTGGCTCTCTGACTTTGTCCTCCAAACATGTGCTGTCCCTCTGAAATGCACATTCCTGATCACCTGTATGCCACCTTCTGATGTTCACATCTAAGATGAATATGTTTAACTTGTAACACAGAACTTTTTGTGGTATTTTCGACTTTGCATGAATGAGGAATATTGTACAACAGAAACAGATGCAAGTATTTGTAAAGTTGTAGCAATAACTGGTATATGGCGCCATCTAGTGGCAGGAGTTGGAAAAACAGTAAATATTCTTTGTCACTTTTAGGATAGTCATCCAGTGGATGTGCACGATTTTTTCTTTTTCTTTACTTTGTTTTTCCATCTCCTCAAAACCTTAAAGATAAACCAATCTATGGGGTGTTTGCAGAACTTTTCTTTCTTTTCATCAACCCTAAAGATAAAAAATGGGCAAACTTTCAACTTAAATTATGTCAAAACTAATGATTGAACATTTTCTTCTGCTGTTTCAGAAAATACTGTAGTTGATCTTTTATGTGTGTATAACTGAGCCCAGGTTTCTGGGTAGCACACCTCCGTCCATCACCAGCACCATACATCCAAACGCAGACAACAGCCCTTCTGGAGAACAGCTCTCGTTGCCTAGCAACGCCCTGCCAAGTGGCCCAGGGGGCGGGAACCAGGCACCCAGCTTCCGCAGTAATTACAGTGCGTGTGTGCATGTTTCTGGGCCACACCAGGTGTGTGTGTGTGTTTTGTTTTTTATGTGGGGAGGGGGGGTAGTGTTCCACTGTAAAAGCATCCTTAGACAGCGGACCCTCGACCATAAACACAAAAACATGGGAATATAATGTGTATTAAGCCAGAAATGGAAACTATGCAGTTAAAATCATTTTGTTTTTAGGACGTTTTTATTTAAGAAAAAACTGAGTTAGCAATTCCTTATATTTAAAAATAAATACATGAATATCCATCTAAGCAAAATGACATCATGACTTTTGACCTGTTATGTAAAAGAAACTAACAGAAAACCATGACATTTCTCTAATGTACAGTATTTGACCTCTTCCTGTCTGAATGTTGATAATAAAGTACCACTTTCCCTGCATTACTTGATAGTTACATTGTTACATATCCTCAGCTGGCTTTCCACTGATGAAGATCCTCTCTTGGTGAACTGGGACTGTGACACTTCGCTGCAGTAGGTGGAGAACCCCTCACCTTTAGGCACCTACAGACCTTCATCAGCATGTCATAACATGTAACATGATTTGCTGAAATAAAATTTGAAATACATTTCCCTATAATTTCATGAGGTTTAGTCACTGATTGCCAGGTGATTTTGGGTGATTGCAAAAAAGATGCCTACTTTTCTTTTCATGTACAGGTAGCTTTATGATTACCACATAACTACACTGAAAAAAATATTATCTCATTGTGCAAACAAAAAGGATGCAGAAAAAAATGCATCCATTGGTCATATGTGCTCATCCCAATGCAGGAGGGGTGGGGGGACAGGTCATTGCAGGGCCAACACAGAGAAACAAACAACCACCCACACACACACTAGGAGAATTTAGAGAAAAACCAGTTATCCAAACATGCATGTTTTTGGATGACTGAAGGAAGCCAGAGTAACCGGCTTTAACCCAAACTTGCAAGGGAAGAACATGCATACTCCACATGAGAGATCCTAAAACAGTGAACCAAGGATCTTCTTTCTGTGCAGCAACAATACAATGACCACCATCGCTGGAGAGCAAACAATTATTTGCAAAAATGAATGTTAGAAATATAGAACATGTAAATCAAACTAAGGAAATTTATCATTTGTGATCATCAGTGTGCACAAGTACAAATAGAATGGATAACAAATTATGTAAATTAATCATTCACTAAACATGAGGGAATATATTGGGATTTTTGATTGCTTGTAGTTGTTTTTTTAACCATAATCTGTTATCATTAATATGGCTGATGAAATAGTTTAATTTGAACAACTGAGGACTATTTTTCCACTGAGGACATGATAACTATATGTTGAAACAGATCAGGTTTGTTGAATCAGCTGCCAAAAACCAAATATTAATTTTTTCCCTATGCAAATGGTTGACATTTGCGCTTGATGAACAATTTCAAAACAGTCACCAGAAGAGTTAGATATGAATCTTTACTGGTTAATCTGTTCCAGCTTGGTCAATGCAGAACTTTTAAAGCTTCAGTTACCAAAAACATTTTACCTACAGGTAGAAAATAGCACAGATGCTGCATTTACCGTAACAAGATGTCAGCTATTTAAGCTAATTAAAAGTAAACTACACCCCTGTTACACAGATAATTTCAATGTCGTCTCTTTTTTTCCATCGTGAGGCCAACACACACTCACACCTCCTTTTCTCGTTTGCCCAACCCCCCATAAAACAGAAGTCCCCACCCTTCTGTCGCTCTCACACCAACATGACTACCAGCGCCATCGCTCCGGCCCGTTCTGCGCCCCGCGGCATCATGGGAGTTGTAGTTCAGCTTGCCTTAGTCTGTTCGAGAAGGCGAGGCCTCATCAAAATACAACTCCCATCTCGACCTTCGCATGCCGAGCCTCGTCGTCCAATCTGAATATGTGGGAGGAGCGCGTCCGCCCACAAAAGCCACAGCTATCTCCCCGTATCTCCCCCTAAAAATATCCTAATTGTGCACGAAAAAAAGAGAATTCGCTTAAAACACAAATATTGGCTACGGCTGGTTTTCGATGCACGACGGACGGCGACGAGGCGTCCCCGCGTCGTGTGGCGAGAGGAGCGGCGGTGACAGGCAGGAGCAGCGAGGAGGGTGTTGTCCTGATGCTTAAATGGAAGTGGGTGGGCCTCTACGGTCACACACCGCCAACTTCGCTGTGGATATCGCTTTGACAAGCGTTAATTTGCTCGTTTATGGACTATCTATCCGGTAAAAAGAAGGCATAGGACGGGGCTGCGAGGAGCGCAGAGGAGCGGGGACGGTCGCTGCGCGCGCGGTTGTTTCCGTTATTTGGAGCTGCTTGATTGTGCCTGCGCTTGGCACCGCCCTTCCTGGCCGGTGGGTGGTTTCGTCAAACGGGCAGATCCGCCACGGCTCTGAGCCGAACATATAGGCCGTCCTCCGTCTCTGTACCCGGCCGGCCTTCTACCGTGAACTACACCCTCTCCCCCTCGGTATATTAATGCGTTATGAGTGGTAGGTACCCTCCCCCTCTTCGTCTCCACCCCTCTCTCCTTCTCTCTGACCGTGTTTCAGATAGGAGGCTTCAAGCCCCTTTGATATTGATGATGAGGTTACTGGTGACTCTTCTGTCTTTATTGATCACCTTTGTTATTTCTATATTTGCCTTACTGTGACATTTGTTTACATTGCAGAGCGCATCCATAGTCCTTGCTGATCTTTACACTTTGTGTTGTTCAAGAGAACTCATGGGCTGATGTTAATTTTGACAATTTTTTCTCTCCTTTCACAGACTCGAAGAAGGAATCATCTGGAACTGAAGGAGGGAAAGCATCTAAAAGGGGGAAAAGTTCTGGATCACAGGTAAAATAAGGGAGTTTATTATAGTTCATTAGTTTTGCCTTGCCTGTAGGCCAAAAATGTTCTCCCTCCCTATCAGCCAGGCAGCCAGACACCTCTGGGGGCGTTTCTCTGGTGAATTCCACTTCCTGCTTCTGTGTAGCCCTGCTGAGAACCAACCCAAAGCCTCATGAATAGGCTTATACGGCTGTCACACTCCAGCCTCTGTACTTTTGAATTGTCTGTTTGAATTATTATCAAAATAATTCAATTCCGCATATGGATGCTTGTTAAGGACCTGCAGTTTTGGTATGTGGCAATGCAACTGTGCAACTTCTATTTTTAGGAAGTTGTAGAGGTTCTATATTGATGTTAGAGATTATTTTCTGCCAGGCCGTTATTCCTGCTGTTTTAAGGGGTTCGACAGGCCTTGCTGCTATGTTATTTACCATGCTGCTTCATTTTTGTAAAAAATCAAGGCTGTTTTCGATGCTGTGTCGAGAGGTGTGCAGCATTAAGAATTTGCTTGCGACCTAGTTCTTCTGAAAGGGAGGAGAGAGAAGGCGGCATTTTCTTCCAGTGTTCTGAGAAAAGAGAAATGTGGTTCTCACACACCCACCCACTCGCTTCCTGTAATACCGCCCACTTCCACTGACAGCTCTCTGTCTCTTAGCTTTTTGTGTTTCTTTTTTTCTGCACCGTGTTTTCCCCACCCCTCGCTTTTTCACTCTTTTTCTTCCTTTTCCTCTCAGGTTTGAACATTTTCATTGTGTAAGTGTGCGCAATAATGCTTGCTCATCATGATTCTTTTGTTTTTTTCCCCTTAATATGTAAACTATGTGCTTTTTTGTGTAAGGATATGAGCTCTCCGTATGTTTGTCTCTTGTCAGTCGTGTTTAACTGTTTCTCTTTCCGACCCTCCTCTGTCCCCCTCCTTCAGGATTCATCTCAGCCGTCTCCGTTGGCTCTGCTAGCAGCCACCTGCAGTAAGATCGGAGGGCAGGGGGGAGCCGAGGGGGCCCAGGCCCAGACGGGTACCCAGCAGATCCAGGTCCAGGCTGGTCAGATTCAGCTGCAGGCAGGTCAGCTTCAGGGTCAGATAGTGGTGGACGCCGCCGGGGGTCAGGCTCTCGTGCCCCAGCAGCTGGAACTGGTCCCAGCTCAGTTCACAGGCAACGGCTGGCAGATCATTACGGCAGCACCTACTATGGCTAAGGAGAACACCAGTCAGCCTGTTGCCGTGACGGTGGCCACCACTTTGGCCAATGACAGCTCACCTGGTGGACGCAAGGTAAGGTTTTTGAAGACGGTGGATTTGAGTAATTTTTTTCTTTTTTCCTTTTCACTAACATGCTTTTTTTCATTGGCAGGTAAAAGTGGCAAGTGGGACCAACAGCGTCCCGAGCAATCAGCAGCAGCAGTTTCAGATCATCCAAGTTCAGAACCTGCCCAACGCCGGAGGCGGCGTCCAGTATCAGGTCATCCCTCACCTGCAAACCGCCGATGGACAGCAGATCCACATCAGCCCCCAGGCGGCTTCCATCGGGGCTTTACCTGAACAGGTTCAGCTTATCCAAAGCCCGGCCTCCGGCCAGACCCAGGCCATCCTCCAGCCGGCCAACCAGCAGGCTATCCTACCAAGCACAGCCAATCAAACGGTCCCGCTGCAGATCCGTCCCGCGCAGTCATTTCCGCTCCAGCTGCAGACTCTGCAAAGCTCGCAGGCTCCTGTTATGACTACAGTACCCATAAACCTCGGTGGCATGACCTTGGCTTTGCCTGTGATCAATAATGTGGGAGGCGGCGGGGCGGTGCAGCTTATCCAATCAGCAGATGGCACATTCTCCGTTGCGAATGGCAACCAACTGGTGACAGCAGCAGTGTCTGGAGCAGCTCCCATGCCGGCCGCAGCCGGTTCAACCTCCGTGGTTGCTGAAGGTGACGGCGTTCCCGACGGGGCTCAAGTGGCTGCGGCCGGAACGGAGGTCGGGTCAGCTGACACCCAAGCGCAGAGCAACGAGGCAGACTCTCAGAGCCAGAACCAGGCGAACGGGCTGCAGAGCCAGACGGATACGGCAGGAACCATCCAGCAGGTGATCGTGGGCCAGGTGGGACACCAGCTGGTGCAGCAGATCCAGCTGCAACCCCAGGCTCAGAGCCAGGGTCAGACACAGGGCCAGCAGCAACCTCAGCATATCCAGACCCTCCAGCTGGCCCCAGGGCAGACCTTACAGCCCATCCAGGCCTTCCAGAACCCGGCCCAGGTTCTGATCCGTACACCGACCTTGTCGCCCTCTGGGCAGATCACCTGGCAGACGCTGCAGCTGCCCGGAGGAGTCTCTCTGCAGGGTGGACTGGGGACGGCTGTGCCGCAGCAGCTGACGCTGGCCCCGGTGGCTGGTGGGACGGCAGTGGGGAGCGGCGGGCTCGTGTCCCTGAGCGGTACGCCTTTGACACTGAGTGCAGCCCAGATCAACCCGGGCTCAGGGGTGCAGACAGTCAGCATCGCAGGACTGGGCACCGCTGGGGTTCAGGTGCAGGGTGTGCCCCTCACCATCACAGGTCTACAGGGTAAGAACACGATGAAATACCTGTGAGAGTGTTCATGTTGATTATGAGGAGTTGTTTCTTTTAGGGGTGTGAATCTTGCAGCAACTTACGATTCAATTCGATTATGATTCTTGGGGAAATGATTCGATTCTTTATCGACTCTCAAATTAAACCGATCATAATTCACATTTAGTCCTCTTTTAGTAACAAAACGTGCTGAATCACTTTTTCCTTAGTTGAAAGAAAACTGATCATTTTCTTTAAAAAAACGGTTTAAACTTGGTTAACATGGCAAAGTTTAACATGTCTTTGTCGCTTAGCAGCAGCTTTAAAAGTCAAAATAATAATTTTTATCCTTTTTAAAAATCGATTCTTGGAAATTTTTAAACGATTCTGAATCTTGATGAACAAGAATCTGGATTCCAATTAGAAACTATTTTTTTCACCACTCCTACTTTCTTCACCTTCACATTCTTTGATTTCTACGTTGATGCTATAATGAGTGCTTTGGACAGACACCAGCAGGTCAGGTCACACACTCCTCCCACTCACACACATTGTGTTAGATGCATTTGTTGGATCTCTGCTGTAAAATAATCTGCTGAGTCATTGTTTTATATGAATAAATAAACACTGAATAATTTATCATCATCATTATAGGTCAACCACAGGGTCAAGATGGGGTCAAAGTTCAGTCATCTCCTGTGACGGTTACTGTTGGCAACGTGGCCTCTGGTTCATCTATGAGTCCAGACCAGCTGGGCTCCGTTCAGAGTTCTTCGGACCAGGAGGGGCCGCCCAGCAAGAGGCTACGACGTGTCGCCTGCTCCTGTCCAAACTGCAGGGACGGAGAGGGAAGGTGCGGACACATACCCGATAAGGAATATGATGAATGGGTGCAGACATGTAACATGTAATCATTAGTAGTGATTTTATTTTGCTATAGTGGGAAACCTAAAGCAAAAATAATGCTTCATAATATGAAATTAGGGGGATTTCAGCAATGCATTTCCTTCTTCGATTATCACTGAGTAAGTTGCGCTGTGATAAAAAGGGGAAGTTAAACAGCTTGTTGACAGATAAACAGACCACAGTGCAATTTGCATCCTTAAGTGCGAGATTCAGCTTGTCACTTCAGATGGCAACGTTGAAGCCGGCAGCCAAAACATGCAACTCTAGTTTCATTAACCCTTTAAAGTTCATATTTAGAAAAAAAGCAAAAGAGAAAATGTGTTTTTGCATTTTTCTGTTCCTATTGAAAGTGATAATAAGAATATGTATTTTTAATAAGCAATTGAGATGACAGTTTATAATATAGTAACAGTGGAGAAGTTATTAAATTGAAATACTAATTAAATAAGGAACACATAGTTTTGGGATTATACTCCAGAACCAGGTGGTAGAGATGTTTATTTCCACACATTTTTAATAATATTCATTAGAGTCACTGAAAAATCTGCTCTACCAAACGGTACATCAGCAGCTGTAAGAGAGCTATGATAGAAATTTTGTATAATGTTTGGACTAAAGATTGTGATGTATAAAGTGAAATTCTGACAGGATAAATGAAAAAAAAAAATCCTATTTTTATTTACTATAGTTCTGTAACACATTCATCCTCCAGCTTAGTCTGAGCACATGTGTGTGTGTGTGTGTGTGGTATAGGAACAGTGGAGACCCCACAAAGAAAAAGCAGCACATCTGCCACATGGAGGGCTGCGGGAAGGTGTATGGCAAGACATCCCACCTAAGGGCCCACCTGCGCTGGCACACCGGTGAGAGGCCGTTCGTCTGTAACTGGATCTTCTGTGGCAAGAGGTTCACCCGGAGCGACGAGCTGCAGAGACACCGGAGAACACACACAGGTAGGAATACAAGCCCAGGCAAATGAAGCCTACAGTAGTAGCCTGGATATCTGAGATTTAAAAAAAAATGAATCAATTACCAAAGACCAAAGTATTGCATTCGCCAGAAAACAATAAAAGCATTCAGATTTTCTGAATTAATTAAATAATTTTTACAAAAATAAATAAAAACATTTGTTTTTTCTGAATTAAATAGATAATTTTTACAAAAATGAATAAAAGGACCTCTGTTTATCTGAATGAACAAGATTATCTTTACAAAAAAATAAAAAAATCTGTTTTTCTGATTTAAGAGCAAGAAATATTTTCAATAAAAAAATTTAAAGAACTCTGTTTTTCTGAACTGAGATAATGCTGCTGTGATTTGACCAGGTGCCGCTCCGTAACTGTTCACAAGTAGGTTTTATAATCACGGTACGTCTTTGCTCCCTTCAGAGAAGCTCCAGATTGTCCCGTTTGTTGAGTTTAATTTATTTTTACTTTCTTTTGGGGCCGAGACACTGGGAAATTCTCTTGTCTCTTAGTTATGTAGGTGCGATTACTATTTGTCGACTTTGTGCACCTGCAGACTATGTTCTTGTTCAGGCATGGAGCTCATTCAGACATTCTGGATGGTGCCATGTTTATCTCATAAATTGAGAAAAACAAAGAGTTTTTTTTTTAATTTTTGTTAATATTATCTCATTAATTCAGAATAACTGGTTGTTTTATTTTTTTTACTGAAAAAAATTATCTTGTTAATTCAGAAGATCTTTTTTATTTTTATAAAAATTATCTCATTAATTCAGAAAAGTCAAACATTTTTAATTATTTTTCTAAAAATTATCTCATTAGTTTAAAAAAACTGTTTTCTTCTGGTGAATGCAATACGCTTCCGTGAGAAAATGCAAACTTAGGCTTAAATGATTATCAGTTTGAAAATGTTTTGTTTAGATATGAAAAAAACAAACGAAAAAAATGTGACTCCTTGATTTTTATTTCAGATTTGGCGCAGCTCAGTTTTGTTTTTGTTTTACTTTCTTTAGGGGAAAAGCGCTTTGAGTGTCCCGAATGCTCCAAGCGCTTCATGCGCAGTGACCACCTCTCTAAGCACATCAAAACCCACCAGAACAAGAAAGGCGGCGCCGCTGTGGCAATCATCACCACTGACGACGTGGAGGAAGACGCCCCTGAAGGGCTGGGCGACTCGCCTCAGATCGTCTCTGTAGGAACCCTCACGCGTGACTCTGACCCCGCCACACCCACCACCTCCAATCACCTGGAGGAGGAGGAGGAAGAGGAAGAGTTTGAATAGGTGACCGACTCCTGTTTCTTGGCTGAAGGCAGACTTCCTGTTTTTTTGGAGGTCTTTGCAGGGACTATAAGAATTGATTTTTTATTTTATTTTATTTTCTTTATTTTACACAGTTAAAAAAAAATTCACTCATGAAAAGGGACTCAAAGGAGGCAGGATCATGAAAAAGAAGATAGACAGAAAACTATAGACATCACAATCTAAAAAAAACTAACATATAATAAAAACTTTAGACTGAGTGTATAAAAAAGATTAGTTTGGCATTTATAAAATTAATATATAACAATTCCATGAGCGGCGGGGGACGGATTGTAAGTAGTTTAGCACAAGACAGGGGGACCTGCTGAATCTAAAACCATCTGACAGAGAGAGGCGTTTTCCTAGCAGAATCTAACTCTATGCACAAAGCTGTGTTCCTGTTTCATACCTGTCAGACAGTGCTGAGGGTCAATCATGGTACAGGGTGGTTGTGGAGCAGGGGCAGCCTTGGGATGGGGTGTATGTATGAATGGATAAATGTGTGCTTGAGTATGTGTGCACTTGTCTTCTCGCGCTGTCCCTGCAGAAGATCTACCTAACGTGAGTATAGTTTATGGTTCAGGTTCAGTCCTCCCATCAGATTCAGGTGTTGATTCCTTTGACTAGTCAACAAATAAAATTCTTCTTGAAGAGGACAGATGAGGAGTAATTCTAAAAGAAAAGGAAGAGTAGAAAAAAGCACATATAAAAAGATTTATGAATAATAATGCATTCCTATTGAGGCGCAGTGGCCATAAGAGAGAGAAAAAAAAGGTTTCTATAGAGAAAAACAATCTAGCTTTCTACAACTTTGTTTGTGTAGTGAAAGCAATACTATAATGACAATCCTAGTGAAACCATGTTTACATTGTCAGGGGAGGTTTTCTTTGATTAAAACTAGCCAGTTTGCTCTAAGATTCGGGAAGACATCGGAGCGTCGTGCCGTCGTCTGAACAAACCTGGCTGCTTTGCATTTACCAAAGGGCGGCGTTGACAACAGACCCACACAGTCCAGCGGGTGCGTACTTGTCATTTTGACAGCGGGTAGATGTGACCCTGCGTTTGTCAGGTGGCAGCACTGTCACTGATGCTACCTAAAGCTTCCTGTGCTCTGGTGAAGACCCCCTCGCCACCTCTAACCCCGCCACATGGCCGATGTACCACAATTGCCTTAACACAAGCTGTTGTACAAAGGGCACTTCAGAGGGAGGTGGTGGGAGAGGGAAGAAGGGGGGTGGGGGGGGGGGGGGGGGGGGGGGGCCACACCAAAAAAAGGGAGACCCTTTGAAAGGGTGGGGAGAACTTTGACGGGTGTGGGCTTTTTTTTTGTGGTCGAAATTTTTTTTTGTTGTTTT
>JBBDHI010000018.1:10746826-10756965 GCA_037177115.1 Craterocephalus stercusmuscarum
CTAATGCTGTCTCTGTGCTATGATGAGCTCTAAATCCTGATTGATATTCTTCAAACAGATTATTTCTGCTCAGATGATGCTTTCTTAGTGGTTATGTTGGAAATAAATATATTTTGAGATTATTCAGAAATTTCTATATAGAATTGCACCTTGAATACCACTAGCATATAGCTTAAAAACACAGGACCAGCATTAATCAATCAAGTAAATCAATAGGTGGAACTTTTTATGTTGCTATGGACAATCTGTGCGAGATGCACAAACAAAAGCATGTTGATTAGAGCATTGTGTGTCCACAGTGTTCATAATCATCGGCAATATTTGGTTTAATTTGGTTGTCTTCATTCGTTCCCCTGGAGTCCAAAGGGTAAAATTGACTCTAGAGCCATCAGACCACATCCATCCTCCTTCGTGGACATCAGTGAGTCCAATCCAGGTGAAATTCTGAGTCGGATTAAAGTTCTTGATCAGAGATTGGACAAAATTGTGTTCATCCATACTGTGAATGGACATCAGGTTGGCTCCTTCTGACACACAGTAGAGCTCTGCTTCAACCCACGTCATAGGTGAGGCGACATACTTGCAGCGGCCGTTGAAGCTGTACCAGAACATGTGACAGCCGCCACGTTGTAACTTCACTTCCACTTCATCTGAAAGAGACTCAGCACCCAGAGCTGTTGTTGTGTGATCATTCTGTATGTTTGTGATAACTGCTGATTGCAAAGGTCCGTGCTCGAATTCATCTCCCTTATCATCTGCCGATGTGTCATTTCTGTCTAAGATTGAGACATACAGACATAAAACCTTAATATTAAATGATCGTTATTAGTTCCAGATATCTTCTGGTAGTTAATGTTTACATAAATGATTTGATCAATTTTCAATAATTGTCATAGATAATTATTAATAATCACTGATAACTATTCATTATTGGATAGTTGGTAACCATCCTCCAACACCAGTTAAACCAGCTTACATCCTGCTGACCAGTTAAACCAGCTTACATCCTGACTGTGAGATAGTAAATAACAAACGGGCTTTGATAATAATAGTCTAATGGATGCATCCTTTATTCCAGCTGAACCACATTGTGTTTTATTCTTTATGAATTCCACACAGACATTAGCTGGCACAGGTATTAACAGTAAAAACCTGTAATTAAATTAATCAGTGATTCTGATTAAAAGCTAAAATTGATTTCAATCTTACAACAGAAATTGTGAAACTATTAGATGATTCTATCAAAATAGAATTGACATATATCAGAAAACAGTAATGATCATCTGAGTAATCTCGCTGTCCTCAGCGGTGCAGAAGCTCCAGATTTGCATGTTGTGATGTTTTGCTGCACAGATCCATGACTGTCGTCTACAGCCCTCCTAGAGAGATGCTGCTATCTGTCCTGCTTGTTACTGCTGCAGTTATACCGCTCATGTCTGTTTAGCTGATGACATTTTTTCATAAAAATTTCCTTAAACTCATCTAACCCCAGCATGAGCATATAGACCATACATCACAGAAACCATCAGAGTGATGTAGACATGCTCGCTCAGTTTTTCATGTTGATCAGATGATGGAAAACTTCTCTTCTTGGTCAGATTGAAAATTCAACATGATTAATACAGGATGCATTCTATTCAGATTAAAACACTCAATAGGATTAAAAGTTGCCCACGTAGGCTAAATCCAACGAATGCACCTACTGGTGACCTACTGGATCTGCTGCCACCCCTTATAAAATGGTCTAGATCTGCCACTGTAAACTAATAAGTGTTGTATGAAATGTGAATGCATAGGAGAATGGGTGAGTGAAACACACTTTATAGTAGTTAGCTAAGATTAAAAATGGGCAACATCATGTATCAAAACAAACAAAAGAAATCAAAGAACGTTAAAATCCTATTATCGTCAACACATCTGCACTGAGTCTTCCAATTTAAACCACTCACAAAGACACAGCATATGAACAGACGACAATCTGCTCACCTGTAGATGTCACATAAAACCTATAATTTATTCATTTTCAGTAAAACTTTGACATAGTAAAATGCAGCTTTAGAAAAGACGTGACTTCAGCTGTCTAAGGGTCGAGGGGAGCGAGGGGAGACATATTGCTCTGTGACCAACATTGTTTTCATTTATAACAGATAAATAATAACAACATACCAAACATTGGCATATATTTACACATCAACAATATTACAATAGTACAAAGCCTTCAATGTGTCCCCTCTTGCATTGTGAACTTTGTTTTGTTTTGTTTTGTTTCATCATGCAAACATGTTTTGAACAACATTGATTTTTAGAAAAAAAACTTTACACTATCATGACAGTGGCCGGGAAAACACTAAATACAGCCTCTCATTGGTTTGCTCTGTTTTAGAGTCAGACACCAGAAAACAGAGAGGAGAGGTGTTACACTCACAAGCTCTTTGCTGCCACCAAGTGGCCACAAAACACGTAAAAGTGCTTCTAATTCCCCTTTTCTCAGGTGTGCACGTTCACACTGCTGAAGCTCTGAACATGGCACAAAAACAATTTGTCACCATAAATAAACAATATATTACAATAAATAAGCAACATAATTATCGGTTCTTTGAATATAAGCAGAGATGTGTGTTTGTATATCATGTACAGCTTAATAGTAAAAATGACCACAAGGCCTTTGTATCACACTGAAGGTGAAGAGATCACGGCTCTGATTTATCAGCTGGAGCAGTCGAAGCATCACCGACTTGGTCTCACCAAAAGCTTCTTTAAAATGACGATGGCATGAAGAGATGAAGTAACAGGGTGCCACATCAAATAAAATATACACATTGTTGCTTCATTCCTTCCACTCAGAAGTTACTGGTAGTTTGAGCAGCAAACTGATGAATGTGCAAACTTTAAGCACATGCAGTTCAAACAGATAACTTGACTCTGGTGCCATTTGTGCTGCTGTTACAGTAACAGTATATTAACCAAAAGCTAAAACAGCTAACATAAAGATTAAGATTATTCTAGAGGCTGCCATTCAGTTCAGGTTGATGTTGGAATGTCTTATTTAAGCAGTACTTAGATATCAAACACAGGGGACTTTTTTAGACTGTTTTGATTTGCTGATTGAGTTCACATCAAATATTTAAATGGCTTGGACATCTTTCTAGTTTGAGTTAACAGCTTTGAATGAGACCATGCAAAGTATGTCTGTATGAAGGTGACAATGACAGGATCAAACCTCTTTTTCAAAGCGTTTAATGCAATGAGAAGAGGTGCATAACACAAAATACAGATTTCTTTTTCTTACTCTGAACCAAAGTTGCAACTGAAACTTATTGATTTGAGAAATTTAAATTATTTGTCTTAATTTGGTTCATTATTGTTGACGCAAACAGGTTTTTACTATAAATGCTTCATGTTGAAATGTTGATTAAACGCTTGCAGCATCATATTCACTGCATTCTCCTTTGTCCCCCACTTAGCCTCATAACTAAAATAAAAAAAGATGTGGCACATGGATAACGATGTAACATTTAGGAATATTACAGCAGAAAGGCACCAGTGATACAACTGGTGAGGAACAGATAGACACAAGGCAAGAACATAAATAATAAAAACACTGATAAGGTCTGATTAATGCAGTTTCCTAACATAAATTGCATGGATTATGATTAGTGTCGGAATTCCTTATTGGTTCTCTTTTTCAGTGCTACCAATATAAATAAATCAGACAGGCGATTTGAAGGACAGATAAAAATCTCACATCTTGCAGCGGTGCAAACAGAAGCATGTCATTCCCTTGTGCTTCCATCCTCCCGACCACTTCTGAGTGAAATGATCCTTTCAGTCAGAATTATCAGAGACATTTGAACATTAAATCCTGGAGCGGAGGTATTATATGAGTGTTGCTTTGAATGAACTGAGTTAAATGAATAAACATGAAAGATTCAAAGAAAAAAAGGGAGAAATAGTGAGGCTGTTTCCATGGCAACCCGACATGATATAATCGCACACCCTGAACTCAGTCAATCATAATGTCAGAAAGAGTCAGACCAGCTTTCTATGATGGAGGAAGCAGCGTCGTGGCAGGGCTCCTTCCAGGAAGCCAAACGCTGTGATTCTGAAGCGAAGCAGGAGCTCTGGGTGCAGCTGTGCTGCAACGCTTTACATTTGGCACTGAGAAGTGTTACAGTCCACAGTATGTACAACGTGAAATGGCCCGAATCTGTTTACACTAAGACATCATAGAGAAGAGTGCATGAGGAGTGTTTGGCTAAAATTCAACCAGGACTTGAAAATATAAAGAATATCCTACAATTGTTCAGTGTTCATCAGCAGCTTGCACAATAAACCAAAAAACACCTCCACATAGTACACCTGGATGTATCCTGGATGTCCATGTATCACTAGGTAAATGCCTGCATGTGCTCGCAGATGAAATCATATTAGACCCATGGTGCAGATGTTGTCCAAAAGTTTTCAAACAAATGCAATGTTTTATGGCAACGAGGTTATCATTTCCTTGTTGATGTTCAAAGGAGATGCAGCAAGACTGGCAAAAATAAAGTAACCTGATGAACATCCTCATAAATAACCAAAGACTCACAGATGCAAACAAAAGCAAACTCAGTCCAAAGGACACTGTACAAACTAATTACAGCCTTCTCTGCTCTCCGTCTCAGTTTGGCAAATCTCCATCTTACAGCCCAGATGCTGCTCCTGGTGTGTGCTGATGTTCAGAAATCCTCTACAAGCTCGTGTTCAGTGTGAGACGGGCCTAGTGCAGCAGAGTCTTCATGGGCTTAGTCAGACCGGACCTTCATGTCCATCAGACGCCGCGGCTGGTTGTGTGATCTTGCTGCTGTACATGTGTGAGTGTGTGACATTTTCGCTGTACAACGCGTCGCACACGTCGGCGCTCCCGCTGCGTCCAGTGTGTTTGTGAGGGCACATGAATGCGTGTGTTTAAGCGCGCGGCTCCAGTTTGTGCGACAGTTCGAAAAGCGTCTGCTGATTGTCGATGATGTGCAGGTAGTGGACGCTTGCCCTCACCTCCGAGCTGTCCACCCCGATCACCTCGTTGCCTAGGACACGGACACAAAAGACTCAAGTCACACAAAAGCTGCTTTTTATTTTCAGGACAGATCGATAACACACACACATTCAGTCTGAATGCACAGCAACAACTGTACAGCCACAGAAAGAAAATAATAACCTCTCTGGAAATGGTTGCTTAGGAACAGTAAGAGGAATCAGCTGACTGTGGTGCAGGGGCAGTACCCCGACTCAGCTGCAGGGGGCAGTACAGCTCCTCAGCAGCAACCGCTCCAACAATGCAGCTTTCCCTAAACCCTGATGCATCTGTCTGATCATACTGACATTTTCCATCACAGTGAAAACATTAGTCCAGATGTTTTCAATTTCTAAGCATGACTAAGTCTCACCGAAGCAGGAGATTAGAGCTACACCCTCAATTTGTAATATTTACTTCACTTCAGTCCAATCACAGCTACAGGCATAGTCCTATTGTTTACAAACAAAATGGCCACCATGCTTAGCTATGGTTTCATTGTAAGTGTATTCAGACCAGTACAACACTGACAATTTCTGTAAAACAGATACCCATTGCAACAGTATGAGATAGCGTGTCACTATCCGTGGTCAAAGATTGTTAGAAACACTTGCCCTCTCAACATTTCGCTTCACCTTTTCACCTGCTCCTGCTATTGCAAGACGAAAAAGATATTTCTTACACTTTTTTTCTCCATTAAGTCTCCTGACACTGACACCACATCACTTTACTCCTCCTTTTTCTTGACATCGGATGGCTGTTAATAATCCAGTGACTGATAAAAATGATCAATCTTTGAGAGTCCACTAAAACCTGAGCCTGTTTTTTTTTCATTTGCAGAAAACAAATGGACTCAGAAATGCAGGGACTCACCTGGTTGGTCACTCTGGCAGTGGCGAATCATTCTCACAGTGTCTGCTATCATATGCTGGTGGTTTGAAAGAAAACAAGGTGCGTCAGTCCAAATTGCTGAGATCAATGTTTTGCTGGTTTACATTCGGTTGATTGAGATGAAAATTAGTCATTAAAAAGCAAAAGTGTGATTAAAAGCAAACATCACACTTAATTGGTTGAAAAGACATCACAGGCTGACTCGACTCACCAGTTTCTCAAAGTTGACCAGGTTGTCGTGGAAAGTCTTATTTCCCTCATGAATGAAAGTGATATCTGAAAGCAGAGGAAAGAAATTATTATATAATCTAGTGTTGTTTTATTGGGTTAGTTTTATGTGTGCATGTGTGGAGTGTTAGGAAGATACCTTTTAGGAGAAGAGGCATGAAAGGGATCTTTGGAGGTTTCATCCTTTTGAAGGCCTCTCTGTAGGCTTTGTGGTTCAGAGACGGATCCTGCAAGAAAAGAGGGGGAAGAAAAGAGAGAAAAGCCTTAGTGACTGAGAAGAGCTGGAGAATGTGCAGAGAATCAGGGATTTAGATGTCAAATCATTAGACAAAAGAATTTCCGGCTCTTCGAGCGTCACTTTCTCTGTTCTTACCGTGATGAGTTCCAACTCTGAAAAAAGCTTCTTGAACTTCCCCGGACATTTCTAAAAATCCAAAAAATAGATAAATAAGGAAGATACTCAGAAC
Organism: Craterocephalus stercusmuscarum; assembly: GCA_037177115.1. Taxonomy (NCBI): domain Eukaryota; kingdom Metazoa; phylum Chordata; class Actinopteri; order Atheriniformes; family Atherinidae; genus Craterocephalus; species Craterocephalus stercusmuscarum. The sequence goes on from JBBDHI010000018.1 coordinate 10,753,466, forward strand.
TAGATTCAACACTGCGACACCTGCACAGTAACACACACTCTTACCTCCCACGTCTGGTTGAGCCGACTGACAGCAGCCGTGTTCAGACCCATGATGATGGCGAAAGCAGAGTTGAGATTTCTTTGGGCTTTGCAGCTACATTCGACATTTCAGAACAAAGGAAAACGGGATAACATTAGAGGAAAGGAAAACCCGTAAACCAGGTCGCTGGTGTCACTGCATGTGCATGTTCTTACTGAGCTGCAATCTTAATGAACTTCTTGAGCAGCTGCACTCTCTTGTTGAGCGATACACACATGAGCACCTCGGACATGACCCACTGCTGGACCTCGTTACAGCGCTGCAGCAGGACGGAGAGCGCCGCCGTGTAGCCGGAGCCGGGGGCCCGGCTCAGGGTGTAGTACACCAGCTCCTGCTGCATGTGCACGGAGGGAAACGTGCATGTGAAAAATACATTCAGCCAAATCTGAACAACTCTGCGTTTCTTAACACCTTCCATTACTTCCTCATTTCCAATGCGTTTTCATTTCTCATCCTCTGGTTTTTGAATCAATGACTTTCTTTGGCGTTCTTAGTTTGATGGTGAAGTTTGAAAAAAGCCCCAAGAAATTAACTTTTATACAATTATAAAAAGCAAACAAATGTAGTTGTTCCCTTTTTCATTGACCAAATGCCTACACTTCCTGGAAAAAAGAATATTCACATATTCACGCGTGACCGTATAAGAAGCAGCACGTCTCTTCATCTGAGCTATGCTTAACCGTTTTCCCAGAAAAGCTTCAGCTCCGTCAGAGCTTTTCAGCTGCAAGCTCAGCTGTGCAGGTCTTGTAGGCATTTGCATCTTTAATACTTTCATCCCCGCAATCTCTGTCAAGAATATGAATTTATTATCAAGTATAGACGCACAGCACCTATATTTGCATGTGAGTGTGTACCTCGTGGATGGATTTGAAGAGGCTCCAGTCCAGGTGTGTGAGTGCTGCCGCCACGTCCCAGGTGTTGATCCCTAAGAGTCGAACTGTTCGCCTGCTTAACTCAGCACTATCTGTTAAAGGAGGCTGCACATGACACACAAAACTAAGTTAAGATGTGCACACAAAGACAGTGCAGACAAAAAATAGATCAAGCTCATGTACACAGAGTTCTGGGGTTCTGTAATCTAAAATGGCAAAGTTATAGAATTACAGCTGGAGCTGCACCATGAAAGTTATACAAAGTGTCAAAACACCAGGCCTCTTTAAAAGAAGCCTTGAATGTGGACACATGTATATCGATTGCACGGACATGATGGCACATGTGATACAGTACACTACTCCCACACATGTTCTGTTTTTCACCAACTCAAATCCACTCATCCTAATTAATACAGCGCAGCGGGTAACACCAATAATATTGCCTACAATAATCTGGCTAACTTTGGAGCAAGTAGTGTCTTTAGTTTCCAAGGGAATGTGATTTAATGTTCAAGAGCGTCGGAAGCAAAAATAAAACAAGCTATTTACATACCAGTATCTCAGTGAGATCCCTGCAACAGGCCACTAGCTTCCCCTGTGGGGTCAGAGACTCTGAATACACACAGTCACTGGGCTGCAAGACCCTTCGCTCTGCAAAGGTGGATGAAGAGAACCAGCAGACTGATGAACAGATATTTAAACAAAAAGACTCCTATACTGTAGGCTGTGTCTTTGAGAAGTCTCTAAAGGTATGAAGTAACTTTAAGTAACATATTTGGTGTACATTAATTTCTTAGCGCACCTCCAGTGTGCGACACCACAGCAAGCACCATGTCCTCCTCCGCTCTGTCCATCTTCATACCCACAATCCGCAGCAGCTCGTGGGCCTCCAGTGTGGGGTGTGTGTGGACACTTAGGTAGGAATCAGCGCTCACATACACACAGCATATCACTGGAGAAAAACAAAAAGAGTCACCATGAATGAGGAAACACACATGAAGTGTTGCACTAAAGAAAAAAACTGAGGAGGGAGACCTGAATTAATTAAGTCTGCAAGTAGATAAAAACACAATGTGTCAAGCTTAAAAAAAAAACTATTTGCATACTGAAATTAAACTCATTTCTATTATACATAATTGTGTGGAGCTTTGGACAAAGTGTTGTGTATGCGTGTGCATGAATCTGTGAAGTTCTCACCCTCTCTGGTCTCTGCCGTTGGACTGCGGAGTTGCAAACAGTTTTCCTTCAAACTCAACTGCTGATACATTTGTTTGCTCTGACAGAGAAAACAGACAAATGTCAAGATTTAAAGTACTTCACCTAACCTATACTCATTGTTGCTTTTTTCTGAGACTGACAGCATCCCTGGAATATAATTTTATTTTTGGTTTTACATCATAAAACTGCTTCTTCATCATACCTTTTGGCTGGGAGGGCAGTCATCCACTGTGCTAGAAGAAGAGACACACAGCAGTGAGGATGGATGCAAAATAGTAAAAACACAAAAACGTCTTTTTGGATAGACAAAAGCACTTACTGCCGGCGACGCAGAAGTTTCTGAAACTCTTTCAAGTCTTTCTCTAGAGAGGGGAACTCATACAGATCTTCTAACACACACCTGTAAAGAGTCTGACAGAGACAAAGAGGATTCAGTGCATCAAAACTAATATCACCTCTTCCTCATTAACCCATCAAACAGATTCTATGTTCAGGTTAACGAGATTTTCTCATGATCAGGTTGAAGCTAACAAACAGCTGTCATTCTGGGGAGCAGAAAGCTCCCTGGTGGATTACAACCAGAACTGATCGCTTCTGTGGTTATTTTGACACTAAAGCTCTAATCTGTAGGAAGAGGGAGCATGAGTATTTATATCTCTGATGCAGAGAACACCCAGATCCTGAAAGAACAAAGCGTAAAATACATTCCTACTGTATGTCTTGGTATAAATAGTGTGGAGAAGATTTCATTTTACACAGCACTGTACTATGGGTCGCTGCAGAGGAGCGTCTCTGTCTGGGTCCATCTATGATTTTAAATGACATCTTACAGGTTTCTCTTTTGCTCTGATACTCACTATACACCATATTTATCGTTCAGCTTTAAGACAAGCTAACACAGATCGAAATTACATTATATTACATAACTATCTTGGTTAACATTTAACTTCCAATGTTGATATTTGTCTTATTTTCACATGAAAAACAGACACTTTGAATTAAAGTGTATGTGTTTTAAGATATTTCTCTCATTTGAGCAACTTCCAATCCCCACACAAATTTTTAAATAACCGGCTAATGCAAAGTTTTGCTTCTTTCTGTTAACATTGTTGCACTCATTAGAGAAACATTAAAAGAAAGCCCCAAAGAAAGGATAACTTATAACACCACTGTGTGTGTATGGAGGGCAATTAGAGACCAGCATGAAGAATCAGAAGTCTACAACAGTAAGAACTAGCAAAGACACAAGTGTACACACACACACACAGACACACACACACACACACACACACACACACACACACACACACACACACACACACACACACA
>JBBDHI010000018.1:10818565-10838996 GCA_037177115.1 Craterocephalus stercusmuscarum
TAATTTTCAATAAATTTTTATTTATTGTTACTTTTGTAAGTTTCAAGTGATTTCAGTGAGAATTGTGGGTTTTTCCTTCTTTAACTGAAGGGTACCAACAATTTTGTCCATGTCTGTAACTTTGACCACCTTAATGGATATTTAAAAAAGAAAATAATCAAAATCCAAGACCTGACTCTGGATATGTCTGTCGATTCACCCGGAACATGGAGGTGTAAAGCTGAAGCAGGACAAGCAAGTGGTTTTGTAGGGAGCAGCTCTGCTTGCCCTGCTGCAAAAACCCTGCACCTGGTAAGTGTCAGAGAGCGAATGGAAGTTGCACTATTCGTTGTACTTTTTTTTCAAAGCAAAGCCATTATGACATTAAGCCATCGATTTATAATCAAGACTTACAGGATGACCTCGAAATATGAACTGGGATTGCAATGGTGCTGCTAAACTGGGCGATTATGCTACTTCACTAGTGTTGACTCAACTGAAAAAAAGAAAGATCAGATAGCTGGTTTTACTTGTGAAGGGAAGATAAAATGTCTGAGTTATCATGTTTCAATCAAAGTGATATTTTGTAGGTTATCCTTTTATTTTTTAAGAAAGATGCATTATAAATTATATAAAATACATGTACAGACATATCCAGGGGTGGCTGTGGCTCAGTGGATAGAGCTGTCACCTACTAAACAGGAGGTCGGCGGTTCGATTCCACTTGGGTACATGTCAAAGTGTCCTTGGGCAAGACACTGAACCTACCTTGCCTCCCGATGTGCCTATCGGGTGTATGAATGTGTGTGAATGTTAGTTTCTGATGCACCAAGTATGATTCAATATAGGTGATGGGTGAATGAGACATGTAGTGTCAAAGTGCTTTGAGTGGTCACATGACTAGAAAAGCACTCTACAAGTACAGTCCATTTACCTTTAAACCTAACCTATAATATAATAAATTAAGTGCATTGTTGCATTGCTCCAGAGTGTGGCTCAATCATAAACTGTTTTATGTAATAGATATGTTGACTGTTTTTGCCCAGTTTCAACAACCCAAAAAAGAAATCAATCAGTTTTTCCACTGCTATTATCAGACAAAGAATTTAAAATTTGCCTGAAATGTTGTAGGGTAATAAGCTGAGACATCAGATATTCTATCAGTAAAGAATGAGCACATGTAAAAGATGCTGTCTGGTGGCCAAATGTAATCATTTTTCAACAGCATGTTGCTTTGTATGACTGTTCGATTATCATTGTGGTTATGAGAGTTTGGTTTAAAAAAAATCTAATAATTATTTTTCTGATGTTACAGATGAAACAGGCTGTTTGCTGTTTGATTTGGTAGAAGTAAAGTGTTTGCTGGATTTTGTGTAGGTCTGTTAAAAGTTTTTCCCCAGGGACTGTCATGTAAATGAAACCACAGGAAAATTTTCGTGGGGTATTTGTTCCTTTGGTAAAACTGAAGGGGCCTTAATGAGCTGTGAAATATGATATGTGGCCACAACTACGCACTGCTCTGCTGGGGGACCCAAATAAAAGGGAACCCCTGCTGTGATCTTTAATGTATCAGCATAGTTATGTGAGTTTGTAACAGTAGGGTAAAAAGTCCAACATTCCCCTTTTTGATGTGGTGGTGGTGAAGCACAGCGTGACACGACATGCAAAGCGGATTCTCCTCATCCCTCCTCTAAAACCTAAGTTGTAGGCAATGATGAAATATTATGTAAGAGTCTGTAACTAGGCCACCATCAAACCTTTAAAATAAAGGTGAAATAGCACCTTTTCTCAGTATGAAAAGCATTCTGCATTTGATATTGTTCAAAACTACAAGCAGACTTTCACCAAACCACTGTCTTTTTTTTCAATGTTTCTGGGTATTATGTTTTTAATTTGAAGCTCTAACAGCAAAAGTATCCCATACATTCCCAAAGTAAATAACCCTTAAAAAATTCCTGGATCCAATCAGTGATCAGGATCACCCCCCAACCTGTGTTATCTTGCTAATACATTAAGTTCATTCATTCATTCATTCATCCATTCATTTATTTCCTGTACTGCTTAATCCAATCAGGATCGCAGGTGGGCTGGAGCTGATCCCAGCAATTATCAGGCGAAAGGCAGAGTAAACCCTGGACAGTTATCCAACTTAATTTAACTAGGTTGACAGTCCGCATCAACTAAATCTTTCAAATAATTGTAAATAGTTTCTTTCAAATAAAGAATCTGAACCAATCCCAATTTCATGAAAAGTTAACTTAAAAGATTCCAAATTTTTATGATTAATTGTAATAAATCAAAAACTGTGATTTTCAGATTGATTGAATTCACAAAAGTAAGTTGATATCAGCAAATAAAATGAAGTGGGACTTAAGTAAAAGTGCTTTATAGGATCTAAAGCTGAAATCTCTTTGGAAGGTATTTTGTCATGTGAGATTAGTTTTCCACTTTTAGAGTTCATCATCTGACATCCTTCAGTATCCTGATGACACGCTAGATTCACAAATCCATGGTACCAGCTACTGTATGCACACACACTGCAAACACTCATGAGAACCACATATTCAGCAGGAATTTAACATTTGGGGATGCTATAAATCCAACTTCCGTGCTGTTGTGTTTACATTTATACAATGTTGTTGGAATGTTCTGCTGTCTGAATGTTAAACCTGTCAGCATGACAGAGGGACACCTTCCACCACCAACAGCAGTGTGTTGGAAATAAAGTGTGACTGACACATGCTGCTGTTCTTATTTCAGCTCAGGTTATTAAAGGAGCTATACCCGATATCACGTCCGAATAGTTTAGCTAGCAATAGCGGCTAGTTGTTTTAGCTTTGGCGTGATGCTCTTTCTCTGCCAATGGGGTTAACTTTCGGAACGTCTGGAATCCGATCAGCCAGTAAGAGCGTTACATAGGGATCTGGAAGTTACAAAAATTAACCCCATTGGCCGAGAAAGACTGTCACATCAAAGCTAAAAAAACTAGCCGCTATCGCTAACTAAACAAGCAAGATGTGATATTGGGTATAGCTCCTTTAAAGTATTATACTGCTAGTTTACAAATGAAAAAAACATGTAAAAATGTGAAGTTAAAATCTCAGTGAAAGATGTTTTGAGGTTCAATGTGAATAATCATTTTTGGATTACGTTTACTTTGGAAAATCCTGATTTTTTTTCAGTTGACTGTCCATGAAACTGAGTCAGAGTGATTCAGATTCCTTATCCTAAAGAAACTAAATGATTTGAAAAACTTAAAACTGTCGACTTGAACATGGTCCATCTTGAATTTTTGATGATAGTTGTTGATAGATATACTGAATCAATTTCAAGTCACTGAATCGTTTCGGATTGTATCGTTCTAAATGAATTTGTATTGTTCATTAATCGTCTTTTAACCACAAACCGTGATATGAATCAAATCGTCGTTAAAATGAATCATTACACCCCTACTTATAATTGTAATAAATATTTTTTTGGAAGGAGGTTTCCTTCATATCAGTAACAATTTGGTCATGATGTAAGGGGGAGACCATGCATTTCATTCATATTATATTACATTAACTACGCAAGCACTGGGATCATGCTATGCAAATGTTTGGGTTTAAATGGATTTTCCATTTAAATGATTGGGCTGGAAATATCTTAAGGGATTTTCTCAGTTTTGTTAATACTGTGTGTTTTTGTGTCTATGTGTTTAAAACGGTATATTTTTAGTTGTAACAACTCGAATGTCGTCACACCATCTGATCTAAGAAACAAGAATATGATAAATAGTAAAAGCAGCTTCCCCATTGTTACTGGTCAGTTGAAGAGGAAAACACTAATCAAGATGGCCGAGACGCACCTACGCAAACTCTTCATGGGGGTGCCTCTTGTGGGGAGGAAACCCTGTTGGGAAATCCCTCCACTCTAAAGAATATAAAAAGGGAGCCCAAAGCAGAGACAAGTCAACTCCTTCAGCCCTAAACATCAGAGGAAACTCAGCCAGTGATTCCCAGCAGCGCGTCATGTTCTCTAAATGCTGTAAGTGATTTGCAACCTGTGGTGGTTGGGTTTCCTGAGGCCCTGTTCCTTTTTTCACTCACTCATTCATGCTCTTCCTCTCCGTGCAGACGTCTTCCTGCTCTCTGCAGTGATGCTGGCCGCGGTTCAGCTGCTGTGTGCGTCCGGAGCGCCGCTGGAGGATGCGCCCACCGACAGCCCAGCAGGTGACTTCTCAGGTGAGGAGGAGGAAAAGGTGGAGACCTCTCCCTTTCCGCAAACTTCCAGCATTTACTATGTGTGGGATTTAATCATCGAACCAATGAAGGGGCATCAGAAGAAGGTGAGAGCTTTATTTTTCTACGTCTAAGTCGTCTTCAAAGTTATGTTGGTTTTTATGAAACTAAATAATCATGTGATCATTTCTTCACTTTCAAGTTTGAGGAGGAATTCCAGGGTAATGTGGATTATCTCCTTCTGAACAATTACAAACGCTCCTCGTTCCCTGTTAAATGCCCAGACTCCAACTTCACCAAGGTACTGTATGCCCCCCCGTCATCTGACCAATCAGCTAAGCAGTCACGATTTTAATGTGAACACTGACACTCACACATTTGGGTTCTCTGTCCAGGAGGCCTGCATGCTGCGGCTGGTCCAGGGTCTACAGGTTTACAGCGTTCTCCTGAGGCTTGTAAAGAAGGAGTACCCTAACAGTCCGATCCTGCCTGAGGTTTCAAGACTTCAGCAGCTGACGACACTGATCAAAGAAAAGGTGCGTGCCGAAAATAAGAAAATCGAATTAGAAGTACAACATTTAAAATGATGCTGCTGCTAATCAAAGTGTGGCAGCATGTGTCGTTCTTTATCTTCATGTTCAAACTATGAAACTAAATGTAACTGGCAAACAATGAAAAGGACTAAATCAGGTTTCTATGCTTCATGATTTTTTATGTAATTACAAAGGCAATAGTGGAAGCTTCCTTCAGGATCCAGCATTGCTTTGTCACTCTAATCCCTGTCACGTTTGATTTACAGATGAAAGACAGTAAAAGGGTGACGGCGCTGACCAGCAGCCAGGAGGCGCAGCTGCTGAAAGAGCTGGACAACATGGATGTTTTCCGCCGAAAGTTGACAGCGCACAGCATCCTGCATTACCTCCGCCTCTTCCTTATTGATGGCAAAAGGTCACTTTGTTGGTGGGAGATGCAAAAACGACCCAAGTCTTACACCAACGGAGCATATTCTGGCTGCCAGAGGAAATAAAAGGTTCATTTTAGTGATGAGAGAAAAACTTAGGATCTAGATGCTGATGGTGCTGTTAGTCATCTCCAACACTCATACTGAGCGATGTGATGAATGAGAGCAATCATATCATAGATCATGGGCCTGAGGGCTCTGATTTTATTTATCCTATTTATACTAAATGAAATGTTATTTATTGATAAAGAAAAACTCATAACTGTGGAAGAGATTTACGTAGAAAGAAAAATGAGTAGGTCTATTGTAAACAGTGATTTTTGTTGCTGTTATTCCTTTATTGTTCCGATTAACTTGAGCAGCATTGCTGGGAATACTGGAAAATGTTTTTAAGAGTTACTATTTTACTACTCGTTTTTGTACCATTTTATATGATCTTGTTTTCATGGTGCAAATGGCCTTAAATTATGTCACTTCAAGATACACTGTCAATACATTAAAAAATAAATAAATTGTGCAAAAAACAAGATGCAAGTATCTTCATTCAAACAACTGAGATTTGTGACTGAAGCTTTTGTTAATACAGATTCTGACCAGTCTAACCAGTATCTGTTTAGTGGAAGCTGCAAGATCCGACTGTAAACTCATGAAGCCATCATAGGCAGTGCTAAATGAATATAAATGTTTTTATTGTGGAGTCTCCAGAGGATATCCAGACAAATCTTGTCAAAGTGAATACAGAGTGGAAAAGGCTACAAATCTCACATTAGGAAAATTCCAACATTTCTAACAGATTCCTGATTTCATAAATTAAGCCAGGCATGAATGTCATTTAAAGATTTATTAGACATTTAAGTTACAAATAAAAAGTGAACAGACATGAAATGAAACACATATCTTAACCAAACCTCACACATCCACAAAGTAAAACAAAACACATTTTCAAGATGATGCTCTGCACATCAGTGCTTCACGTCATACAACATTACTTTTCAGACACTGGGCAGTATGACTGATATAAGAAAGTGAGAAATGACGTCCATTTCAGATCTCATGGTCTCGATGAAGTGAGGGGTTCGGCTGTGGTGATGTTCCTCAGCCCCATAGCAAACTAGAACAGAACATAAAAGCCAATCAAAAATCACTCAAACCCCAAGAAAATATCATCTTATAGGAGTTTAATGTGTGAATGTGATATGAATCAGCCTGTGACTATTCTCATTCTTGAATAAATCGCCATGCTTCTCTTATTAAATGAATTTCTTTGAACATATCTTGCTTTGTCCTGTACAAAAGTGCATACCGCCCTAACTGGAAATATTTCAATGTACTCAAATTATTATCTGTTGCATTAGTTGTTGCAGCTCTGGCTCATCCACTCTGATTTTCATTTCATGTAACTTAAGATATTCAACAGAATTAGTGTAAAACAGGACTGTGGCCATCACTTAAAGCAAATATATGGCAGAGTGGGCTTTGTCAGAGCTGATATTACAGACCACCATTATCAAATACTCAGAGTGCTTTGGTAGTTCTAGCGGTGTAGAAAGTCTCTAGCTTCTATAATAAAAATATTATCACAGATGTATATTAGTTAGTAAAATAACTACAAGGAATCCTATGTGTACCACCTTAGTGTTGTCACCTGATAAATATCACATATCTGGCCACAGGATGTTGGCATCTGTGACCAAAGTAAATCTTTGGTTAAGCGATCCTTTAGATAACATTAAAGATTACACACACACAACACTGCTTTTACGGCAAAACAGCAACCCAACCTGGCCGGTTGCTTGTGTTGGAAAGAGTAAAAATGGTGTCAGCACGAGGAGGAAGTTGTGATTTAAGGTTAAGCCTGTTAATTTTCTCATTGCGATGCTAATCTGATACTTTTAAGTTAAATTCATATAGATGTATACTACATTTAGATCACAAACAGTAACATCAATCTAAGCAACTTTTTTCTGTAATAAAATGTCAATTAAGCTTTGCTTCAGTGATAAAAATGACTTCAAAAACTACTTGGCAAGATCATAAGACAAAGATATACAGTCAAATGTGAAGTCTTTGGACACATGTACTGATGAGATGGGCATGTGTATAAAACTTTGAACTATAACATTAAAGTTATGACCATCCAGTTGAAGAAGTGCTATATAACCACTTTTTAATGTCTTATAATTGTTATTGTTTGAGCAAGTAATCCTTTTTCTTATTGGCTGGAATGTAGCATCATCTTATAACATTACATCAAATGCAATGACAGGAGCCATTTATTTCTCCCATAAAAACTTCTACACATATACAAGGCCCTCAGGTGTCGAATGGCATTTGAGCACATATTGCTCCCGTAAACCAGCATGTTTAACTGGATTAGTTCTAACCTTTAACTTAGACTTTTGGACAGATGATACACTTGTCTAAAGACCCTTGCTCCAGAGGTCTATTGGCCTATTAGTGAAAACCTCACACCAATCTATACTTACCTCAGGACTGTCGGTTCAGGCATTCCTGGATCTGCTCCTCGTTTGAACCCTGGGAATGAAAACCAAGAAGGATGAATGGACACAGACACTCATCAGAGTCCAGATATCGATAGTGAATTAAAATCAAACTTTGGTCCCCATTTAGTGAACTGCAACAAGGAATAAACAAAAAAATCAAACATGATCCTGATTCCAAAATGAGTCAATGGGAGAAATAAACCATCTGTAACAACCTGTAAACCATTTTCTAACTCTAAAGCCAAGTCAACTTATCAAACAGCTGATGCAGAGAAGTTTTTTTACTTTTGTTTTCATGTATTTTGAATAAAGCTAATTTTGAACATACAGCCTTGAGCTAAGGGGATATTCAGCACTGTGTTGCATAACCTCTTCTTTTAAGTTTTCCCATTGTTCAAGAAATAAGGAGATCAGTAGTAATGTTGAAAGTGAAATAACTGTTATTGTTCCTTGACACAGAATTTTAACAGTCCGGCAGCTTGTCTGGTAATTTTTCATTCTTTGAACAGATTCGGGAATGGGGGACAAGACTGGACTGCACGCAGGGACAGATTGGCATCAAGTTGGGCTTTTTTGTTATTCCTAGAAAGCTGCATTGCTGTGTTTTTCTTCTCCGTCTTTATTCCCAAGGATGCAGCATAAAAGATTTCAGATAAACACACAATTTAAATTCTTTGAGTTTACAGATTTGATCGGATTAATTCAGTCTTTCGCGTCATATAACATTGATTATATAACCATGATTAGTTAAAATTGTATGCTTCAATATGTTATTTCTAGCTTTGTTAAAATGGTTGCAACCACAGTCTTTAACAGATCAGGGAATCCATGTGTAACACGTTGACTCTATGTATACGTTTTAAGCCTCAACATGGCACAGAATTTGTGGCCAGTTAATAGATTGTACGATACTCAATTATTTTCTATCTCTTTAATTGGCCCTCTTTGTATTGTTTTCAATTAAATTCTACTTAATTTATTTTTTTCTGGAATTAACATGCCATCCCAACTTTTCTGCAGAGATGAAACGTCTGTACGAACACAGAAACCCCTGGGCTACTGGGTATGTTCCTTTGAGGAGAAGTGATCTGGTTATGTCAATAAAATGTGTCAGCAGATTATATGTAGTTCTTACTTGACATACAGGTTTTCTACAACATTGAACCAAAGTACAAATCACCAAAGGGCCCTTGTAATCACATCTAAAAGTTTGTAACGGGCACATACATTTTTTGGCCTCATGCACTAGTCACCAATGAGATACAGTGAGTGTCATAGATTCTTTAAAAAGAGATTCCAGTCGGATTAAAAACATCACCTCGTTTTAGTAACCTAAACAGGTATTGTAGGAAAGTATCATGCAACTTTCGGATGAATTGTTCAAGTCCCTAAAAACTAAATTATTATGTAAAGTGCTAATATTGCAAAGCACCCGTTTTTCTGATCATTTAAACCAGGGTTTAAGATGATAAATTAAAAGGGGAAAAGAAGTGGAGAGAGTAAAAAGCTGAAATCTTCAGAGGATCGGTATCTAATTAATCACTTGTTTCAGGACTGTACCAGTCACACTGTACATTTCATAAATGACTGGTTTATTTTACATTACGAGCCGCAACAGAGAAATCCATGCCATAAAAAAGAAAGTGTGACATCAGCATCAGTGTTTCCATTGTGGTGTGGGATCCACTTACTATGTAGTCAAATTATGCAAAAGTTTTAACTTCCCCATCTGAGCTCAAGACACCACAGACATGCAAAGATATCAACTTCCTCAAAACCACACAAGTAATTTGGTCTTTTAGATATGTCTTAAAGCTGAACAGACTCGAACCAACCAGGGTCATTCTGCTTATTGTGGAGTCACTGAGGACCTTACCAAGTGGACTACTTTTTCCTCACATGCTCCTACCCTATTAAAATATCTTAACCAGTTCGGCCTGAACACAGCTAGCCAAAGGCCACGCAAGTTTTAGCGCTGTTTCGGTATAACGAGAAAATATTATTTGTTAGCTTAGCCACAGGCTAATAAACAGAGCTAATAAGCTAACATTTTCACAACTTCAGTAACGTCTGCTTTAATACTAACCGAGGTACAGCACGGTTGGGATAAAACCCCACCGGATCACAAACTGGCCGCACTGGAACAGCTGCTGGAGCCGTTGTTTGGTTTCTTTACTCAGTTTAGCCATGTGTTTATCCTGCAGAGCAAGGCTCTTCACGTTCCAAGGACGGGAAAAAGGAAGTGACGTAAATTGACGTCTTCCTCTTTGCTAGTGCGCCACCCACACGTGTATCAGCAGGGGCCTGTTGTCGGAAGCCGGTTTAGTCTAAACCATAGAAATGTATGGCTATATTTTGTCTATGGTCAGTACACCATGGACTGTAGAAAAAAATGAAGTCTTAAGTTTAACGTTTTACAGAGTGACTTCAGCTGAACTGGTTCAGCTTAGTCGGTTATCACGTGTGATTAATCATCTTTAAATAGAGACGCAGAAATATTAAGATAATCACACTACAACCAGGAGAATGCGACTGTAATTGCATTATAGTTTAGAATACCATACAATGAGCGACTATGAAAATGAACCCATCTATCATTCAATTTATAGGAACAGACACCAGGAAAAGACTTTTTCCCTCATTGAAAGATCTGATCCTTCAGCTTTTGCAAATACTGATCTTTCTTACAAAGCAAAGTTGTGCTGTGGGTGTAAATTGTTTTGTGCCAAATATCTGCTTTGCTCTGTGAAAATGTTAATAATTTATTGTACTAAACATTTCATTGGTGTGTGTTATTGTTGACTCCTAAAGACAGAATACCATCATTATCTGCAAAATTCTTGTTTATTTCAGGATGCTGTCCATTTTAATCATTTTCATAACAGAAGCTTTCAAATAATTGTGTAAGCCTTATGTATGTAGGCCTAGGTAATGAATTGGTGATTATTTAACATATACCTTCAGATTATTCAGAAAATTTGATGAGTGGGTTAAAGAGAACCAATCACATGCACATATTCATGTGAATGGCCTACTTAACTTTATTTTGTTTATTTGAATGGGACTGTGAATATCAATGAACTCAAAGTGTTACTGTAAATATACCAGATTTAGCAAGGTGCTATTTTCCATCTGTAGTCCTGACACAGCTGAGGTACAGTTGTATCAGAAGAGCTTTCTCCAGGGAACCTTCCGCCTCTGCCACTGGCGATGGTGGTTGACCCCATCCAATTTTGCTTTTAGCAGATACTAGAATCCAAAGGAAAATGTGAATATATGCAGTAACGTTTGAAGACTTACAAACATGTACACAAATTTTGGTCTTATTCTTGCTACCAGAGGTTAGTAGGCCTGTTTGTGTTTTAAGCATGCTCTGTAAGCATACATGTCCCCGTTTGAGAACCACTGATATTAAAACCTCCAGTGGCAGCGGATTCCTTTTCTTTCTTACCATAGACTGAAAGGACCTTCAAATGATCCCATTATTTATTATGACATTTCTTTGGGAAGGACAATTCTTTGGTAAATTAAGTCCAGCTAAAGATGGCTGCATTTTGTGGGAAAACAAGCAAACTTTCCCAGTAAATTCCCTTATCGAAGCCTTGACTGGCTTAAAGCTTGACGCCCTCCGGAGGAGAACAACAAAAACAATACTGAGCACACAAATGAAATATAGAAACACTTTATTCCCAGACATTGTAGCAGTGTTATTTTCAGACATAGGAAGGCCAATATAACCAACTTTAGCATAACAGAGTATGATGTACAACAACAGCTTAGCCATTCACCGTAAACCCACATACAAAGAAACATGATTGGTTTTGTCCCACCAAGCTACAGACACCCAGCTATAGTACACAGACAACAGATTACAAATTTGTTCGAGGGGTTGGAGCAGCATGAATGCTTGATTAAGGACATCAGATGTAGCAGATGGTTGGAGTTTTATTCCTTTCTTGGTATCGGATCATATTTTGCAACATGATGATGTAATCAACGACAAGAAGGGCAGCAGAAAACACATCACTTAAGTACTACAAACATCTGGAATGATGGGTTGATTAGAAAACAGGAGAGATACCATGTTGCCCCAGATGTGCTCCCACTGCCAAACAATAACTGATTCGCTTACGGTTTGGGACACTCAAGGCGTTTTTTAATTAAACTGGTCCAAGTTAACTGAAGGTGTGTGGCTTTAGACAGTTGCTGAGTTGGCAGCACAAAAGCTATGAATGAATCTTCATTGAGCAACAAAGCACAATTCTCTCAGCAAATATAATTTGAGAGTCAAACACCTTTTGTTATAAGAAAATACCATCTGAAAACGACTCGTTTGCTTCTCAATATGCAAAATTCACTACTTAACTAATCATACACAACCACCTTTCTCAAATGTTAATCATCTGTGCCATTTGTAAGTAGCTGGATTTAAAATTCTGTCATCAAATATATGGCAGATAAGGAAGGAGCGAGAGGGAAGTATTGCTTCTGTCATGTAGAGAATACTGTGCGATTGTAAACAAGCAGACCCGATTCCTTCCACACTGGTTGATTATTCAGTGGTTGCTTTTCCAGGAAGAATAAGGACTTACTTTTAAGAAGTGCGTTTATAATTGTAGACAATGGTTTGGGTAATCAACCCCAAAAATGAGAAAATACTGAATAGGATAGATTTGTATTGCTATGGGAAGGAACTTACTATTATTAAAAAAGTCATAGAAACACTTGTTCAAACTAAGAGAATCACCTTGTTCATTGTATCAATCAGCAGCCTTTTTCTAAAAACCATTTGGTCATACTCACAATCACTCACACACACACACCCAAAATTGCTCACACATACAGTACACCTGCCCTTAGACACCAGGGCAAAATAAGGATGGATGTATGGAAAAGCCATGCAGGGCAACAAATGCCAGTTAAATTATTTCCAGACGCTTTTCCCACAGTTTTCTTTTTAGTGATTATTTTAAGTGCAACCTTTTGTGGCAGGCTGCTCACCGGCGTAGCACAGTTCTGTCCCGCCACAGCTTCTAAAATCAGTTATGCTGGAAGTGCGATCCCCAGACTCTGCAGGAGGAGAGGAGTGGAGGGGGCCCAGCTGCTTCGGTCGCTTGAATGAAGCAGGGCAGCAGGCCAGTTTACAGCACGAAGAATCAAACACGTCTAAAATGGAGCGATGAAAAAACAGTGGGAGTGTTTGCACACGTGGTTGTGGTCCATTGCAGTTTGCATGGCTTGGAATTCCAGATCACAGGTACAGGGTCACGGGATCACAGGATCAGAGATGAGGGTCCGCACAGTCAGGAGTTATAAAGGGTTTAAAGGTCGGAGCCGAGATGCACGCTGATGCTGGGGGAGCGCTGCGTGTGGTTCGGAGCAGGACTCAGGTATCCCATCCCCTCCTCCTGCAGGCTGCAGGAGTAGCGGCCTGCCTCGGAGGCTGTGTGGTTGCTGGCTGGAGGGGCATTGCCGCTGCCCACCTGCTCAAAGGAGCGAGAGAAGACGGCGCTGGCAGTACGCGTCAGGCTGGTGAGAGCGCTCGCTCGGGGCACCGACTGGCTAGAAGTGAGCGTTAGCCGCTTGATGGACAGCTCGGCGCTCTCGCTGGCGGCCCGACCCGTTGTTAAAGGCCCCGCCTCCTTGTCCTTGCTGCTGCGGCCGCCGAGGCGACACTTCTTCATGGCCTTGGCCCCAAGGTTCAAGGTGGTGATGCTGTTGCTTATTGTGATGGTGGGTGGGTTCATGTCGGGACCCGACCCACTCGGCCAAACCCCTTCATCCACTTCTGAGATATCCATCAGCTCATCCGGGGAACCCAAATCCACTGCGTCTGTGTGGCAGACAGACGGAGACAAAGCAAAAGGCCTTGTGAACAACACGAGTAAAATCAGATTTAAAAAAGAAAAAGCCTCATCTGATATCCAACATACTTAATCCAATCAAGTTTTTTTTTTATTAAAATTAAAATGAACAGGTCAAAAACAAGAAGCAACTGTTTTATGAAATTTCTTCAAATTGTGGTTGGATGTCAGAGGAGGTCAGTCACTATCCAGCAGGTGGCGCCTTCACACTGTCAGTTTGCACTACTGGGGCATCTCGCCACCTGACAAGTTCCAGTCCAGCACGTTAGGATAACAAGCAGCGCTGTGAGAAGACAGCCAGTAATTCAGAGGCAGAGGAGTGCATGTTTTGTCCCAAAGGAAAGAGGGAACACCGTCTAAGAGCAAAAGCTTTGGAAAGACCACAAAGGGAAAGAAGAGGAAGGCAAAACCAAGCACAGATCTACGTTATAAATCGCTCACTTCTCATTATCTCTAATCTACGTGTCCCATGTTTTCTAAAGGCATGCATCCACTCCGATGTGAGAGGCCAACCACCTGCATATTCACAAACACATATCTGATCTGCTTCTATCGCTGCAACAGAATCAGAACACCCCTGATGAACAGATGGGAAAGTCCTCTTTTAGTCTTTTATAGTCAGATTTCACCTGCTTAAAAGAGATAAGGAGTTAAATTCAAGGCCTGCATATCTTTCCTCAGCTCTTAGCTATCAGCCAGAAGGAGTAATTGCTTTCCAGGCGCAACCCAGGAGTAACAAGCTAAGGTGTTCCACCCATCTGTGTACCAATCTCTTTGTAAAAACCCACAGAAATCTTCTAACAACAATCTCAGGGTATCAGAGATAATGCAGGCGCCAGCATCTCAGGTCATTGGGACTTTGCTGTTTGTTGCCTTGAATTAACATTGGCCTAAATAGATACAGGTTGTAAAAGTGTGTGTGATATTCTTTTACATGATTTGTTAAAAAAATTAGACTTAAAACCCACAAACTTAAGTGATTCAGCCACACACACGTTATGTGCTCTTTATCTTTTAATGAAGTTATTGATCTGTTATTCAGCGACTTCGTTATTAATTCATTTGACCTTAAGGGATTTCAGCAGGCGGTTTTAATGAGGAAGCTTTAGCCACAAAGGAGAGAGGAAACGAATGAATGGCCATGGACAGACAGATGATAGGAATAAGTGCAATTAGGTGAAAGGGTAGTGGAGCCCAGCGCGAAAGGTAAAAAGGGGAAGCCATCATGCTGCTTTTTCAAACCACGCCCCCCCCCCCACACACAGTTACCTAGATTACCCCAGGAGTGGGGCAGGGGGAAGGAGGGGGAGGACTTTAGTACTGGCTCCTCCCTGTGGAGGCCGACCCAGAACCCTCATTTTCCACCATTCGCCTCACAGACTTCTGCCTCCTGACCTCCTGACTCCGAGTGGCGGAGTCATGACCTCGGTGGTCCAGGCTGACCTCGGGGGAGGCGCCCAGCGTGTCGCCGTCGAGCTGGGTGCGGCCGTCGGGGCGTGGCCGCAGGGAGTCTCCGTTGGCCATTCGCTCGCCGCTTACGCCAGTCACACTGATCTCGGGGATGGCCACGCCCCCCAGCGCGGCGTCATTGTCTACACTCACTTCCTGGGTTTCTGGTGAGGAGGGGGGTGGGGGGTGGACCAAGCGGGGAATTGTGGAACCAATACAGAGACATACACCCACACACAAAAATGGACAGACATTTCATGCACACAAGACGTGGAGGACAAAAAGACGGTCATGTGCACAGGCACACATGACCACAGGAACACAAGACAAAGAAAATAAATGTAATGGCAGAATAATATAAACAAAAAATTATGGTGATCAGAACACAAACACAAAATAAATGCAGGATGGAGATGAACATGAGCACAGTAACCGAGTGGAACACTTTATGGTAGATCACCACACAACCCTACTCATTAATTCATACCAGACTTCTTTTATGTTCTGCTCATAACAAAGCACAAGAAAGCTGCCTGTACGGGGTCTGTTCGACAGCGGGAAGCATGGGTGTTGGCTAAAATGAAACCTACTTATTAAAACTTGCTGGAGACTGTAATTAACCTGACTTACCAGTGCTGAGAGAACAGAGCTGCTCTATTATGTTTCAATCACAATCATTTACTTTAAAACAGAACTTAATGTTTAATCACGGATAAACCTGTTATTCTACACAATATGTACAAACGAGTCAAGTTTTTTACTTTGAGGTGAAACTATATGAACCCAAAAGCCTTATTTTTTCCTATTTCAGTCATCTTTCAACGTTATAAACAAAAACAGGGGAAAAACCCTTTAGGGACTGAACGATGAACGGTTGATGAACAAAGTGTGAAAAGATGACTGAGTAAATGAATAATAAAGAGATTTAAATATTCTGCCCCTCTCCTTTGGAGTAAAATGAAAAGGTTTTCTTGAAAATTAAAAAGAAAAAAATATAAGTAAAAATATAAGCGCATGAAAGTCCTGTTTGAGTGAGTTGAGCTCCTCTAATGTTTCTGTCTCCAGCTCAGTTTGCCTTTTTCTCCGTGTATGCGTCTCACCGTGTCTCTTCCAGCGGTGTCCGCGTATAGAGAGGGAGGTGACGGCATTTCGGGAGATCCTGGAGGAGGTTGGTGTGATCTCCACCTGGATACTCCGCGCGCCCTCTTTGTTATTACTCTTCAATGCTGCACCGTGTAGTGATGACTTGATGGCATTACCCACCTGAAGAGATGGAGCACACATTTACTATTGGAGAAACATGCTGGAGGTTAATAGGACTGCCAGGTGCCCAGGAATTTCACCGGCCCTCTAGAAGGTTTAAAACAAGCCCTGCATCTGTTGCCTGCCTATAATCCTCATTTATCACTTGTTTAATCTTTTGCCCAATCAGGGTCCATATATTTACAAACAAAAAAAATTGGTTGACAACAAATCCTTGTAGTTCAGTTTTTCACAAACTGATTTTTCCACTTAAAAACCTGACGGATGGCCATTTACTTTTCACTGATGTTGATGGCGCATGAGCACCTGTCTGCAGATTTAGTGCAGCTGCATTAATAGATCCTCCATCCAATCACTCAAGCCTAGGTCGGGCACATCGAGATCACACCATGGATTTAAGTGCACAATTCCCTTTTGATGCAACTGAATCCATTATATCAATATATCTGTGAAAGTTTGTGCACGATTGAAATATCTTTCACATCTCTTTACATAATAAATTCTGTTCTCACTGAATATTCTGATGTGGCACTTGCAAATGATCATGTAACAGCTGAGTGCATATCATGGGTTAGACCAGACAGCATTATGTTTGCAACACAACATGTCTTTTGTCTGTTATGTTGCATCACACTGGTCTCATGAAGGACACGTCATCAAGTTATGCTAAGCCATGAGTCACCTGGTGTATTCCACTTGCACAAGCACACACAATAAAACGCACCGCACAAATCAGGAAATGATTATTCTTCCACAATGCAACATGTGCCAATATGGCAGTTGCCCACAAAGCTCTCTTTATTCCCCGAGCATAAATGTCAACAACATTGTCACTAATATGAATCGAAAAGCTGTGTGTTTTGATTGCAATGGCGGGGCACACCTTGACTTGTGTAGTAATACTGTGAGCTTACTTGGTTCAATCCTCTACTCCCTGGGCCTCAAGGATTACGGCTAAACCGAGCAGAGGGGAAAGCATGTAAATAATCTAGAGGGATTACGAGCTGCTGGCAGTTGCTGACACACTGCGGGCAACACAATGCAGCATACTGTGCCGACGAGCATGAATCCAAGACCAAAGGTCAGCATGTGCGACTCGATCACATGCCCTCTTTAACACACATGCGAGGGCCCAAATCAAAAGAGTAAAGCAAGATCAGACGGAGAAAGAAAAATATTGCACCCACCAACAGAGCTTCAGGGAACAACTCGAGCTGGGCTCGATACAGAACGTCGTCCAGTGCTTTGGATCCCAGTTCAACTTCACCATTACACCTACACAAAAGGCAGAAACACACACAGGTACTCAACAGCATGCAGAGTAGAAAAGACATTTGGAGATTGATTTTCAGATCAGATCCGAGACTAGCAGGCCTTGTTTTCACATTGTTTGGTGTAGCGTATAAAAAATGCAGACTCCCCTCCTACTGTTCAATGCAAGAGATGCATTACTTTACAGACTTTTTTCCATCTGGTTCAATAGAATTAGAAGGGGAGATAACACACCAAGCATCATCATAGCAATTAATCATACTATCAAGATAAAATTTACTACCAATTTTACTCAAATTTGCTTTTGCTCAGATTGTTTGCAGTCAGTCAAGTAGTTTTTCAGTCAGTTAAGCTATTTGCTTTGTTTTTCCAACTTTCACAAAAGCATACCCTCTGAAATCAACAGCAGCACTTCTGTAATGTAGCCATGAGGTAAATTCTGGGTTGGTAATGAAGCTTAGCATTTCAAGAAAAAGGCCGAGATAACATACGTTCCTGTCGTAATTAACTAGATTGCAAAATCAATTCCAATAAAAGATTTAAAAAAGAGCTATGAGGAAAGCACCCATTACCCAGCAAAAAGTAAGTATTCTTTTTAGAAACCATTTCATTTATTTAGGCCATGTGCTGCCGCTTTGTGGATAATGATGTCAAATCTTTCCTGAAATGTCAGGCAGTAAATGCTAATAAGTACTCTATTAAAGCATTAAGGCTAAATTATCTCAGTGCAACCAAGGACTGGATTTCTTCAGAGAAAAAGGATCAATGTCACAAGAACCTGGTAATGAAGCAGAGCCGATCAGCCAGAGCTTTAAATTGCTGACAGTGTACTCCGCCTCTCGCCTGCTAATTGCTGGGACAGGCTCCAGACCCCTGCGACCATTAACTGGATTCAGATGGATAAAAAATTTAAACAATGCTCTGCTGGAAAAACTTTCACCCTGGTATTCATATAGACGTTGCTCTGACGTACAGACATCTTATTTCAGATCAGTTATACTCCCCCCAACAGTGGCAGCGTCCCCTGATTTGACAACAGTGGGGTCTGAAAAAAAAACAACTAAGGAAAGTTTCAAAGAACACAACAGAGTTTGAGGTGTTCAGCCATCCTTTTAATTCCAAAGATGCTAATCTGATGGCAGATTAAAAGGATGTATTCAAAACGAAGCAGGTGGCTGATCAGTGCGCACACTTAAGTGAAGCATTGTTGAGATTCTCTGGCTGTGTGTATGTGTGGTCATCTATAAGCACTCACAGAGCATAGTGGATCCCGGTAATGAGCTGAACCAGAAATTCTGATGTGACCGTCAGCCGCATGCTAATGCCTTTGTAGCGCCGCATCTGTTGCCGTGGGTAACCGCATATACAAACTCTGGGGAAGATAGAGAATTAGAGGACCTTGCATCAGTGAAACAAGGAAGCAGAGAAACCACACCACTGGGCCATTTGGTTAAAAGCTTTATTATAGCGACTTACTTCCTTCTGGAACACTAATAAGAAACTAAGAAGTTTCTGAATATGAACATTTAAACTTTCATATGCCATTTAAACACAATATATGCATACAGAGTAGCATGACATTTATTTATATAAAAATCTATTTAAAAATTCTACATTTCCCCCAAGCTTGAAATCTAATTATCATGTAGCGATCTTACAGGTTTCAATTGAATTAACCCATTAATTAAAAGCCATTTGAAACTGGAAGATCCTATCCACAGCTGTAACATCGCAAACTTTCTGTTCAACACACCAATGCTCAGCTGCAGTTGGCAGATTACCAAAATCACTGAGCCACGATGTGTGTACATCACAGCTCTATGCCAAATAGTGGTATCTTGGCTCTCACAGGCAGTAAAGTCTAAAAGAGGATCAGATAACAAAGCGCTTGCAAATCATTAGTGTATGTGAGGAAGCAACCTTAATAAACACATCAACTATGACAACACAGTAAAAGCAGAAATCATGTGACCATTTGTTTGTATTAAGTCATCAGGCAAGGTGACTCGCAAATGCTACATCACATTAAGGAGTGCTTGTGTTAGCGTGCATCTCTCTTACCTGGAGCTTAGCTGGCAGAGGGACTGGAGGGAGGTAGAGGTCATGTAGCTCAGAGCAGCGTTGTAGCACAGCAACAGGAAGGTCAGCACCTCAAACCTCAGTAACACACACAGAAAAAAAGCACTAAAAAAACAGCAGGTTCTGTCCAAATATGGTACAAAACGCCAGGTCTAACTCTTAAAACACATTTGTTTCTCAAACTTTTGAGAATTCTGAACTATTTGTGTAGTTATAAAACTACAAAATTTAAAACAGAATCATTAATAAGAAAATCAGGCCAACAGCTACTGATACATTGAAAAGATTAAGATTAAACCGTCTCTGATCTTAGAAAGCAACCAAACTTACTTTGCCACATAGATACACTACAAAACAGATTAAAGACCTGCTATCCAACCAGTGTATGAAATCCGTACAAAGAAAAGCTGGGAAAATTTCAGTCTAGTCATCATGACCTCCAGCATTCCTTTAGAGATAGATTAATTCAAGGAAGGCTCAAAGCCACATTTTAACTTAAAAACAACAAGAAAGCAGAAGAGAACTGCCACAGGCCACCACTGAGGCAAGTACATTATACATAAACTAATAGGCTGTGGCAGCAGTTAAAGACAGCAACACTTATGTCCTCATGGATCTATTTTAAGCAGTCTAATATTATAGCTGACAGCCAATCTCTGGACTAAATGTTGCACAGCTCAATGTTAAAGCGTGCATTGAAATTAGGGCTGCCACAATTAGTCGACTAGTCACGATTATGTCGACTATTTTAATTGTCGACAAATAATTTAATAGTCGAAGCTTCGTTATTTTAAAAAGAAGTGGACCGTTGTCCCGGTAAGCTAACTGGCTAAGCTAACA
>JBBDHI010000018.1:10839096-10851221 GCA_037177115.1 Craterocephalus stercusmuscarum
TGATCCGATTAGTCGACTAATCGAAAAAATAATCGATGACTAATCGATTATCAAAATAGTCGTTTGTGGCAGCCCTAATTGAAATATAAATAAAGATAACAAGACATCAGGCTGATCATCCTCTTTGGTGGGCTTTTTTATTCAGAGTCATTGGCTGATGTGCACCAGCACATAACAGACTGGCATCCTGCTACCAGCGAAGCTCAATTTAAAACCATCACAATCCATCCCCACCAACGTGTCACAGAGGATTAAAATTACATTAAAAAAATAAAAAAAAACAGGGGAAAAAAAGCTTCCTACCTGTTCTGTGCTGTAAAGGTTTCCCTCTGGAGGTGTGGCCCGCTGTATACCACCCTGCTCAACCCGTGATTGGCTAGAGCTCCTTCTGTAAGTGCTATGGAGCCGATAGCTGAAGGCTGAAAAAGCAAAATGAAGCTCCTGTGACTCTTTGCCGGCAAATACAGGTTTAGTATTTGTGCAAGTCTGCAAGTGAACATGCTTACCTCATGGTACACTGAAGGCTTGGAGAGGGAAGGGACTGTGAAAGATAATACTTTACTTTGTCCATCCTTATCTACTATTTCCTGTGAAAGAAAGACAGGAAAAGAAAAAAAAAAAAAAGTTTCTTTTGGTGAGAAAAACAAGCTTTTTTTCCTCCCCCTCCCTTTCAATGTCCCAAACCTCTGAAGTACGTGCTCTGATCTCTTCGAGCACACTCATCTGTTATGTGTGGGTGTAGTGCGAAGACCTCGGGTGGTGGGGTGGGGGGCTCGTTTCCCCACCTAATCAGTTATTTACTGATTTGTGTGCATATTACGTGAACACACACACACACACAAAATAAACCTCAGGGTTTGTGTCCCCTGTGTGCATGTTAATGCCAAACAGATTATTAGAAGCCAGTAGGTATGATGAGTGACAACTGACCTATTCTGGTATCCAGAGAGGAAGCTGGGAGACACTGCACTTTGCTGATAGAGAATTTAGACTCACAGCGGATGAAAATGGAACTCCACACACTCTAGTAATTAATAAATGGTGGCACTCAACAGTGGTGAAAAGATTGTGGGCACTGCAAGTTGCAAACTGATTAGGTTTCACATCCCCCCATTTCTGAATCTTACTTCCTGTCACTCTTAAAAGATCACTTTTCAGCAAAGCAGAAATGGCAAAAAGGAGTTTTCCAAATCCTATGACGCAAATCCCAAAAGTATTTCAGCAGTTAAGCCACCCAAATTTGGAACTGTATTTTAATACACGATCGCTACGGATCAAGGACTTTCCTTTTAAGTCTTTTTGCTTTGAACTTATCAAAAAAGGAAATGTTTTACTTTTATGACGAGAAAAGCTCTTCTTTAGTGATAACATAATGACTATCATCTGTGAGCGAACTGCAATCACTGCCCTCAACTTTTCTCTTACCAGGTTGTAAATGCCCAACAGCAGGGCTTCGATGCAGCCGGAGGTGTGGGGGTCTCTGGCAGCACTGACTGACAGGAGGCTCCACAGGAGCTCTGGCAGGAACTGCAGGGTGAAACGCTGCAGCTGTGGCACACCACTACGGTAAAATTCAAACAACTGGTGACACACTGGCTCCAGCAGCTGTGAAAAAAACAACAACAATTCAAACATCATTAAACTGCAAGCCAGCAGTAGCTGAGATATAATGAATACTGCATGATTCATCACTGATGTCAGATTAAAATTATAACATTATTAAGGCAATGCATCTGATCTTTACTTAGAAAAAAGATCAGATGTGTCTGACATTAAAATAGAGGTGATTAAACAGTGTTAAAAGCACAGGATGAAAACGAATCTTTAAAAAGTGTAGATCTGGAGTTGTAATGTCCGACTTTTGTATCATTAGCTGAACATTCTCTGCAGTCTTCATAAATTTAATGTGTAAAAAAATATGTGTCCAAATGCAACATACCATAGGAAAGCAAAAGGTATTTTTTTCTGTATTAAGATTTGATTATGCAAAGCAATTCCGGAAAAAAAAAAAACACAGCAAGTTGCCAATAAGGAATCAGCCATCCACTGATAAATCTCATCCAACCAAAACCGGTCATGCCGATGTTAAACACACAGACGATCAATGACAGCAAAAATATAGATCTATAAATTCCCATAATCTGCTATTCTATGATTTGAAATTAACGAGCAATCTTTCACATTTTCACTGTTAAAGCTCAGTTTAAAGTAAACGAGTAAAATACTAATTCAAATGTGTGTAACAGACCAAGGAGTCTGTAAAGAAAAAAAAAGACTCCCCATTTCCTTCTGAATTCATACTGAGTCAGTAAAATATAATTATAAATGGTAGCAATAAAATCTGACCCATAAAAAAAAACATGATTCTGATGATTCTTAAGCAGCATGTGAGCTCTTGGTATAAAAAAAAAACGCGCGTTAAATAATTTTAGTAACTACACTGGAGTTTGGTAACGTATTGCATCAAACTGTGATCCGAATGCATTTCCCAGATAATAGTTAAACAATATCAATCTGTTCCAAGGGAGAGGAAAGGAAAACACACAAATAAAAACTCCCATAAATGAAAATCTTGTGTCAGTCTATTTCAACTTGCAATGGTGTTGATGGTCTGAAAAATGTAAATGACCTCTCAGACAGGACTTGCATCACACATGGTAATGGATTACACAGGCGGTTTTAAATAAACAACAAAAAATTTTTTACCAGACTGACAAGCGGTCAAATGAATAAAGAGATATGGGTACATACGTCGCTGTAGTTCTCTCGGATGACCCTGTAGAGTGCGGGGACCAGTGCACCTTTGTCTTTTAATGATGCAGCATAGGTGGAGACAGCACTGTCAGGCAGGGTCTGAAACACACAAACATCTGAGGCTTGCAACACCAAAAAAATAAAAAATTCACATAATCAATACATCTGCCTAATTTCATTAATAAAGATTTGGAAAAAATATACTAGTAGGTCAATTGGTTACTCTAATTTGGAGTAAATGTGTGCATGAGTGGTTGTTTGTCTTTTTGTGTCAAAAAAGGAAACTACCCAAACAAAGAAAAAAGGTAGTTTGATAGAATTAAAAAGGTGACTTTGAAAGTTTGTCTGAAGTAGCAGACTACATTGCTGATCTGCATCTGCGCTGAGAAGGACGGCAACAGAATGGTCGCCATACATTTACACAGAAAAATCTCATCTGCTCCTTTATTAGTATTCCTCTCCAAGCTGCGGCTTTGGTACCAGTCACGTACCGGTGGGTGCTCATGTTTGAGTGGGAGCGTGCAATTTTCTGGAAACAAAGCACTTCAGAGAGTCCGTTTGTTTATGCGAGTTAAATACATTCTGTCAATAAGAAGGAGCGGGGGGAAATGTACTGCATACAGATCATGATTGAGTGCTTTGTCAAATTGCACACACAGGCACATGGACGCATCCTAAATAAAGCAATACCTTAAATTCTGAAAGCCATTCTTCCACCACTCCTTCGTCCATAGCCAACATGTTCCCTCATCTGCAGTGGAGTCACCTCTACCTACGTGGGAAAGAAAAGCCATATAAATACACACTTTCGTCTTTGGTGCACAGATACAGAAGCAATCAGAAGATTTTTCAAGCCTTTCTATTATTAGAGATCCCTCAGATAAGAAAGGAAAAGAAAATCTATTAAAAACAGCAAACAGCCTCATGGTCGTGGTGAGCAGGAAATGTACGCACTCAGGGCTTCAATACTTCAAAGCAGCACAAGTCTATCACTCCCCCTCGCTTTCCTCCCGGTAGCCTCTCATCCCTCTTCAGACAAACACCTCTGCAGCACTTTCTCGACTTCAGCTTGAAAAATCTAACATCACCCACACAGAGCACCTTGGCTGGGTTCAATGTCGATTCCCTGACGAGAAACATGCACCGCAGTACAATTTGGAGGTCTATAAACTGAGACAGATGCACATCCTCATTTCAGTTTACATTTTCATCATGAATTAAAATCTGCTCCATTCACATTACACTATTTTTTCTATTGCTATTCATCAAAGTATTAACTTCTCCCTTTCTCACTTTGTGTTGTCGAGACTGTGTGCATGCTACCTTTCAATTTTTACTAAATTGTAATAAAGTAGATTTCTGCCAGACACAAAGAGCAAAAAAATGACACTAAGGGGTTATGAAGACAAATATTAGTACTATTCTGCAGATTTTGGGGTAAAATCAGGACTTCACTGATGGATTAGATACCCCTAGAGGTCCCGTAAGTTCTCAGCAAATGAACTAGCAGAAACTTCACCATTTTTCAAGCTACATCTCCGTTCGTGTTAACAGAGCAAGACAACAGCCTACAGCCACACTAGAAGCACTGTGAGACACAGTAGTGCTCTGAGTCAAATGCCAACACACATTATTTTATAATTTTAGTGGTAAATGCTGCTAGCATTGGCTAATTAGCAATACACACAATATATACAGCAAATAATCATAGTAACGCCATTTATAAAAAAAGTACTGCCTTAAAATTTTGACCTGAGGGTGGTCAAAATGACAAAAATCTGAAAATCAACCAAGAGACTGAAAGCCATCCTCAACAAAACACATATGTACCACTTGTCATGGCAATCAGCCCATTTGTTGTGGGGCACGACACAAAAATAAAAGGATATTCATCATAATGGAGACACTGGGGCAGTTTCAGGAATTGCAAGGTTATTGAGAGTCATCCCTCAGGACCACACACATTATAACAAATCATCATCCAGTAGGTGCTTCATCTCAGATAAGATCAAATAAAATAGTAGGATGTCCAACACAGCCACTGAGATCCTTGGAAACACTCATATTGTCTGACATACAACAATATTCAGCTTTTTCTAGTATCATATCACAAAAACGAATCTTTCCCTTTTGTTTAATGAGAATATTTACAACTCCTCAGACACAAAACAAATTATGGTACAGCCATCTGTAAGATTCTGCCGTAACAACAATACCCACAAAAGACGGATAGCAGAAATGTTGTCATTAGACAGAAGCAAAGCAAGTGGCATGTGTTATAAAACTCAGTTTTCCAACTCCTTATTTTCCAAATAGTGAATGAGTCCATGTATATGAGGCACAATCACCACCTTTACACTGTCAACATATGATAATGGCCGACCCAAACCTGCACTTTCTGCTCAGCACAAGCCCCCATCTGTCTGCCTCTGACCTGTTCTGGAAAGTGCTATGTGCCTGTGTTGTGTCTGCGCTGCAGAGCCTCAAATCCACAGCTAAATTAGCCGCTGAATGCAGAAACAAAGTCCATGTTTGGCATGTCTGGTGTTGCAGGCCAAGAAACAAAGTGGGAGGAAAATTTCCTTCTATGTGAGCATTTGTCATGCAGAAACATGTGCTCAGTTTCGGACTAAAGATGGCATAATTCCATCTTTTACAGACTTTCACCAAATACACTGTGGCACATTCCCGCACACTCTTGGTCTCCTCTTAAACTCACAAACAAGGCTGGCTGCAAAAGAAAAGTAGCTCATATTTAGGAAGGGGCTCTAGACAAATACATGAGAACACAGATTTGTACATGAAATGCCATCAATGTTCCCACAAACATGACTAAATCTTATATATGTGTGTTTGTCAAAACAAATTTCACCTCCTTATGCACACATCCCACTGCACATCATTTCTCCTTCTGCCACTTTTCTGCTCCTGGATTTATCTTTTAATGCATCCACACGCTTCATTTTGTTTCACTGCTGCATGGTCCCTCCATTGCAGCCAGGTGTCTATTTATGGACTGTACCAATGACAGGAATGACAAAGGGGGAGGGGAGCCAGTGACTCATGAAATAGGGGAGGATTATGAAGCAGAATAGACTCCATTTAGAGAAATTAGTTCTTTTGTGACAGCCTCTTGTTCTGTTCTTTCACACTGATGAAGATGATAATAAGAACATCGCTATCAAAAGGCCCCATAAGCCTCATATTAAAGGCTGACTTGGCTGATAAACTCGATGGTCTGATTAGAGTGTGGATGAGTCAGTCTTGTAAGAGGAAGGATTTTCCTCCCACAGAGTGACTCCTAACCTGTCAACTTTGTCCATGGTGGCGCCCGGGGCATGTAATCTGAATCAGCTGCAGCCAGTCATTTGGATATAAGCGACACTTAAAAGCAGCAGCTGCTTGTCATGCCGCCTACCTTCGTGATACATTTGCTTCCAATCAAAGCAGCAGGAAGAATCTGCTGTGAAGCAACTGATTGTTTGGTCGGTAAATTGTCAGGAAAGTGGCCTTTTGAGATGTCAAAGCAGGAATTGCAAAAGTGTAGTAATGAGGTCTGCATGCCAGTAGGAGGGAGGTCCTACTTTTTTTTCTTGTTCTGGGATATTGCCAAAGTCTGCTTAGGCAATAGGAATTTAGTCATATCAATCTTTCCACCTGTGCTTTTCATGCTTAGATATGCAAGTCAATTACAATATTGCACAAAACATACAGTATATGGACAGTAAAAACCAGCACTGGGGGTAATTAACCACTTAGATTTATGTAGATCTAAAATGTATTACACCACTTGCAAAAGTAATACAAACAGACTGTGAAGCTTTACTTGTGCACTGCAAACAGGCACAATCATTTGCTGTGGGAAAATAACAACCTAATGACCCTGGAAGTACACTCAATTTTGTAATTATGTTATTAGGCACATGTTTGTCTTTCATCTTGGTCAGGCCCATTAGTTATCCATTACGGACTTTTAGATGATGACAAATCAATAGAGAGGAAGTAAAATAGTGCAAATCTAGCAGCAGGTGGTGAGAGACTTCAGTTCTGCTAAACCACAACGCCCGTTTCTAACACACGTGAACAAGCAAACATTAGAAACAAGTGCCTGAGCAGGCTCGACAAGCAGAGGCAACAACTCACTCGTGATGGATAAATAGATAACTGACAGATTTAAGTGATCCTGGCAAACTCTGCAGCATGACGGATAGCTGAGATAGAAACTAAAAAAATAACGAATGAGATAGGAAGTGGAAAAAAAAAAACAGAGGGGAAGAAATGGGAGATGATAGAAATGAAAACAAACTACCCTCTTTATTAGGTAGCAAACATGCCTGTAAAATCTAAATCAAAAGCATCAGTTCTGCTCACAGTTGTATACTTTTTCAGTATGTGGCATCAACTAAGGGTTAAATAATACCCACACAGACAAACAAATTCCTTAACAATATAAGCAGAAAAAGGTCAGGAAATAGAGTAGATGTTTGGCCTGAAGGAGACTAGCGAGGGTTTAACACCCCAAGGGGGCAGGTAATTCAATAGAAGTTAGTTTTATAGGGTAAATAAAAGACGCGAGTTCATTAGGTTTTCGATCTGTGCTGGCCAGTTGGCAACCTCCCAGTGTCTTAGAAACACACAGGGTAAGCAACGGCACACACCCACCTCCCGGAGAACAAGACAAACTCACGGAATAACTGACATGCTAAGCAGCCTAAAAGTGACTCACTGAAGTTTTCTATGATGCAAAGCTCGGCTGAAACCGGCTTTCTGCCACAGAGCGACAGAAAACACACCATGTACCGCACAAATGAATGTTCCAAGAAGTGTGTTACTTCAGTAGCTAGTTGACGAAACCTGTGCCTGTGAACTAGCTGAATTTGACAGTTCACTCCCTCTGAACTTACACCTACGCCACTGTCCTAAACTTTGACGCGCAGGAATACACACACACACGGCTGCCTGTCTAAATAAGCTTATTTTTGACTCCTCCTTCTGAAGACTACTTCCAACACAAATAAGTCTTTGAGTTTGGATTCCTGGTGTAATCCTCGTTGTGTGCAGGTACACACCTCAAGTAGACATACAATACCCCACCAGAGCCTTGGCACGGATGATTAGAAGAACCACATCGAAAGAACAGCTGTCCTCCAATGCTCAGCGGTGATGTAAGAGCATTCCTGTATCTAAATGCTGACAGAAAACCGAAGCAAGTCCATATGAGAATGAATTAAGGAGAGATCCACACACATTCACAACCCCTACCGGCTGATTACCTCACTTCCTATTACACACATATTTAGGAAGCTTCTTTTGATGAGGAAGTAAGTAGACCAATGTGAATGAGAGCTTAACCAGAGGGAAGAGAGAAAAACAAAGTGAAGGGTGAAGTGAAATTTTGTCAGTGGCCAAGCTGCCCCAGCTGCTTTTTCCTGTGGTACAGGCTGAATCCGCACTAGCGAGTGCGACACAATCACAGTGACACCTGCAAATTAATGCCTTTACAGTTGTTACAACTGAATGAGCGTTTAAAGATGGATTCAATATGCTTAATGAATCGAAACTTCTCAATTTGACAGGGCTGAATCAAGATGACTTAATATTAGGACCAGCTCCGCCTAGAGTCAAAACAGTGTCAGCAAGTTTTGCTCATGACCGCAAGATTATTTCAACCGAAATGGATGAAATAGCTGGTGAGCAATTATACAGATGTACAGCTGATTGGGTGTCAAAGCAAAAGGTGTAAGACAGAGTCCCATAACTGTAATGGAAAAGGAAAGAACCTGTAACATGCCCCGACCTCGCCTGCTCACTACCTTGCTGAGAGCTGTTCACACCACCTCAAAGTATTTTGTTTGACCTCCTCTAACAGCTATTTTACTTCTTTTTCATGCTGTCTACATGTATCTTCTTTATTTCGACTATATTAGCCTGTGGTTAACCCTGTTACATCATCCCCCTCCCACTTTGCTCTCCCCGAAGGTCTTTTACAATAGCAGGTTGCTTATAGCGGGAGGTAAAGGGGGAGGGGGCGGCATGTTGTGATTCTGTTTTCTTTCTCTTCCATGCACACACATAAAAAGGAAAAACAGCCTGTAGCTAAGTAGACATGACAGACTGTGACTTGTGTGTGTGGTTTTTGGTGCTGAGGGAGACAAATAGAGCGATCTGACAGGGAGGAATCCTCTTATAGCAGCCTACGCTCCCTTCTCAGTTGCCTGTAAGCCAATGATGCATCTCTGTCCCTTCAATTCCCTATCTTCCTCTAGCAACTATGCCTGAGGAGACCATGAGTAACAATTTCAACACTCAGTTCTCTTCCCACTTTTCTCTCTCCACATTTGTCTCAGCTCACTTGTCATAAATAGATAAGTCACTTGATGTCCAACTTCAAATATCCCTTTTAATGGTGATAATAATCTTGGTTTTGAAATGGTCGGATAGCACCAAGTGTGCTGCCTTTTGCACATGCAGAATTTGGTGCAAAAACATGGGGGATGCTCAGTTTGCCAGGATATTTCATGGCAATGGGAGCTGATCTGTGACGCCAGATGACGGCACAGCCTGCGTGATCTTCCTGTTCTGTGACCTTCTGTGCCTTCGTTGTCAAAAAGCATTAAGACACTAGCAGCCATGAATGCCCACATTAACAAGTCCATGCTTACTTTCATTGCGTCCATGCTCACACACCCCAATGACACCACTTTAACAATGCAGTCACTCACTCAACAGACCCACCTACAGCCAAAGGCAAAGACAAACATGGTTAGAAGGAAAGGACAACCTGTAAATTAAGCTTAAAATAGTCTAATTTGGACAAATCTAACAGGTTTGATGTGAAGGACACAAAGTGTAACAACAAACCATTTACAGCTCTGACAGCTGGAACCGCTAAGGTGTAGGCCAACTTCACACTAGCCCCCTCAAACACAGGAAACCCTTGAAGTGGCCGAGGAATGGAAAAGAACCCCCCCATCCCCACCAAAAATGAGAAAACATTACTTGTGTTTAATTGTCTTGCTTTATTTGACAGACAGGAATCACCTGAGGAATCTAAACAAGAACACACCCACATGCACACATAGCTGTTACCGTGCAGGCAGGTACAAAGTCTTTACTACAAGACAGATATATCACAGTTAGAAGACATATAGAAAAAACCCAGACTAATAAAAAGAAACAATAACTAAGAGCATTACCCAAACACGTTGAAAAGTCTTTTCTAGCCTCTGTTCCCGGTACAACTATACCAGTACATGAAGACCATCGCCAACCAGAGTTTGCCACTGATAACTAACCCCCAGTCTGTTTCGTTTTCAATGCTACTTCAGCGCATTTCTTAACCGGCATCAGTCAGAGTGTAAATCAATCCTCCGCCGTCACGCGCTCTCTGTCACGGCTTGCTGAATGACTTCGAGCTGTCACCGCGGCTGCAGTTAGATTAGCTAGTTAGCTAGCTCGGCTAAGGCGAGACGCCAAGTAAATTGAGGAAGGCGCTGTTTACTTACTGGCATGCTATCTGTCGATTCCCTGATATCACCGTCCTCTGTCGTTCCAGCGAGACGAGTAAACGGCTATCACCTGGCTACTCCATAAATCTCTTCAATAATTCAACACCATCAGCTCCTCACACCTTCAGTACTTTCTCCACTCTGACTACCAGCAAACGGCAGGACTCGGTCTCCACCGAGTGACAGGATTGAAGACCAATGACAAAGTAGGATATCAACAACAGCCACGCCCTTTAAATTTATTGTCCAATCAGGTTATACGTTTGAACAGCAAGTTCATTATTTCCACGAGCAATGTAGGTTGTCGCTGTCAGCCTCTGCTCTTTGACAGCAAGTGATCTACCAAATGTTTTCTAAATTAATCATAATGTAAAAATGTATGTGAAAATATGTAAATGTGTACGCTAAAATATGTCCAATCATGAGTATTATATATGATTAGCATACTATTTTGGCTCAAAAATGTTTCTTACATATATTTTAATCATGCTATCTAACATCACACAAGTAAAGTCATTTTTGAATACACACATAGAGACGTTATTGTTTGATATCAAGCGCAACTTTGCATTTTAACTCAAGATAAATTAATCTGTAAAACTTCGGCTTTAAGCACCCTAGAAATGTCTGTCTCCATTGAATAATACATGAGCATTTGGCCATGACCTTTAAACAATGGATTTAAAAAAAAGAATTATCAAGATGCCATACGACCATGTGTTTGTCTGCTTTTGTTTTTAATTAATATAAACGACAGTGCTTCTGTGCATGAGACACAAATCTGGTGCCTCTGAATGCTCACACTTATCAACACATAAACAACCAGCGTCAACCTCCAATTTATGTTTTCAAATAAATCTGTGGTACTTTTGAGTCTGTCAACCAGAACACTTCTGAATTTTCTATAGCAAGTATGTGGCAATGAACTCTCCAAAGAAGTTTTTCCAAATAACAATACATTTTATTGAAAATATTAGAATGAAGGAAACATCTTCACACTAGGATTAAAAAACAATATGTATATTCATTGCAACTTGTATTATACTTTTAAAGGAAATTGCATTAGGAATAACTGTTCAAAAGTTGTTATGCAGCGCCCCCTTCTGTTAACTGGTGTAATTAATAATATTAGGGATTAAAAAAAAAAAAAAGACCTTGGACGTCCCAAAAATATATAGTATCCCTGAAAGAGACACAAAGCAAACACGTTGATGATCTGAATGATCACAGAAAGATGGAATTGTTTAAAAAAAACTGCAAAAGGAACAAGCAAAACACAAAAAATACAAAGTTTAACTTTATAACAATGGTATAAATAATACAGGAGTATCATGCTATCTTATACTACTATGGTGTCATGTGGCAGACGCTTTTATCCAAAACAGCTTATAACTGAGTAAGTAATGCCAACACTGAAGGCAAGGAGAGTAAAGTGTTTTGCCCAAGGACATGACAGCTGACTGGGGCACGAATGGGATTCAAACTGCCTTGTCATTGGACAATCTGCTATACCACCAGAGCCAAAAAGTTAAAAAAAAAAATACACAACACTCAGGTAAGGATGATTATAGTAGGGTGAAATGTCTGCAAACAAACAAAAATGATCATGTTTATAAGCAAAACATCCATTAAGACATGTGACAAAATTACTATGTAGATATGTAAATCAATATCCATAACATACATTAGATTAAAAATGACAAAAAGCCAACCAAATTAAAGAAAAAAATTCTGCTATGTTACCAAGAGACAAAGAATGACTGAAAGTGCATTGTGAAAACAAAACAGGAAACACAAAATACAAAAAAGAAAAAAAACATTTAAAAAAAATTAAAAAGTCCCTGAAATCTTTCTCCATCATCA
>JBBDHI010000018.1:10851396-10866603 GCA_037177115.1 Craterocephalus stercusmuscarum
AAAATCATCAAAAAGGTAACATAAGCCAATACAAAAAGAAAAAGGAAACACAAAATACAAATACAATACACAAATACACAAAATAAAAATATATGTACCATATAGAGAAGAAAATGAACATAGTGAGACATAAAAGTTAAGAATCAGGGGCAAAAGATGTTCTCAAGATGCAAATTGCCACAAAGTGACTTGAAATGGCCCCATTTATACAGAAATAGACAGCCATGGATAGTTTGTTGTTTTGTCTCTATTTATCGAAGAGTCTGAAAGATGTTTTGAACATCTGTGCAAAGGAGTCTGTTGATTCCTCTATAATAATAAAAAATGAATATACTGAGAGTGAATCATGGCTTTGTTTCTTTAAATCTTTCATAAAGATGCTATGGCTCAGCTTGTAGAGTGGTTGTCTTCTGACTGGAAGGCCCAGGGCTTCTAAGGCAAGACACCAAGCCCCACACCGAAGCCCATATGCTATACAACATAGTGTGAATGTAAGGGAAAAGTGCCAAACACTGGATATAGAGTACAGAAACATAAGTGGTGCCCTATAAATGACTGTTAATCACGTGGAGACACTTGGTAGAACCTGAGCAGGGTTAAAAAAGGGAACTAAAAAACGTTTATATTTAAATAAGGAGACATAATGTATACATACTTTATTAATCCCATAGGGATTAATAAAGTATTTTCATTTCATAATTGCAAGCATTCAAGGTCGTGTACAACAAAACAAAACATGACAAACAGGGTTGAAGAAGCAGCATATTTGTATCCCTTGTGATGCTTTCGGTGCAAATATGAATCCAGATGAAACACTGTGATATTAGGCACATGTTAACCAACTACATCAGTGACTTTGCAACTAGCATGTTTAGCATTCTCTATGCTCCATATCAGCCTTTCAGTAAAGAAGCTTCTCCTCAACCCACAATTTTGCAAAGGTGCATAAATCCCATTTGAATGTGTAATTCTCATGAGCTACTCTGTACTGTTACTGATAAATACGAATAAACTATCAAAAAGGCAGATGGACTACATCTGGGCCCCTGCGATCTCTGCAGCCCCGATGAGAATTTCCCCAGCCTGTTGCCTGTATCCCATTGATAACTCCTTCGCTCGCTTGACTTCCCTCATGTTCTCCTCCAGGTTCTCCACCAGTCTTCCTTGTTCTTGGTAAGTTTCTGCTGCCTCTTTTACCTGCTCAACCATTTGATCGTGGCTACGGAGCAGCCAGCCACAAAGCTCTTGAAGTGCTGTACCCTTTGAGATGGTGGCCTTAACGCCCTCAGAAATGGCTTTAACTTCCTTCTGAGCCTGCCGCAGATTTGAAGGCAGTGCACCTTTTAAACCCACAGGAGCAAAACTGAGGGAGAAGTCGTAGCCATTCATCTTGAGAGAAACCCTATATGAGGCCTCTGAAAGCAGAAAGAGGGACAAAAACCATAACAAACAAACAAAAAAAAAAGATAAAGAGCATCTGCTGGTCTCTATACTTATATTGTAAGGTTTGGGACTCACCCTGCTCTTCTCTGATGTTCCTCAAACATGCAACAAAAGACAGTTTATCAATGTCAGTGCTGTCAGAGCTCTGTTGCAGGTTTCTGATGTTTTGGACCATAGCCTCATAGCGTTCTTGTTGCTCATTAAAGGTGTCTGCCATGTCAGTGAACCTCCGATCCAGCTCTGGCACATTTACTCTTCTAATTGCCAGCCTTCCCATCCGTTTTACAGTCTGTGTGTCTGAGCATCAAGCCAAAGGAAAAAACAAGTAAGGACAGAAGAGGCCATACTCATCGCAGGCTTAAGTACAGGTTTGACATGAGAGATTGTCATACCATTGCGAGCTGATCTAGGTTTCCTAGCTGATTCAGGTCCATTTTGTTCAGATTGTGGTGTGGGGTGCAGAAGAGGCTCCCTCTTAAACAATAAAAAAATAAATATTTAAAGAAAATTCATCTTTTCACGGGCAATTCTTAGAAATAAAGCACTACTTTTGCGCAAGTAAACCTATGAAGATTTATCCTTATGCTTCACACCGAGGGCAAGCGTATTTAAAGGTTAATTTAAAATTTTGTACAATTTCTGTACCATCAACATAATCATTAGACTATGTCTAAACCAACAGGGAACAAGTTTACCTTTTTAAATCAACTTCTATTTGTAGAAACAATACTCTCAAGAAAACGTATTATTAACCCATAAGTCGAAGAGGGCCACTTAAATCGAGAAGAAACTCTGCAAAACAAACCTCGTTGTTGGAGGAATCGCCTGAGAAGCAGCAGCAGCAGAAAAAACGTAGCATTGTTGTTTTCCAGTTTGTTTCAGGTCAGCTGTTCTTGACAATGCGTCTGTGGTCCCACATTCCTCGACGTCAGCGTCAGGCGAGTCTATGAAAAAAAAATCTTCCTGGTTTGAAGGTGCGAGGAGGAAGGTGCACCTACAGGTGAGAAGTGGAGAAATGCGCCGGTGTCTTTACAATCCACAATATGATTAAATCTTAAATAAAAGGCTATTCACCACAAACCAACCTAACAACCCCTTCCATTTAATGAATTTGATCGTTCACAAAGGGCGCGCACTTTGCTTTAATGCAGGAGGAGACATTGTAGAAACGCTTTGTGGACATTGAGAAAATCGTCTTTCGTGCATCAACTATTTCCAGCGGAGAGGTTTTTATAGAAAAAGTCGTCATATAACTGTTTGTTTCGAGCGTCTTAATTAACTTCGCCTTTCACACTGAAGGGGGCAGCAATGCACAGTTCCTGCAACACTTTCAGCCAGACCGAAGAAGAAGCCGAGCGTCTCCCAGAACCATAGAAGAAGAAGAAGAAGAAGAGGGGCATTTAGGGTGATTAATTGAACTCTTGCTTACAATAAACCCTCAGGTAACACATATTGATATTGCTACAAATTATTTTAAGCTGGGGTTTATCTGCAAGCTTCAAGCAGAAGATGCAGTCAAGCTGGTAACAATTTAATTCCTAAAATCACGACAAAACTGCTTATTGTTGGCAGTAGCTAAGTGACAACAAAGGGACAATAGCCACTCGCTGCTGGCAGTGGTATTGTTTTATATAAGTAAACAGACAATAAAACCATCTTGACATGACGGGAATGACCTCTCCGGAGAAAGCTACGAGCTCAAAGAAGAAGAGCGAAAGAAAGTGTGCCACCAAAGAGGAGTACAGGCAGCTGTCCAGCATCATGGGAGTGATGAACAACCTGAGAAAACAGGTGTGTTTGTATAATTGAGACAGAATACAAGATAAGAGGACACGATTGCATGACTGTACCGGGTATTTGCATTAGCCACGGGTTTATCCCTCTGTCCTGAGACCTAATATGTGTGTGCTTTTCTTCAGGGCACACTCTGTGATGTGACCCTCGTGGTTCAAGGGAAACACTTTCCTGCCCACAGAATAGTTCTGGCTGCGGCCAGCCACGTCTTCAGCCTGATGTTCACCAGTAAGCCCCACATGTCACACACAAACACAGAAAAGCTCAGACTGAATTGAGTTTATATAATAAGACTTTGGGTCTAACATTTGAATTCAAAGTTTATTTATATAGCACTTTTCATACATGAAACATCACAAAGTGCTTTACATAATAAAAACAAGTATTAAAAAAAGTATAATAACAAAGATCAATTGTGCACACCTGATCATGCTCTCTTCTTCACTTTTCACACATTTATCATCATACACACAAACACATGAAGCCACTCCTCATAGAAATAAACTGCCTTCTAGTATCTGTCTCTTTAACCGAAACAATTATGTAAAAGCATCATTTGAGCTAAATATATAAAAGACAAATGGCTCGACACCAATGTGAGGAAGAGATACCTTTGAGACCCGACACACCAGGAGCCACCCCACCAGTGACCACAGAGGGCATCGCCACAGGAGCCAGAAAGATCAGAACAGTCCAGGGCCCCCGCCAAAGCCATAGGGCTGCAGTGCAGCCAACCACCCCGACCAGGATAACCCCTGTAGACTGAAGAGATAGCTTTCGATGTGGAGGATCCCCATGGATCCCCACTGGAGCTAGAAAGTTACAAAGATTTAAATATAAAAAAAAACAAAGGATAAAATAAACAAATTAAGCCTCATCATACAGACCTGTCTTTCCCTGTCTGTTCAAAGTTTGTAAAAGTGTAATGTTTTATATAAAAACAAAAACAATTGTGAGTAGCAGAAATAACCATGTATACAGTATGAAAAGAATTCTTGCACTGTATTGCTCTCAAAATAAAAATAAATGTAAAAAAAAAAAACAAATTAGTATGAATAAACCAAAAAGTAATAAAATCAATAAGCTAAAACATAACTAATTTGTACCTGCATACAAAGTACATCAGAAAAATCAATAATAAATAGAGCTAAGAATTAATTCAATTAATTAAATTAAATTAAAAGCTAAATTAAAAAGATTTGAATTTAATTACCTCTTAAGTTTTAAGGATAGGGCTATCACTGACAGGTGAAGTGAATAACCTGCAATGTTCAGCTTTGAAACGATGGATGAAGGAGTCTGTGGGAATTGCTTCATAATCTACCTTCCTAAACATTGTCATGGCTATTACCTGAACCACATCAGTGGGTTTTACTCTACTGAAGTTAACAGTTTGACAAAACTACAGGTCACATATGGTCACATATGATTTTGACACCTTTTCTGACACTGAGAAAATCAAACTTAATTCTTTCACCTTTTCCAAAAATGTAGTAGGTTGCAGTCAAGAATATGAGTGGAGTGATTGCATCAGGGTCTATAATCAGCCAGTTCAGTATACTGATATTTATTTTATTTTGTTCAAAAAACACCATTCCTTGGAATTTCACTTGGGTTTTATTCCATTCAAATATTTTTTTATTTCCCATTTCCTAGTCCAGGGTTTCTCTGTTTGATCCGACAAAGGCTGCAGTCCTACATGTTTTCAGTGTTTCCCTGCTCCAACACACTTGACTGACATGAAATGGATCCAACAGCCTATGAAGCTTTGCACAATGACTCATTAATTTGAGACAGGTGTGTCGGAGAAGGGACACGGGACGAAAGATGTTTCACATTTTTCTGCAGTCTGACCCTCATATCTTCATACACAGGAGCAACATTTTTAATAATAGTCTTCTTATTATACCACAAATGTTGTATACCATAATACACCATATATTTATAGTGGGGAAGCACTATAAATTCAGATATGTATAGTGCTTCCCCAGATATGGCACGGATAAAGATTCTGTTCAATAACAAACATTCACTGTTGTTCTATTCTGGTACATCTCTGTTTTCATTGGTCTTCCTTATTTATTTATTTTTTCTCATTTCCAGCCAGAATGATGGAGTCCATGTCCTACGAGGTGGAGCTCAGGAGTGCTGAGCCTGAGATTATCGAACTGTTGATTGAATTTATTTACACTGCAAGGTAAGAATAATCTGACAGATGTTAAAATTCATGTATATGACGGGCTGTTTCTGCTGAGCATAAGGTATGTTTAGTATTGCAACAGTTCACAGTGTGCACTCTGTGTGTGCATGCTAGGATTTCTGTGAACAGCAGTAATGTTCAGTCATTGCTGGATGCAGCGAACCAATACCAGATAGAGCCGGTGAAGAAGATGTGTGTGGAATTCCTAAAAGGACAGATTGACGCAACAAACTGCTTGGGTAGGAGTAGAAATGCAAATCCAAGTTTAATAATTATGTAATTTTGCCATCCCCACTGACCCAAATTCTGTCCTCCTCTAGGTATCTCAGCCCTTGCGGACTGCATGGACTGTCCAGAGCTGAAGGCAGCGGCTGATGACTTTTTCCAGCTTCATTTCACAGAAGTCTACAAATTGGATGAATTCCTACAGCTGGATGTTGGACAGCTCACACACCTGCTGCACCAGGACAAACTCACTGTCCGTGCGGAGGCCCAGGTACATTTCCTTTGATTGTATGCTCCTTTTGTTTGTTGTGTTATTTTTTTTTAAAAAAGTGAAGAAAATGTATTTATCGTGTTGTTGATATTCTTAGTATTAAGTGCTTTACATTATTTGAAAAGTTATATATACTTATCTACTTTTGAAAACTTACATTAGATAGTTTTTGTGATCTCAGGACATAACTGAGTGATATTTTTGCTAACATGTTAGCCTTGTGACCTGTATTTTACTACATGTGTAATTGTTGCTTTTGTGCTCAGATTTATGATGCTGCAGTGCGCTGGCTGAAGTACGATGTGTGTAACAGAAAACAGTACATGGTGGAAGTGTTGGGGTGTGTTCGCTTCCCTCTTGTCTCGAAAACCTTCCTCTCCAAGACTGTACAAGCAGAGCCCCTCATCCAGGACAATCCACAGTGCCTCAAAATGGTTATTAGTAAGTAAAAAAGACAAGAGCATTCATTCAGTATGTTCAGAAGTTTAAAAACCTTTAAGTTGGACTGTAAGGTCACGTTAGTGCAGCCTCAACAATACATGGTAGAAATATTTGATTGATGCCTTTTATCAAGTTTAGCATTTTTGGCTGCCATTGAAAAGCTTTGGTCATAAATCAGGTTATATTTCACTACTCTTGTTGGCGGTAATGGCTGAATGGCCTTTTTTTAATAAAATCTCACCCAACAGTGATATGCCAAATTCTTGGTATTGCTATGTCCTGGTACAGTTGTTCATGTAAACAAGTTCTACTTCATAAATTATTAGAGTAAATGTAACAAAATGATTTTTCATGCTCGCGTGAAGAGAAAAAGAATGACAATGAAAGTTGTATAACAAATAAATAACCAGCAGTTGCAGTGATGTGTAGTATTATAGTAGTAAAAAGTCATCAGTTAGTACAGGGCTATATTTTGTTTTGAACGTTTAACATGGGATTGAATAATCCAAACAAAAAAAACCTGGTTGTTTTGTGTAAGGTGGGATGCGTTACCACTTGCTGTCTCTGGAGGACCGGGAAGACCTGGGAGAGAGCAGCCGACCACGACGCAAGAAGCACGACTACCGCATCGCTTTGTTTGGAGGTTCACAGCCTCAGTCCTGCCGCTACTTCAACCCAAAGGTACCAGACTGCATATTCTCACAAAAATGAGCCACGGGGCAATCAGGAACAGTTCAGTGTGCTACAGACCGGGTCTATGGAGTATAATCAACAACCGTTTTCCAAAGATTTTGTATTTGTTTATTGAAAATTCTCACAAACAGAGGCCTGTAGTTCTGTCCAGTAAACTCTGTCATCATTTGAAGTTATAACTTTCAGTATTTTCCATGCAGGACTCCAGCTGGACAGACATTCGGTGCCCCTTCGAGAAACGGCGGGATGCTACCGCCGTCTTCTGGGACAATGTGGTCTACATCTTGGGGGGCTCGCAGCTCTTCCCCATCAAACGCATGGACTGCTACAACGTGCTGAAAGACAGCTGGTACTCCAAGCTGGGTCCACCCACACCCCGCGACAGCCTGGCTGCCTGCGCATCTCAGGGGAAGATCTACACATCTGGAGGGTCAGAAGTGGGTGAGCAAGGGGAAGTGGGAGAAAAGAAACAGAAAGTGCAGGGTTGTTGATTTGTGTATCCAATGGAAAGGTTGCAGGCATTTAAGTGCCAGCATTGGATAATTATCACAACCAACATTTTACTGCAATCTTTTTACTGTATGAAGTAAGTACTGTGTTTGTACAGGTAACTCTGCTTTGGACCTTTTTGAATGTTACGACACAAGGACTGAGTCGTGGCAGGTCAAAGCCAGCATGCTGATGGCCCGCTGCAGTCACGGCTCAGTGGAGGCCAACGGGCTCATTTACGTCTGCGGAGGAACAGTGGGCAACAATATTTCTGGAAGGATCCTAAGCAACTGCGAGGTCTATGACCCCAACACACAACAGTAGGTCGCATAAACATGTTCATGTTCAGATGAAATTAATAGTTGAATATATTTAAGCTCCCAAATTTCATGACAGTTAGTGGAAGTTATTATTGCCTGCTGAGTGGGGCCAGATGTTCAACACACTTTCTAGTCTACATTGCCTTTTGAATTAAATTACTGGGCTCAAACATTTCAGATGGCCTTCCACAAGCTTCTAACATTAATTATCTTAAATTATAGCCCATTACTCCTGACTGACCCAGCGGAACACACTGTTTCGCTCTGTTGCCTATACACCCTAAATCAAGTCGGCTTCTGTGGTCAGAAATTTGCCATTAACAGTCTAGTACTCGATTTTGTTCATATTAAAACTATTTTTCCACAACTTCAAACTGTGCCTGCAGTTATGATCCATTTGGAATACCCATTGAGACCAATCTGTGCTACCTGGCTCATTCCCAAGATGGTTTCAGCATGTTTATAACTTTCCTTCCTCATAATACTGCAGTTTTTATGAAGGCCGTTGGCCCATCTACCAGCAAGTAAACACACAACATAAGGCTTCCACTACTATTCTTAGTAGTTGGGATGAGATGCTTTGGCTAATACGCCTAACCCTCATCATTCCAAATCTCATGATGGTTTGCTTTGGTAAAATTAAAACCTTTTAAGGATTAGGAAATTATTGTAAATAATGAGCATCTCCAAAAAGAAGACTTTCATTTTTTTATTCATATTTACCAATACTTTGTTGTCTTATATATGTCTGTAGGTGGACTTTTGTAATTGTATAGATGGGTAAGGGACTGGTATTCTAAATGTGTATTGTTAAAATGGCTTATCAGAGTTTTATTAAAACATCCATCCCCAAAAATTACAGTAAATAGGACAAACTGTTTTCACATTTGTCGTCATAGCTTGGATTTATGTAGTGGGTCTCATCACACCAACAGATATTTCCACCATGAAGTGCCCAGAGAGTAGCTGCACTCTAATCTGCATCTAT
Organism: Craterocephalus stercusmuscarum; assembly: GCA_037177115.1. Taxonomy (NCBI): domain Eukaryota; kingdom Metazoa; phylum Chordata; class Actinopteri; order Atheriniformes; family Atherinidae; genus Craterocephalus; species Craterocephalus stercusmuscarum. The sequence goes on from JBBDHI010000018.1 coordinate 10,860,261, forward strand.
TTTCTGCAACATCCTTATTGTATCTTTTTTCAGATGGAGGGAGTTGTGTGTGATGAGAGAGGCCAGGAAGAACCACGGGCTGGTGGTTGTCAACAACAGGATCTATGCTGTTGGAGGACAGGGGCCACTAGGTAATAAAACTGTTATCAGTGATCAAGACTGAGTCAAAGGTTATGATAAAATAATAGAGTTCAACTGTGTGATACTGCTTTTGTGCCTTTTCTAGGTGGACTAGATTCAGTGGAATATTACGACATTGCCACTAACGAGTGGCGTGCTGCTTCCCCAATGCCATGGAGGGGGGTGACGGTAAAGTGTGCGGCTGTCGGTGATGTAATATATGTGCTGGCAGGGTTCCAGGGGGTTGGGCGGCTGGGGCACGTCCTGGAATACCACACGGACACTGACAGGTCAGGATATTAACTAGCTGTTACTGAAATAAAACAACTGCTTAAAGGGGAAGTTCGGTATTTTTCAACCTGCACTTATTTTGTAGCATGCTATACGATTATTACTCACCCAGACAGTTGTGGTGCAACTTGAACTCCTTTGGAAGGTATTTATATTTACAGGCGATCAGCATATATTCATATAATGGGTGCGTTCGGGTTAAGAGACGCTCGGCCTCTAAATAAGGCATTATCTGATATGATTTGGAAAAACATAAACACAGACCATATTTGTATTATCTTAGCAAGTAGCAGACCGTCCTACAGTACGGAGTGACCTATGAGTGAATTGGCCCTTTTGCCATGGTGCATGATAGTGACGTAATCGCCATGGCAGGTATGCGCAAGAGGCTTAAAAGGACCCCGGAATGACAACAACAAAAGAAGTACAGGCTGCATCCAGGTCACGGAGGGATCACACTAGCAACAACACATTGGTAAAATGAAAGAGTTCTGTGGCAGATAATGCCTTACTTAGAGGCCGACCGGCACTTGCCCTTTTTTCCCCTTATTATATGGATTTATGCTAATCACGTGTCGATCTAAATATCTTCTGAAGGAGTTCAAGTTGCGCCACAACTGTCTGGGTGAGTAAATGACATACATCATGCTACAACATAGGTAAAAGTTGAAAAATACTGAACTTCCCCATTAAGTCACGTCACTGATGTAAGAGCATTGGTGTGAAATCATGAAAACTTTTGTTTAGTCATTAAATATCACACTGATTTTGTATCTTGGGCATATTCATTTATTTTTGGTCCAATAGTAGAATATCACCAATACAATTAAAAAATGCATACCTGCAAACAAATTTGAGTTCTTCCCAAATTAAGTTGAAGTGTATCATTGAAAACAGCTGGTTGAATCTGGTTCCCATCATCAATCCTTTCCATCTGCTCTCAGGTGGGTGACGTGCAACAAAGTGCGAGCATTTCCCGTCACCAGCTGCCTGATCTGCGTGGTCGATACGTGCGGAGTCAACGAAGACGAAGATATGGACCTCATAGACTTGAATCAACTCACTGCCCCCACGGCCAACCCACCTGCCTCAACCTCCTCATCGACATAGGAGAGGACGCAGATTCCACAGATTTAGAGAGTTACTACATTTTAAGTTGCAATATTTAAGTACAATTATTTAGTCATTATTCATTCAAGGAACAATTCTGCTGTAATTATTTGAAGAATTTGATTTACATTTTTTTTACAGTATTATCAGTTATTTCAAAAGCACCACATTCATTGTCAATAAGGCAATAAAATGATAAGATTTACTAAAAATTTTGTTCACTGGGCTAGCTACCAAATCACATCTTTTTGGTTGAGAATAACATGACAGCATGAGTACATTTAGCGTTCTGTCACTGTTAAAGACAGAGAAGTGTTTATTCTGATAGAAGTGCATAGAAACCTGCTAAAATGTTCTGGTATGTCTTTGTGAGTCATTATGGCAGTCTAAATTGGATATAAAAACTCAGAGGAAGGTTAAAGTAGTGCAATAATCAGCAGCAAACGTTCAAAATCACATAATTTCCCACTAAACACTGCATCACCTGAACGTCCAAGATTTTTGGCCCCTTGAAATGTGATTTATGTCCGTTCATTTTCCCTCTACCTCCCTGTCATTCATCATACTCTTCCTCACTCATCAGGAGAGCAAACATGTTGTTTATCTCCTCTGTATCTCTCCCCCCACCCTGTGCTCCTTTTCCTCTCCCACCTCTTCCTCTCCTGCCTCGCCCCCTGCCTCCCTTCTTCTTCACCGATGCTGAGGAGGAAGGGTTTGCTTTTAAGCTGCAATTCTTCACAACATCCAGCAGAGAAGAGTAGAGCTGTGCGGATATGGATCCCACAGGTAGCAGGGACTCGGCATCCCAGCCACCTTTCAGGAGCCTGAGAAGGCCATGTACCAAGGTACCGCTGAACAACCTACAGAAAGAAAGGAGGAGGGAAAGAAATAAACAAAAAAAAGTCATTCAATGAGAAGAATCATAAATCTGTTAGAAATATTTTTTTAGCAATCTGCTCGGAAACTAACAGTAACCTGGTTACTCCCTACGGGGAATTTGTGCTTTTAGTGTCTACTTGCACAAACTCATCTGAAGACCAGCCCGGTCTCGTACATACCAACTTTTGGGTCAGCTGTGCCGAAGATTCCCACACATGAGCATCTGATCGGTGTAAATAACATTGTTGATTGCAGAGGTTTGGAAACTGGTTCCTCCAAAATGTATTTATAATGTGCATCGTGTTCCTCTTCTCCTTGTCTTCATGGTTAATTACATTGCATTTCCAAATGGAAAGTGATCTAGGCACTTGTGTAGTCGATGCACTCAGTCCATAAGTTACATACATTTGGGCCAGTTCCAGGTTTTAATTCCTCTACTTTTCCTTGAGATGTGAGTAAAAAATAGAAAAAGGGCAGTCATCCTTGAAACAGTAATGTCCTTGCTACTGCTTCTAAGAATTAAATTCTTCCCCAGCTAGTAAGAACAGAAAAAGTCTTTTGGATGAGAGGTTAAATGTCTTCAAAAGCCAAGAATCGGAGTCCAGTTACTTTCTATTCAAGCATTCAGGACCACATAAAGAGCAGGATTCAGCTAATTCCACGGCGTCTTACCATGACAGATTGGGTTGAGGCAGTGGCATCAGCAATAGCTGATTGAGACACAGCACACTCCAGAGGCAGGACTGCCACTGGCTGAAGCTGTGAGCCGCGCCGATGTCCACTCCTCGTCTCTCCCCTGGTCTCACTCTCTGCCGATCCAGAGCCGTACCCACATTTCTCTCTGCAGCCCAGTTCAGCGGTGGAGCTGGAAGAGATTTTTGCGATGAATGAATCCGTTTGATGTTTATTAATATAAGCATGAATCATCTTAACTAACCAACACGTTGGTGCTGGGTAGCTCCAGGCTGGCTGTTCAAGGACAGTTCCCCGTAAACCATGCCGAGCACCAAAGCCTGCAGGAGGGCTTGCGAGGGCGTCGGTGCGGCTTCTCGCAACCAGAATTGTGTTACTGCTGTAGCCAGCTGCAGGTGGTACGGAGCGGGTCTCAGAGCGGGTTCCTTCACCCCTAAGACCTCTAACAGGACACCGAGTCGTACTGCTGCAGGAGCCTAGAACAAATTTACAGATACACACAAAATTAACCATTTAGATAATCTCTTAAAAACTGATGTGCACAAGCTGATAAAACCAACGTTTACCTGACTGAGGCCATCCAGATGTACATGGGTCCGGGGAGAATGTGCCTCCACTTGGTTTTTCTTTAAGTTCAGGTCCAAACGGTCATACTCCTCAACAAAAACTGCCATTTTTAAACCCTGTGCATGCACTGAAGCTACACCAGCTGCTGCAGTCATATGACCCCTGCCTCCTCGCCCTCTCCCGCCTCTAATATCCGGTCCCTGTGGGCCTCCCCCTCTTCCTTGGGATGCATTACCTTGAGCTTTATGCAGTAATATCCCATATACAGCCTGACGTATGGCTCTAGAACAACTATGGCTGCTGGGAAGTTTACTATTCTCCACCTGTGGGATGAGAAGGACCCTCTGCATCACCAAAGCATCAACAACCAAAGGGGCCAACTGTCCCTGTGCTGCAGCCATTAACAGGTACTCTGGCAGCTGAGCCAGACCAGATGCCTTCCCTCCTAAAGTTCCCTTACCCCCCGAGAACCAGCGAGCCAGAGAGCTTTGTGCGCTGATGTTGTACTCCTGCATGGCTGCCCACAGCTGTGAGCTGAGCCCAGCCTTCTGTACGTTCCTGCTTCTCCCACACTCGTCCCCCATGAGCCTGCTCACTTCATCCAGGGCCTCCGCCACATTCGGAAAGGAGGCCAGCCAATTTAGGAGGCCCTCGATGCGGGAGGTGGGTGCTCGGCCTCTGCCTCTACCACCACCTCTTCCTAATGCAGACGCATCTATCAGAGCAAGGAGCGTTTCAGCCTCTCTCGGAGCACCGTAGTCATTACCGATTAGGACGGCACACAGGGGTAGCAAGTCACGGTTCATGCCCCCGAACCAGCGACACAGATTGTTGGTGGTGTAGTGCCGGGCTGAGATGTAGCGCTGAGAGGCTTTTCCGTTAAGATGGGTCCACTGGAAAAACCGAAGTGGTAAATAACCACCTAAGAGGAGAAACGTAAACAAGATGTTAAACAGCTTCAAATACAACAGTGAATACAAATGACTTTTTGAATTCTGAATTCAAGCAAGATTTTACTACCCACACCTGGAAGGTCAAAGATATAAAAATCACTGTCGTTGGTCAGCACTGGGCAATTCCACTGGTATGCCAAACAGGCAATTTCCCAGTCAGCCTCAACTGGACACTGGACCAGTGGGATTCCTTGCTGCATGAGGACTTGAATGAAGACATCTCTTGTGAGGATCGGGAGGATGGAGCCATTACGGCCATGAGATAAGTTGTCTGCCTCTTTTATCTTTGATTGCAGGCGCTGCCGCAGAGTGGGAAACTTTTTGTCACTGGGGTCCATCCCTTTTAATCGTGAAAATAAGGCAGAATTGAACGTGTGTTGGCATTATAACTGTGAAGACCTATGAAATAACATTCTGCTCTTCCATTCTGTATAATCTCATTTTGCTACAAGTAATTAATTCACATAAGATTTGCTTACATTGAGCAAAACATCCGGGCTTATACGTTTATTATTATATAATTGAAAATTTAAAACAACTGCATGAAAATATATTAAGATGGTAAAGGCAGAGAAAACGCCTTACAATTTCTAAGACCATATAAGTTATAGCTAATTCTGAATGATAAATCCAGAGTTTATTCAATGCAATTACAAAAATATTACAGTGATAGACCTTCAAAACTGTCACTTATGGCACTTTATAATGAGGAAACTACTAGCTTCCATCCTTCTTGTTGTGGAAATTATGTGACTGTGGCTGAACAAGTTGTCCACTTACTTTAAATTCAACTGTGTGATGGCCATAAATACAAAATTGGTGATAAACATATATCGAAAATAAGTAAAGATCATAATCCCCAAGCCACCTTACCTCCATCCAGCACCACATATGGCTGGATGTTACACGCTGCCAAGGCGGAGAGGAACTGAGTAAGCAGGAGAGCAAACGCATCGTAGTCCCCTCCATGTTGTTGATCCAGCCCGTGGTTAAAGTAGAGGCGGAAGTACAGACTGCAGCCATCGATGACCAGCCGACTGTCCCTGAACTTTACATCTTGGAGGAAGTTCCTGTTCCCCTCCACAAATGTGGTCAAACCATGCACACCCATGACATGTCAGACGCTGCAAAACATGGAGTAAAAACATGAGTGAGGTTTTCGGTGGCGCTCATACACGTACGCAGTTTGCGTGCGTGTGTAACTTTGGGGATATCCAATCAGAGTGCGACGGATAGTTAATGTAACCTAAACTTGGGCAATCATCTAAATGGGAATTTGTTGATCTTTCTTTGATTTTTTTGTATTGAAATTATATATAATATATATATATAATTACACATTAGAAATAATCATTATAGACGGGTGTGTTTTTAAGCATAAAAATAATAAAGATAATTCAAATACATAGACGTAATGATCTGTCATTGCATCTTTGTTTTGCTGTGCGCAATCATTTCCGTATTCCAATAATTATTTTCAAAATCAAGGCTCTGAGTGTGTACAAATATGTGTATTCTGTTGTAAATATCACGAAATTTTACTTAATTTAACCATAGAAACATAAAGAAAACACAGACGCTCTTTTAAAATGAAATAAGCTTTGGACAATGAATGACAGATGCTCATTAAAGAACAAAAAACTGTTATGTTGAATAGAGACGGTTATGTTGCATCTCGCGAGACAAAGCGAGAATGTAAACGCTAGCGACCGCGCTAGCCAGTTTTGTTT
>JBBDHI010000018.1:10890013-10908861 GCA_037177115.1 Craterocephalus stercusmuscarum
AAATATGGTTCAATTACCAGATATTAAGATGATGGTTGAATTCTTGTTTCTCCATCAGTCATTGGACGATGTGACATTGATTTAGTCAAACACTTTTGATTTGATCACAATGTGGGGGCATCAATATAGATTTAATGTTTCTTCATGGTGCAATTTAAATCTTCTTTTATTATGATTTTGTGGCTGGGGGTTTTGTGAGGAAAAGAATCAGAGTGTAACACTTTTTTGTCTGAAACCGCTCCAGGCGAGCCTGTTAACATGATGATCTAACCATGTTAAAAATGAACTTCCTTTATTGTGCTGGTAACTCTGAGTGTAGGCTCAACATACTTCACAAAATCATCAATCTTGTTTCACTGTTGTCGTCACTTCAACATTTATGCCTTCAGTTAACCAGATTTCACTGGTTATTTGGACAGATAGAGCACCACAATCCATCAAAATCCATTTGTTTTGTTTTATTTTTGTGGGCAATTTTGAAAGTAGTTTGACAGGACAGCAGTCAGAGAAAGGGGCATGATATACAGCAGAACTGGGACTAGAATCTGTACTGTGTTTAGGAGTTATAGCCACTGTACATACTGTGTGTGTGCCAGCTGAAGTATCCATCATACTTTAAACTTGTCACCAGAAAGCTCAGATTAAATAACCAACCTCTAAGGCGGTTTAAAATTGGACTCAATCCCAAATCTCATGGGTGAAAGTTAGATAAACGAGTAATGGCGTCTCCTCCACACATGAGTTTTGAATTTCTTGGCTTATTAATAAGTGTTAATGGCCAACAAAGCCTCCTGGAAGGTGGAGAATGCTACTTAGTAAGACATGATAAAAGACTGATTGAAACTACGCAAACTTATGATAGCTGCAAAAACTAATCTCATAATAAAGATTTAATGCTCACTTGAGGTATACAGTCATTATCATAGCTGAGATAAAAACCTCTCTCCAGCTTCCCATCAGCCAAGGCACTTGCTTTTGTTTCTAGATAGCAATCTGTATAAGCCCCTAAGTCTGTCTTTTACGTTCATGTAATGTGCACCACATCCCTCTGATAAAACCTGACTAATTCCCATGCTGATCTCATTAAAAGTGTGCACGGTCATACTGCGTGACTGATAGTGTGAAAGGGGTTACCTGTAGCTTTGCTGTGTCTTTCAGCTCAGTGTGGTTGTATTTTTTAGCATGAAGCTTTGCTGTTCACTGTCATCCCTTCAAAAATTTTCCTCAATGAGACACTGATTTCCTGAAATATCCTTTGTAAATTAGAAACTGAGCAAATAGGGATGAGAAGAATAACAGCGACTATTGGCCTAAAATGCATCAGATAGTTAATAAAACAAACCAAAAACAAACAGAACAGGCATTGTGCTATGTTAATCTAAAGGGTTAATATGGCAGTGATTTGCTATCTTATCTGTATCCAGGAGCCCAGTGTTTCATGATTCACCCACACCTGCATTTTTTCTTTATTTTTGATTCATCATGTTACCACTGTGATTGCCTTCATATCCTACATTGTTGCATCCTTCTTTATTTACCATATTTCCACATCAGGATGGAGTCACTATTGGCCTGGAGGTGCTTCTACCCAAAGAGGCCAAGCGCCACATGGACACCAGCCCGCCCCTTCAGTATGACGTCTTCCTCTACAAGGTTGCCAACAACGGAGACTCTGCCTCTGCATGCCAAGGCCCCATCTCTCACCCTTCCACCTGCCATCCCATTCCTAGATCACCTAAAACACCTAATACACCCAAGTCCCCCAAAGTGCCTAAGTCACCCAAGTCACCCAAATCACCCAGATCGCCCAGACACACCAAGGAACACACACACCGTAGCCGTGAACCATTGTGGGTGAGACACTCCTCACCTGGTCGTCACTCTTCATCCAGTTGCCACCCATTGCCCAGCCGTCACTCAGCGCCCGGGTGTTATTCCTCCCCCCCTTGCCATTCTTCTTCCCCCCACTCTCCCTCCCAGTACAAATGCATGCCCCCCGGCTCCTCCACTCCGCCTCAGCAACGCAGGCCCAAAGGTCGAGTTCCTGCGTCAGAGCCCTCTGGGACTCAGAGAGACTACCAGAGTGGACACATTCGCCCATCTCCATCATCACCGCATCTCACCCAGCCACCTCCATCGCCTTCCGGGATGAAGCAGAGCTCAGTCAGCACCCGATCCCTGCCGCCACTCTCCTGACCAGGCTTTCACTTTGTCTAACTGCACATTCAAAACATACATCATCTTTCATCTTCTAATTTGTCCAGTGATCCATCCATTGTGGCTCTAACTTTTTTACTAGTGAATCATAATCTTTTATCCATCCATCCATCCATCTTAGCACCCTTGTTCCTCACTTTAATACCCAGAGGATGAGGACAGCAAACTACACCTGGAATACACAACACTCGCTAGAACTCCAGCATAGATACGCTAAAATACAAATACAGATCACTATGTTGTCACTGCAGCCACACATTCACATTCTTTGTAAATAATAACCTCTCAAAGCTCAGGTTTTTGCAAGCTCAAAGTGAGCTTCTACAACTTTCCTAGCATGGTGCCAATGTCAGCGACAGCTGAGGAAATTGTTCATAAAACTTTCATAGTGTTATCAATGTTTTATATAAATCTTTTGCTATTCAGTCTATACAAGTATTTCATGTTTTAATAGACTTTTTGAAATGTCTTTTTCATGTTTCTAATCCTCAATAAATAGATGACACAACAAAACATGCTGTTCTGTGTTCTGAAAGAAATGGGAGCAGGAAATGTGAGGGTCTCTTCTGCCCCCTTGTGAACAATATAAGCATTACAACATAAAATGGCTTCAATGTCTGCAGTCTAGATTTGAGGTTTACATCAGCAGTTGAATTATCTGTCCAAGCGATGAATCAGAAATGCAAAAACCAAATCTGCTCGTTTTCATTACTTTTCGCATTGTCAAAATGATTTCCAATTAGTTTTTATTTTTTCATTTGTTCGTAGTTTTATTAGGAAGATTACTTACAAAGTACAGTGGAATTGTAAAATTTACAACCATGCATGAAAACCTTCAACAAAGTTTGAACATATGTTGTAAGAAAAGTTCAAAGACAGTAGGCCTATTCATAATCATCACAAATATTTTAAATGTACATCCAGAACAGAGTTGTCAAAAGTGCCCCTTTGTGCTGTTATTACTTCCGCCAATGCCCGGAGGTTGTTTTTTGGCCTGCCTACATCTGTCCTGTCGCCGGGCTGTTCGCAACAAAATGATGCCCAAAATATTATAAAGAACAACTGATCATATTTTGGGGGTGCTCCAGGTCATCATCTGGATCTAGAAAATACTAGATCTGACGGCATTCCAGTACCCTCAATAACCACCAGAGGGGGTGCTTTTGATAGACTGCCAAAACAGCAACAGCAGGGCAAAAAAGATAACGGTGGCATTTTCAAAGGCCGATATATTTTCTCTTTGGACCTTTTTACCATCCAGAAGTAGAAAAGCGTTCAGTTAATGAGTAATTATTTAATTAGGTGTGGGATATCTTTGGATTTGTGTTTCAAAAGGAAAAATATTAAATACTTTCTAGCTTACAGCATTCACTTATCAGCCTACATTCTTGAAAAAATTATAATTTTTTCATTGCGTTTATATTTATATACATTTCTTGAGGGGACAAATTAGAAAAATGCAGATATTGGATGGGTTTAGGGATTCTATAGAAGGTCGGTGGTTCGATACGCTGACTACATGTCGAAGTGCCCTTGGGCAAGACACCCCACCTGTGCCTAGGGGGGGAATAAATGTGTATAGAAGCTCTCAGTATGATTCAACATAAGCGCTGTATGTGAATGCGTGAATGTGACATGTACAGTACACATCACATTCACCCATTCAAAGCACTTTGAGAGGTCACATGACTGGAAAAGCTCTATACAAGTATAGTCCCCTTACCATTTAAAATGTCAGTAGAGAAATTAAAATGATCTGAAATGGAACAATGTTTACATCATAAACTTTAGCATAAACTGTACAAGGCAGACTGTAACTACATATGTAGTGCTGCTCAAAGTATTTTATTTTACTCTAAATTGGAAGATGCTGACAACATACAATGTCATGTTTACACATAATCCTTGTTTTCTGAGAGATTTCTTGAAACTAAAGCCACATTTTTATGGATTCCTATAGACTTATTATGCAATTTAAGGCGTCATCACATGAAACATAATAAACTGGCTAAATTAGTAATACTGAAGCACTGTGTCCAGAACAAGGTGAAGCTGAGTGCCCAAGCTATTTCTTAAATGTGCTTTCATTTTTAGCCTTTAGATCGTCATGGTATGGTATTATGTTGACTGGTTTGGCACACTGACTAGACCAGTATAAACATCTTTCTAACTAGTTAAAATGAGTTTATGTGCTGTGTAACCCCCCATAGCCAGCTGTGGGTGTTACTTCATGCAATTTGAATTAAGCATCTTACAAATGCTCCACAATGTCACGTCCTATGTGGTTAACAGCTGTAGGCTGCAGCTCCACTCTCCACTGATCTTTTTTTTGTCTTGGATGAAAAGCACATTCTGGTTCCAGATGGATGAGGTGAAGGTGAAGTCATCCTTCATGCTGTTCTCATTCATCAGAAAAGCTGTGCTGACATGAAAAGAGTAACTGACAGCTTTTAAAAAGGGGTCCTCATCTCTCAGCGCTTCTGTGGAGCTTCATCGGCAAGGTTTGTACTGTGTCCTCTGCATGTCCCTGGTTTATCTGTTTTTTTTTTCCATTTACGCGTTATTCTCTTCTTTTTCCAATCTAGAAATTGATTTTTCTGCTGTGACACGGAGAGATAGAACTTAGTGAAATATGAGAATCTTAGAAAGGCCTTTTTGTGGGGAGTGAACTTAAAATAAGAATGGCAAAAATCTAAGGAAAATACTTGTTCTCACACATGCATATCACATTAACAATGCAAACTACCCTGCTGAGCACAGACGAACGATCTCTTGAAAACCCTCTGGAAAAAAAACAATAAGTTGCTTAAACTAGTTTTCCACTTTCCTCTAGTGTGTCCTAGGGCTGCGTGTTCTGCATGATCACATGTTAAACTGTGATCATAAAGAGTAATAAAGCTCATTTTACAAGATGCTTCAACACAAAGGCCTATTCCTTTTTTCAGGTGGAGCTTTTCTTTTTCGTTCACCAATCTATTAGCCACTGGGGAAAATCCTCAAGTCACCAGTCCAGCAAACACACAGCAAACCCTGGTTCTATTATCTTAGCAGGGTGTGCATTTGTAGGCGAGGTTGTTAGTGATTTCTCTGCAGGACTTGATTAGAGTACTGGTCCAAAGAGTGCACTGCTTGGTCAGTTTTCATCATATGAGGAGGTCAGCTGACACAAACGATTTACAAACGATTACTTTAAAATAACCTTGACTGTTTAGTCTGTGTATCTCACACAGACAGCTGATGAATTATTGGGGTTACAATGTAGCTGCTTGTTCCCTGTCTCTTTTTTTTTTAGAACAAATTGAGCTGCTGGGATGAAGATGTTCTTTCCACAAACTTTGCTTTCGTCACAAACACAAAAAGTAAATATTCTAGATGCAGATTTAAACCCAGACAGATGTTAGCCTGCAGAACCTGCCCTCCTTCCCCATCACTTTGTTTCTTTCTCAAACCACTGAGGGGCAGCATTGCCTCACAGAGCAGCCTGCACTGCTACAGCAGAGGCAGATAACGCCGCTGGCACTTTGAAACCCATGATCTGCATCCTTATTAGCATTCACTCTGAGTCGACCGGGGGAATGTGTGCTGATTCAACATGATGCTGTGATAATTGATTTTGTTATCATGTTGATATCTGGGTGATCTCTGATGATCTCAGGTGTATTTAAAGAGGAGATGAGATCTTGGGCAGGCGGCAGATGTTCGTGTGTGTGATGGTGTGTGCAGGATAGATACTTTGAGTTCTGCAGTTCTTGCTGCGGAAGGTTGGTGAGATGATATGTCTGCACATTGTGTGTGTACGTTCTGTTTCTTTGCATGTATGAGTGTGTGAATCGCTTGAGTGTGCTGCCTTTTACTGCCTCTTCCATGTGAGACTACAAAGTATTTTTGCTGACCAAAACAGTAATTCTCTCTCCCAATCCACCCATCCTTCTGTCTGTGTTACACACACAAACACACACACAGTGATGCACTCCCCTCCAGAGACGCCTTCATTACAAGTGGAATTAGTGCTGAACACACACAATGTGAGAGATTTCTCCACAGTCATATAAAATTGTATCTCGATGTCATCTCATCGATGTCTCAATCAAAATTCTAATCCTGATTGAGAAACAGACATATTTTATACAAATGGTTCAGGGACAATAGTTATTTTACTTTTGTACAGATGGTTTTCAATATTTAAAAAGCTCCTTTTTAAATCCTGCCCTTGCGGTTGTTCCCCTTTCTTTCTGTGTTGCTGCTGGTGCGCCCCCGGCCTCTGTGAATCAGGCGGAAATGCTTCCTGTTGAGAAATGACAGAGTGTCATCACTTTGTCATGGTCAGCTTGTGTAGGTGTCAGCGGAAAGGGTTACGCAATCACAGAAAATACACTGTACTCCTTTTATACAAATCAAGTTAAAGCACCAAGAAGTGAGAACCTGCCTACCATTTAGGCAACACAAACTGGATTTTCTCCACCATATCATGTTGATAACAGAAGTCTGAACTGCAAAGTCAAATGAAAATTTGAGGACGGACGATTTTAAAGCTCCAGTGTGCAATGATTACTCCCATCTGGCAGTGCGCTAAATTGAATGCAAACAACTGCGTGGTGCTCCCTAGCACCTTGCCATTTAAGCACGTTACTACCACTATAAATGTGAAAATGTCAACATCTTGCACAAGTTTGAGTGTCACTTCAGCTGATGAGATATAGGACGAGAAATTTTGTTTCCTTGATGATGATGATAAGTTACAAGCATGTCCTCCATGTATCTGGCACCACGCTACTGCTAATAGCTAGCATCGTCATGTGAGAGATGATCTCATGAAGTGAGAAGGAGATGTTGAAGCAGTCAAAAAGGGTTAGTGGACCTGTACTTGCTACAGGAGGAAGATCCTGTGCTGTAATGTAGCAACGGAGCTTTTCCACTGTTGGCTGACACAGATTAGCTTCTCTGACGTTTTATATAACAAGTGACAGTAAATGATCTGACCAAACAGGAGGATAAAGTAGCCGCTGGACCATCCTACCCTGTCTCTAACATAATGGCAAAATAAATGTCACTGTTAGACTGAATTAACTTACCTGTCCAGCAGAAAGCTGCAACCTCTGCTTTTCATTTCCCTCATGAATTTTCTCCATCTGGTGTGCTGCACCGACAAAAACTCTTCTTTTCTCCTGATTATGAATCCTTTTTCTTTTCTTGGTAATTTCCCCTAGGGTAAAGACTAAAGAGTATGAATGGTCCTCAATTTTAATGGAAAAGGGCAAAGTGAACGATCTGCAGTCAGCTTGGTGTTTCTCCTCCGCCCCTGACAACAAACATGGATTCACTTTTGAAACCTGCAAGGTTAACAAGTTTGTCCCATTTTAGCTACTTTATGTGAAGATGGCGATGGAACATGGCAGCTATTAGTTGTGTACGCCGTCACCTAGCTATGTATTAATAAATAACTCATTGTAAGCTATGAGAACTCCTTCATTTGGATATGACTGAGATTAGACTAAGATAAAATACACATTTTTGAAAACATTTTTGTTGATAGGCTTGGGCGCTGTTAGGTTGCTGGTTAGGCTTGGTTCATCCTTTAGCAGGAAAAAACATTTTATATGTAGTTTGAATAATTTTACACCATCTCTCATATCTGTTTGATTATTCTTCTTTTATTCCACTACTATTGCAAACATTGTTTGGTTGAAAGATATTTGAGTTTTCCTTTATGTACATCATTATGATAAATCTTTCTGTTTTCAGAGCTGCACTGTTGCCTCTAAGCATGATTTCAAACAATGTTGTCTGTCCAGATCACATTATTCTAGTAATAAATGTTTGTCTTTATGTTTACTTGGTCTTGTTTTCCTCCAACGTTCATTTTAAAATAGAAATGATATGGCTCCGGTGCCTGTCGTATCCATGCAACCTCTAATTGCAAGATTCTATCAGGTGTACCACAAGGCTCAGTTCTTGGACATCATTTAAAAAAATCATAATTTATCATTCAAATGCAGGTGACATAATTTTCCTCAGGCAATCTAACTTCAGCTACAGTTGACCAGACATCTTGTGTTTACATATAATTAAATGTACTATGTGGAAAACAGTCATGGTGGTTGCCTATCTTCCCAGTGGACAGCAAGTTTATTTCAAGGTCAAACTATACAGTGCAACAGAAAATACATTTTCTTTTTAAATCCAAGAGCTATGGTACATTTCAAACTCTACAGACTTTGTTTGTTAGATGTAAAGGTTCATCAAACGAAAGCGGAGGTGTTTAGTTCTCGTGCATATTACCACATTTAATGAAACCAAAATACTGAAAATCAACACAAATACCTAATGTCAACTTTCGAACACGTTGGAAGAGAGGTGGCATTTTGAGCTTGTTTGGATGCCACATAATCCAAGCACCTAGTTTGCAGTCACTGAGTTAAACCATGAATTTATTTTTACGTATTCTAAAGCTGAGTTCATGTAATCAAACAGCTAAAGCTGGTCAGAAAATACAGTAAGATATGACTGCAAGTCACTGCTGCTTGGTGTTCCTATACGCTACTGGTTTCATGCACTGTTCTCACAGTTTGGCCTAATTTTTGTAATTAAATCATTTATGTTATATTTATTGTTTTTCTGATAAATACTGATTTGTAAAGAAATATGAGACATACAATAACTGAAGTCCACTTGTGTGAACATCAAATTTCTTAATAAATAAACTGTTTACTGGTCATCTTCGTGCTGTAAATACTCCGTTACCCCAAATTGTACAAGATGCGAGCTCAAATTTGTTCCTATCAATCTGTTTATTATTCTTTTTTTTCTTAAGGAATAATTTAAAAAGAATGCATCAGCAGCTTATTTTTGCAGTCACATCACCACCCACATGTGAATAATGAACCTGCTCCCCAAGTCAGACTGCAACGCTCATTCCTTTGGTCTCCTCTTCCACTTTTTCATCCCTCTTCTCCTTCTCTCTCGACTCTTCTTTTGCTATCATTTTCTTTTTTTCACCTGCAGCAACACCCCTCTCCTCCTCACCCCCCTCTCTCAGCCCCTCTCCCTTGGCTTCCATATTGATTTACTCGATATCCCGCGGTCACATTCTTGTGGCGAAGGTTTCCGGCTGAAAAACCCCTGACATTTACCTCACAGTCGCAACACGGCTCATTTAAAACCCCACAAAATGGTGCGTGCTTTTTACATGTCAGTGCTCGGTGAGTAAAAGAACAAATGCAAACATTTGTAATGAGCTAATGAAGCACTTCACTTCCGTGACTTACTTCGGTGGCCTGAAAACCTAAAAAGTCTATAACAGTTGATTCTTTTCTTCAGCTTTAACCCCTGCCCATTTGTTCACCTCCTTGTTGATACAGGCAACCAACTTATTTATTCCTCCTCTGATCCTTGTTACCATGGAGATGTCTCCAATCTTAGGTGGGCTTTAATTGAGGTGGAAAAAGTGAGAGACAATGAAAAGTAGTGCGAAAAGCCGCTTTTGTAAGGTCATGTTAGAGACGAGGAGGCACACACACACACACACACACACACACACACACATACACACACAGACACACAAGACAAAACATCAGAAGGCAGGATAGGAGCTCCTACAGGGAGGAAAGTGGGGACCCAAAGGCTGCACCCTGCTCTCACTCAGCAGTGCTGGAAGGAAGGAACCCAAATTTACCACCATGGGTGGGAGTTACGCACACATAGCCCCCTGAGACGCAGGTGTGCACGACCAGGAGGGGCTCATCACAGCAGGATCACCGGCAGAGCGGCTTAGCGGGACTTGCACTGACAGTTGTGCATGACAAGTTACAAACTCTCCTCTCTCTTTGTAGTCTCCCCGAATTTCTTGTTGGATCCTCAAATAAAAAACACACAGAAGGACTAAATCTATGAGCATAATTCAAGGATTTTAGTCAATCGTGCAGATACCCCTCTTGGAAAATCCGACACCAAAAGAAAAAACCAATGCAATAGCCCTCACGATGCAGTACTTGTAATGTGTGTATGTGATTCCACTCTTTGCAGGGAATAAATCTGGTCACTAATGAAAATTATTTCATGTTCTGTTAAAATAAATAAAATAACCTTATTCATCACATTAATTGACTTGAGAGCTTACATAAACACTTTATAATTTCATTGCCTGCTGATACAAGCCAGTGTGAAATTGCATTAGCATCCTCTCGTCCCCCTCTTCCTTTCTGCTTAGTGACTCTTCACTCCTGTCACTGTATAACTGGCTGGATGTCAGACTGAGGCAGTTAATGTGTTCAAGAGCCAGCTGTCCCTCAAATAACACACTCAATAATTCATATTGCAAGGCACACACAAACACAGATCTCTGGGTGTGTAGAGCTGCAGGTCAGTGTACAAACTCAGGAAGGATGGAGAAACTTAGTTGCTGACCAGCCGCCAATGCAGAGCATTGAAGTTTTAAAACAATGTATGTGTCAGTGTGTGTGAGTGTGTGCATGGCCAGGTGATTACATCTGTTCATGTGCAGCAGGAAAGTTTGTATCGCTGTCCTCTTTACTAATAGAAATCAGATCCCTCATGTGTTGAGCCAGCAGAAGTAGAGCAGTAGATCCATCATGTCAGAGCAGGGTCAAAATCCCCGGTCGACCTCCGCTCAGACACTCCAAGTAATTCCCCCAGAATGTTTAGATTCAGCCAAAACTCGGACAGCTTTTTAATTAGTGGATAAAAGTGTGTTTAAGGACAAGGTATCAGATGAACGATAGAGAAAATATGTGGACCCAAGTCTTGGTCAAAAGAAAAGCCGTACAGTAAAAGGACTTTGAGCGGTTTTGAGTCTTTCATTAGACCAGTGGTTTCCTAACTGGGGGGCATTTTCGCCGGTCAAATAAACGGTAAATGTGGTGGATTGTTGTGCCCGGAGATGCAAAAAAATAGCCGAAGACAAACAAAGGAAGAGGATTTTACGGACTTCCCAAAGATCCAGAACATAGGGAGCGAAGGATAACTTAGAAAAAAGAGTGATCGGACCCTGCAGGCAACAATTCTGCTTATGCAGCCATTATTTTCTATCAGATACAGAAGCGCTCGGAGCGCAGCAGGGGACAGTGGTTAATTGATTTTTGATTGCTTGGAACATTGTTTTAAAAAGCTGGTAGAAAATTGTGTGCACGGAGAGATTATCAAACCATGTTTTCTGTTTGCAACCCAGGTGCACACAGATTGCCCATAGACCTCAGCTCAGTGTCTGGAGACAAGCAGTTTGGCTGAGGGGGTTTTATATTAACAATAGCTGCTGCTGCTGCAGCTTTAAAACATTGTATCTACATAGAAAACTAATGCACTAAAACACAGGACCTAGGTCTGGATGTGGTGATAGATGGGCCATGGACTCCAGACTCCTAACTGAGGACTCGGGGCCGTCTGTGTGCTCACACACTTTCCACTGGCTTTTTTTTCTCCTTCTCTTTTATTTTTATACCATCGCCACTTGCTGGGCTCAGCAGAATCCAGCATTTCCTAAACTTTATATTTTACATGCTTTTACTTGGATTTCTAAAGGATGACCTACTTTCATTAAATGCACCTTACAGCAGGTGTTAGTTTGTAGGGTTCTCCTTGCTCACACAGCAACATACAAACGCGACACAAAGGAACAACAGCTCAGTCCTTTACTCCAACTATAGACCAGATTGTGTCCATTTATATCCTGCCAGGCTTCTAGGGGTCCAGAGCTGGATGAGGGAAACTGTAGGCTATTAGCTATATATAGAGAAGAACTGCAGGTGTGGTAGAAAGTTGTTCCAGTTGCCTCAAAAGTTTTAAAAATTATGCCGGGAACATGGTAAGGGTCAGGGATATTTAATCTACCTAGTTTCCTTGTTGATCAAAAGCCGTTTTCTGATTTATAATGAGACAAACGGGAAAAATATCCAGTTCCCCGCTGCTCAAGTTGAAGCAGATTTTCCGGCAATCGTTGCCTCGTATACCAAGAGAGTCACAAATTAAGGAAAAATAGGTCCAGTAATGGTAACGGTCAATGATGGGTGTTGCAAGTCTCATAATATCAACATCTGATATGAAGCCACTTTGAGACTTCTCATGCCGAACAAGCCTGTTGATTACTGTGGAAATAAACTCAACCATCATAAAGAGCAGAGTTGTACTAAAACAGTCTTCATCTCATTAAAAGCTCAACTCTCCTGGTTTAAAACACATCACTAAAGAGGAGGAATTGATCATTCCTCCTGCCAGTTCCTGGCACATTTCTTCATACATTCTTTTGTCTGCATCAGGGATCATTATTGTTGCATTAACACACAACTGAGATAGCAGTGAATGAGCTCTGGTGTTCTGTAGAACTACATTTTTTCCAGCAGAGTCTGGTTGCTTTGAAGAGACATCATAGCAGCTTTGGTCGCCTGTCAGAGAAGGACATGGTGAAAATATTCTAAGTATAGCATACGCTTAAATGGATATTGATTTCTTTAAGGTTGGCCTTTTTTTAGGTGCTGACCCTGTTCTCAGCAGTACAACATGTGTCGACACTGCTTCTCTAAATCAAGGGCATGTAATCAAAGAAATGTTCAAATTCAATAGACCGGCAACGGTTTTATAAAACTCAGAAGACCAAAAATTGTTCTGATTCTAGCCGATCAATGACCTCTAGTTTTTACGTGCGAGTATCAACAGTTCATTGTTAGCTATTGATCTGACGTATACAATGAAGATATAAAAAGGCACAAAACTCTTGAGATACCCCCGATTAGAATTTTTAATTGGCCTCAAAGGGGCCAAACGATTTTATGATGTCTTAAAGTGGTAATGAGCGATGAGTTCTTATAAAGTTTTTCTTTGTACTTTGGCTGCTTTTCACTCATTTTCAAACCTTTTCTGTACCTAACCATTTATAGATTTTTTTTTGTCAAGTCGCTTAACCATGAATTATGAAACACTGAATTGTAAAAAAAAAAAAAAAAAAAAACAATTGTTCAAATTTCTGCACTTGCATGAACAAATGAAGCCAAAAAACAAAGCAAAGAAACAAACAATAATTATCACACAAACAAGCGGACTCCAAGAAGCTTTTAGGTGAAAAATGTGGTGTGTATCGGCATGGTGTGTGCATTTGTTGTTGACAAGTGGAAGACAAAAGAACAAGTGGAAGACCGTAAAAACTATCTGCTGCAAATGAACATAATCTGAGTTTGCTGTAAAAAATGGAGGAAAATCCAGCAAAGCCCAAAGATGGGACTGAGAGATGCAACTGGTCCTTCTGTTGATTCCCTGAAGCCTCATCAGAAATGGTCTCCTTTGAAAAGTGGCAGTCAAGAGGCCATTGAAGGAAGGAAAGAGAGGAATGGCAGAGGTAAGCCAAATGACACAAGAACTAAACTGAAATGTGCCACAGAGCCTGGACTTGGTTTGGGATCATGTTGACAGAGAACTGAAGAAAAGGCAGGCAGACCTATAGAAGAGCTTTGGTAAGACCATCAAAAGGCCTGGAGAATTATTCGTGAAAAACACTTATTAAGAAATCACAATAAGACTCATTTTAGTGGATTCTGCCTGAAGAATAAGGTGGTCACACTAAATACTCACAATCAAGTTTCCAAATGACCTAATTTATCTTCCATTTCCATTTATGGTGTACATTTCAATAAACTGAGGCACATCTTGTTCACCTGGCAATAAAAAAGAAATGGAGGCTAAAGACTTTTAAACAACACTATGCCTGATCCCTTAAAATGCAATTAGCCCTCCCTCTTTATGTCTAGCTGATATCAGTGAGTCATTTGAATGGTGAAATACAGATGTGTGAGCACTGACAGCCTGCCTTACATGGATTTGAAAGTTTAAAAGCTGTGCTCATTAAAGTCATGTCATCTCTTGGCAAGCATGGTTCAGTAAAGTCAAATCAAAGTCATTTAAATATTCAAATATGCCACTATATTACAGTAGCACTAAGGGGGCGGCAATGAAAATAGTGTGACGTCCTAAAACATTAAACATTTTACATTACAAAGGCTAAGTATGCTAATTGGCTTCATCGGGGTGCGTTGTTCCGTTTTGACAGTGAACTGTGTTGGTACACTGCAAACCAATGAGAAAAACCAACACACCCCCCCCCCCCCACACACACACACACAAGCACAAAATGATGAAGTATGACAGGAATTCTTGTGGTCAGGTTAAGTCTGAGGCTTATATGTCTCCTGTGTGCTTCAGCACTGACAAAAGCAAGGCTCAGGTCAGACTTTTTGACCTCACGAATCTGTCAGCATGCGAGGAAAGGGGGAAAACTGTTTTCTAACAAATAGTGTCAAGGCATGTTTATTGATCCCTCTAAATACATAACAGTCGGGTGGATTAGCAGACACAGAACAGCGTAACCTGCTGATCCTGGGCACATAATGAGTTAACCGTTTTGCACTCTCCTGAGGTAATCAGAGGCCACAGCGGCACAGAGCAGGACAGCCTTCGATTTCTGCTCTAGCGCTTTAACAGAGAGCGATCACCCCCCCCACCCCCCCACCCCCCCCCTTCCCCCTCCTCATACCTCCACCCACCCACCTCCAATCCCTACCGCCCTCCCGTCCACCCCCACCGGAGCCTGATGATGTGCAGGCTCCACAGAGCAGGACTTTCAAACAATATCATTACCATTTCAAAGCTCCCACTGCTGCCTTATAGACCCACGAGCTGCAGCATGTAACACCGAACAGGACGTAGCGCTGCCACGAACGGCCTCATCGCCTCACATCTTTATATCTAAACGAGAGAAAACCACTTCCACGTTCAGGCAGCGAGCCGTTTCAATTAGGGAGCGGGCATCGATGTGTTGCAGCAGGCTATGATGTGAGGCCTCGCTGCATCTTGTCAGTATTTCAAACAAAAGCCTTGTTACCGCCGCTGTCAATTACACGGCAGGTTTAAAGCAGAGAACGGCAAAGTGGGACTGATTTCCCTGCACGCCCATGAGGATACGTTCTCATTACAACAACGCTCAGTTAAGAGGACATGATTCTTATTTGATTATAGTGCCCTTACATTTGTCAGAAAACAAAGTGGGAGTGGGCATTTGTCATCCCCGAACTGAGTCTGTCTCATTTAAATACTGCTGAACATAAACACACAAACAAGCTTAAGCGCACAGCAGTTCTTCCTGCAATATTAATGTCCTCATTTATCCTCTTAAGCACAAATGTCAACCTTTGTCAGCCTTCATCCCTGCCTCTCCCTCCCTGCCCTCTTCAGATGCCCTCCACACCTTCACCAGCTCATCTCTCCCTTTCCTTTCCCTTCCACTCCTTTGTGTTTCCATGCTTTATTCCCAATTCATCCCTTCCCTCTTCTGTCTGCATTCCCCCCGCTTTCATATGTTGTATCCAGCTCGCCACCTCCTCCTCTCCTCTTCCCTGCATAGATATTGCACATTTCTCCACCATATCTGCCTCTCTGTTTTGTTTCATTGTCTTTTTCTCTCCCTCTTTCTCTCTGCTTGGGGATCCTCTAGTGACATCATCACTCCTACAGTTACCATGGTTTCAGAGGAAGGGGGACAGTAATAACGTTTTTGATCGAACAGCCAGGCTTTGAACCAATGTGTATCCGCTTCAAACACAAACAAACACAAACTCAAGACATCCTTATGAATTACTCTTTATTATAGCGTACAGCTACAGTCCGGAGGCTGAGAGTTACACGAGAGGGAGTCAGCGGTCAGGTCAGCGTTAACGATTCCTCTGTGTGAACAAACAAGTTTTCGTCGTACAGGTCTTCATCAAGGTCGGTCTCCTCTTCGGTGAAGTAAGTTGGAAAAGGAGGGTTGAGCAGAGTGGAGCTCCTGGTCGGCAGCACAGTGTCTCTGACCTGCAGCGCGTATACAAATACACAGTTACACACCGAAGCCGAAACTATTCAAAATTCTAACATGAAAAAAAGTTGTGTGAAAACCACAAAAGAAGAAGTTGCAATAACTTAATGGACTTGAACAGTTGTTTTGAATATCTGAAGTTATGTTAGCAATGTAGCACAACAAATCAGAGAAACAAGCACAGTAATGATCAGAAAGCATCATCCTCGTAGATATGCTGCTTAAACTTGCTTGTGGTCTTCATGTAGTCTTGCTGATCGTGTCTGCTGCATCTTTTCATGCATGACAACATATAAGAAGAACAAAGGAAGCCAGATAAATTCTTTTCTTTCCCTTGTGCTATGCTTCATGAGAACGTGACTCCCCAAAGCTAGGAGCTGAAAACACTGGAAACATGCCAGGACAAGAAAACAGAACCAGAAGTGAAGAGAAAGTGATGTTTGTTTCTTTTTTTTTTTTTAAAGAAGAAAGATAGAAGAACACATGAAATTTCAAGAAAGACCAAATATATGCTTAACATTTTGTGTTTTGTGGCTATAGTAGTTCTGTTATCTTTGCTTTGCCAATAAGAGTCTTGTGGGAAAAAATTGTGAAGGCGATTAAAACACTGATTGAATGTTGACATTTATGCCAGATAATCTGAGAAGTAATACTTGTTAGATGTTTAGAGATTTAACAATGAGTTGGTTGATCAGTCTGACAGTTGATAATTTCATGATAAGCCTAAAATAACAGCCTCACCTACTACTACTTCAATGGGCTTAGCCTGAATGACTTCCAAGGTAGATTTTCTTAGTTTTTCTGTTTATCACTATTTTTTCCTTGAATAGACTACATGTAACTCCTGTTTAAAACAACATACAATATCTCTTATGTCATAAAAGGAAAACTCAACAAGCCATTTCATGAGGGGTAAATGCGTGCGAGACTGCGAGCACAACAGTTCAGAAGCTGTTGATACTATGTTGTTACTGCTGATAAAGGCCAAAAATACAAATAAAGAAACCGTCCTGAAAAATTTCTCTCAAATTCTATCTCCTCCAGGGAACAGCAAAATTATTTCAAGGTTTTGGTCTATTTTAAGGATGAACATAAATTCTGATGCCGAGGATATAAGGATGGCAAACACGCAAACGCAGCTTGTTATAACATGAAAATGACGCTTATTTGATGGCTTTTAAGGAAAATGTTGAGTCAGACTGTGGCACAATCATCCATCAGCTTGTTAATGCAGCAACTGAGACAGTGAGATTAAAGTATGAAACTGATAACGTATAAAATGATACATCATGTTCACAGGTCACTGTCTCATTACACTTCACACTGACAGCAGAAAAATCCTGTTAAAAAAAAGCACCAAAGCAGCAAATTCCCTTTTTTTTTCCCTGAAAAGATTTATTGATTGATGTTGATTCACTGTTGATGAATTAACAGTAGAGTGCGCTGCTCGCTCTCTAGTTATAAATCAATCTAGCTCGCCCATCAGTCGATCTCTCTTCTACTATATTAAATCACATCCTCTGCACTGAAGTCATTCATTAAGTTAAAAACTTAGGAAGGCCAAATTATTTACACACATTATAGCTTCCATCCCAAACCCCTATGCATGGTTCACAGGCTCAAACATCCCCATCAAAAGCCCTCATTTGAAACATTGTTATTTCCGGACACAGCAGTCTGACAACATACTGCGGTCTGATATTTACCAAAACAAGCTTCCTGAGCAGAATGATCATACTAGTGTCTGTGCAGCTGGCTGCGAGAGAAGTGACGGCTCCACAAAGACAGAGAGCAGCAGCCTCTGCCCCCTCCCAACTTTGATTAAATGAGATGTAATGCAGTTAATTTCATTCAGTTATTTTCACGTGGATGATATATCCTGTCCGGTAAACTGGAACAATTCATTTAGTTGATTATCAGAACATTTCATATATTATTGTGCATGTCTACTCTTTACACTTTCAAAAAGTGAAGAAACCTGAATTAAATAAAACACTGCAGTGGGTGCATCACTGTTGGGGCTTCTGAAGCCACCTTTCACTGTCTTCTTAAACTATGAAAAAATACACTGCTAGTGGTGAAGAAAGAGACCAAATTTACAAAGATGGGGAAACCATCTGTGCCTGAGGTTGCTTTCTAAGATGTCTGATGATGCCCATAGTGAGTTTGCATCCACCTCTGTGAAAAAAAGGACAGACAAATATGGAGCGATCCCAGGAGAAATTTCCAAGTTTCACATATGCTGCTCTGTGCGATTTATGGTTTAAAAAGCAATACACTGAGGAAACTACAGCTGTGAACTGTAAACAGAGAGATTTTCTATTTCATTACTTTATAATTTATGCAATAAAATATGCTAATGTCAATTAGATGGGGAAAAAGAGAAAAATGTAGCAAAGATAATCCTCCGTTCACAGAGATCACAGTTGGACTCAAACAAATCTGATGAGTAATTATAATTTCAGAATTACAACAGAACTCTCATCTACTTTTTCTTGGTCGCATCATCCAGACAATCTGACCTCGCCATGGTGCTGGGCAGTAAACCGATTTAATCAATCAATCTGATTTATGGATCACAGTGGTACAGCTCGCCTCACCATTAAAATCAAATATTTTTACAAAACTAAAACAGAGCCCTCAGCTTAACGACTCCTTCATGAATGTAAAGCACTTGTTGATGTAAAGCACTGCGGTTGTTTTTAATTCTGCCATACAAATAGATTTGATTTAAATGGAGGTTTCATTTTATTATTAAGATGACAATAAAAAGGTTTGTTTT
>JBBDHI010000018.1:10997221-11016000 GCA_037177115.1 Craterocephalus stercusmuscarum
ATCTCTTGCCCCGAACGCGCCCATTATATGGATATATGTTGATCGCGTGTAAATATAAATATCGTCTGAAGGAGTTCAAGTTGCGCCACAACTGTCAGGGTGAGTAAATGATCATATAGCATGCTACAACATAGGTACAGGTTAAAAAATACCAAACTTCCCCTTTAATGAAGACAGAATATTGAAACATTTCATTCTTTCCTGTCCAGTTTGTTGATTAATTATTTTGCCTGCAATAACAGTTCTGCTAATCATGAAAAAAAAAATAACATCAATGCCAAGTTCATTCAAACTTCGGCCCTCAGCAACTGAGAGACCAAACAAACAATGTTATTAAGGTTTTACTGCTCGGCGATGATTGTTATATATCAGCAACATTACCAGGCCTGCTTAGTCACTCAGTAACAATCTTATCAACATCAAGAGAAAAGAGAGCAGTCTTATCATAGCAGTTACTGCACCTTATTAAGGCAATCAATATTGAATACAGGTCAGGCTGAGGGAAATTTCCAAACCACAAGCTGAGGTCACTCCCAGACAACCCAAAAGTCACTGTTTGCATGCAACCACTGCCTGATGTGCAAAATTTGTAAAACATATTTCTAACTGCTGCAAGGAAGTTAAAAGGTTCATAAAGAGGATATATTTGAGACACATATGTGAAGTTTAGAAGATTTTGGTAACAACAGAAATGTCTTGCTGCGGTTGCTATCTTTAAATGTTGCACACTTAAAAGAGAGTCACATCTTCTTATTGGAAAGATAGCAAGCATGCTTTTCCCGACCTTTAAGGAGCTAAACTAAACTTCAGGATGTGTGTAATGATTTATCTGAAGTGGGCAATCCGATTCACTTTGGAAAAGTAACTTTTCAACTTCCTCATTAAGTATGTTTGTAAAGATTTAGCTCTGGAGTCGCATCTGTACGGATATCTTACTCATCAGTCTCATGAAGATACAATCTAGCCCTTTTATGGCTAGTTATATATTTAAATCCCATTCCACACCTCTTACATGACCTACTAACACATTCCCAGACGTGTGTATGAATCACACACAGCTCTGACAAGCCTGTTGCATCAGTGGCTTTCATGACCAGTTGATTCTAGCTTGGAGACGTAAGAAACATCCTGGGCTGGGCGTGTGCTTTGGATTAACCTGAGAAAAAAACAGATGTCAGGAAACGGCCTATAGTCAGGGTACAATAAAGCAAATACTTCTGCATTACGACAGTTGGCAGGATCAGCTCTAACCTTCAGAGCATGGAGTGATTTCTTTTATTTCCTGCTCTGTTTGAACTCAGAAAGCAAACACCAATGAACTCAGAGACCACCAGCTGGCACACGACAGCAGGAGGCGAGTTGATCTTATAGAGGTAATGTTTTAGAAAAGCGAGAAACAAAGGATCAAGACAAAAAAATAACACTGTAACATAATAGCGTTCAAATTTCAGTATTCTTGTTGTGATTGGCTTTGGATGCTGTGTCCTATGTTTTATCCCTCTTAAATCAACACTGCTGTAAATCCTGAAGGACGCTTCATGTTGTGGCTGATAGAGTGACTGATGAACGCAATGCAAACAAACGTTTTATCACGGTTATATAATGATTCAAATAAACAAGTGTCTTAAAAACCTAAAGTCCTTTGACAGTCTTACAGTGTTTGACGGGGTGCGGCCTAGAACTACAACGCTGCTGGATGCTTTTGTAAAAGCAAGTAACCTCTCCTGCAAAACTAAGTCATCCAGGTGAAGGTCCACTGGCCTTATCTGGCAGAAACACCTTGCAAGTGTTATAAGTAAGCTATAAGTGCAGCTCTCAGGCCATCCACACACATACAGATGTTCACCTCACTGAAAAACATGCTGCTGTGTTTTCTAACATTTCAATTTAACTTCAGTCTTTATGGTCAGTTGGTGATGCTTTGCAGTGTAATGACACATGAAATTAGCCCGGCGCTTATATTTTCCCCCCGCAATGCGGCTATTGTCCGATGTGTTCCTATTGAGGGCCTCACATTACAAGTCCACAGAGCGGCTATTGTATCCTGAAAAGGACCTTTCACACACTCATTGCCAATACTAGCACTTATTGGCAGATTCACAGTGTAACAGTCACACTGCTGCAGGTGTGGAAATTTCCATCAGGAGCCCTGCACTGCGGTTCACGCAGTCATTGAAATGAAAGGATTTGGGATAGTTAACATATTTATTTTTTTAAAGTCCCATATAGAATGGTATACATAGAAGATGTCTGAGTAAACACTATACTGCTACTCCCCCACACGGAGCCTTTCCCCTTTTTTATCAATTATAGCCTCTGAATAACAGGCCAGCTTTCATTAGACAATAGCAGCATACTTCTGAGGAAAAGCACTACGTTGCACGGTGAGGGAAGAGCTTCCCTTTGTACAGACTCTCCTGTTGGCAACAAATCAAGGTTGCTAGTCTGGCTGCGTTCCCTGAATTACAGTTCAACTAGCTTACACTCTATAGGTTGCAACTGTAAGTCCATAGGTCTGAATTCCAGGTTGCAGAGTCTGAAGATCCTTATCCACACCCTGGTGATGCATGCTATGGAGAGAATTACAGCTCTGTTTCAGATGCACTTGGACAGAAAAGTCAACTGTCTAGAAATCCATTCATTATTGTAATTGTTTGTATTTCTCTGCAAGAAATAAGATTGAATTTAGGAAAGCAAAAGACGCACGAAGCATTAGACTAGACTAGATTAGAGCTGCGTTGCGCAGCATTGCACCCAGCTTCCTCGTCATGCAACCGCTGGAAACTGTAGTAATACCACATTTGCGGTTGCGCAATAGAGACCAGAGTGGGAGAAAGTGGGCCGTGCTCCACTCCACGCCCCCCCGCCTCCCTCCAGGCTTTATAAAATTCCCTCATACATCCGCTTTGCGCTACACGTTGTAAACAAAACGACGTCTTTGTAACAGCAGTTTTAAAAGAGAGGAAAAGAAATTTATCGTGGACTTTTTTAAAGGGGGTTACTCCGGTCAGGACAATCACCAGCTGAAACAACAGGTAAGCTTTCCCACAATCCAAATAATGTTTTTTTTTTTTTTTAAATGGAAAGCGTGCTTCCTTGTCAGACTCCCAGCAAGCATGAGCATGCTCTAATCCGCGTTGCCGTGAAATTCTCTAAAGTTTTTTTTATTATTAAATGGGGTTAAGTTGATGTTTATTTTTATGCAAATACGAGATGAGTGGTCTTTACATTTTTCTTTTCCTTTTATTTTATTGAGCAGATTCTGCACATTGCGCTTTAGTCGAGGAGCATTTTGTAAAATTATATTTTGAAAACGTATGCCTGAACAGATGTTTCATGCACTTTAATATTTTTTTCCTTACCTTTTCTATTCTAAAGCACAGCTAATCTGTTGGAGCTCCGACTTGTTTTCCACACGTGTCACGGGAAGCACGCGCTCAGAAAACACGAAACTTTTGTGAGTCAATTGATGCCAACAGCTGGACCACAAATCCTCTTTACTTTCTCTAGCCTCAACGTTAAAAACAATAACAAAAGGACACGCAAGAGGGATGGAGGTTTTAGGGGGAGGGGAATTGGAATTGGAATCAAGTTACCTAATAAAAAATTTGTCCATATAGTTGAAATGTAGAGCGTTTTTTTGTTTTATTAAAACGACCTTCTGTCTTTTATATGTCCAGCTAATTTAAATGAAGACATGAAATTAAATCCTCTCTTCAGTGCAAAAGATTACCAATCTGATCTCTGGTCTGTTGTGGTGTTTTAGGAGGATGTGTGTCTTCATAAACACCAGCTGCAGCTTGAACAACCTTTTTAGTTGATGGTGTCTCTTTTTCTCTCTGTTAATGAATTCCCTGGGGGGTTTCCTGTGATGGCCTCCCCTTTGACTCCCCTACTCTGTTTTCAAACTTACTCCTAGAATGTTTTTTTTTTATTTACATCTTTTATTGTCTAAAAAATGTAGGTCTTTGGCAGCTTAATCCAGTCGGCCTGCTGCTGCTGCCATGCTGATATTTCAGAACCATGGATTTGACAGATTAAGTGAGTTCCCAAAGATTAGAGAAGCAATCATTGTTTCTGCAGATGGACACAGCAAGCTTGTGGATTTAAAACCACATGGAGGCAACTGCAGAAGGGTGGCCTGGCATTTTACACCGGATGTCTTTTAAAAATGTATTTATTTTCTTTTCAAAGCGGTGTTGAGGAATTATATGTATAAGTTCTTGCAACGCCTAGATATCTCTACAAATGCACATATGGTGGCTCTCTCAGATCCCCTTGAGAGTTGTGCCCGTTACTCATCCAGTTTAAGGATGCACTGGATGAAATGTCTGTATGTATTTTAGGTGATCTGTGTTTTTAATGTATTTATTTATTTACTTGTTGTGTGTGTTATATGCATTTTACTTTTGATTCATATGGACTTTAGTCTGCTTATAAACTTTGATTGATTGATTAAAATGGACTCTCAATGTCAAAATCTAATAAGTACATATTCTTACCTTTCAGCCAACAAAGGCTGTTTGAGCCCGTGTTGTTTTTTTTAAAAGCTTGGTCTGAGTACTGTGTCATATCTCTGGATTCAGAGTGGAAAATTAGCGCTAAGTGTTATGTAGGCTGGACTTGTTTTGTTTTTACTGCCTTTTTTTTTTTTTTACCCCAACTGAAGCTTAAACCACTTATCTTTTTGTCAAGATGGAACAGTTTTCTTTCCAAAAAGCCCACTTTCCAGGAACTGACACAACTAAATCCCAAGAATCAAAGAAACCAAGTCAATGCTCTCATGCAAGAAAATCAAGAGGTATAGTTGGACCTCTGTAACACATTTTTATATCATTCCAAAATATATATACCCCCCCGCGCTATTTCCTACAGGGTTGCATAACAGTCTCACTTCTGCCAGACCAAAGCTGTTTCACTTATTGTTTTTTTTCCCCTTCCCTCTTTGGCATGCCATTTTGTTAACAGTATCTCTCATGTTCTAATGGCAAAAATGCATGTAGAAACATGTTTGACCTGATTTATAGATAATGCATCTTTAAATCCAGAAACTCCAGTCTCCACTGAGCAATTAGAGGCAAACCTGCTACTTAAACACCGGAATCTAATCCCTGTGAGGAAAAAGTCCCCCTGCAACAAAACGACTTCCCCTTTTGGAATGGATTCATACGTAACAATATTCAGCAAAATCAGGACACTGCTTCTGGGTCTTATTATTTTTATTTATCTTTTTGACACCTGTAAAATCATTTATATAAACTGGAGACCCTCATCTTGAGTGTGGGAGCTTGTAGAGGGGGACTGAAACATCTCTCCTTTAGTGCAGGAGAAGAGTCAGCTCGGCACAGTAGGCAGTTTGAGATGCACTATAGGTGTAAACAGGAGGTGACCTACATACATCAGCTGGGACTCTGCTGCTGACATGGTAACAGGTGGTGAGAGTAGCCAACTGCAGGAGAAGTCTGCATGGCTCCTTATTCTATTTAACTTACGCTGGTTTTGACAAGATTCTTGCTGCTGTGGTCATATTCTTTCCCTCATACTTTTATTATCTAAGCTGGCCTGAACAGTTGTTTTCTTTCTTTCAATGTGATCACAAACATCCCTCTTCCCTCACATGTCTGTGGAATCTCAGTGGGGGCTGATCTTTTGCCCTCTTCAACAAAGCTCCTGCAGTTGCAGCGGTGGCCATGTTTCAGAGGGCTGCAGCAGACAAATGAACCTGTTGTTTGATACTCGTCTTCCTCTGCACCATTGTGGGATCTGGTTGGCGCTGGACTCTGTTCTCTCAGGCTAAAGGGCGTGTGTGTGTGTGTGTGTGTGTGTGTGTGGAAGGCATGTTCTGCTGCACAACCGCATTTAAAACCAAATGAATCACTTCCGCTAACCTATCTTGCTCTGACAAGCTCTCAGCAGTTTTTGGAGGCTGATGAATTTTCAGCACACAAAGGCGAACGAAGAGACAGAGGGCTCATGGTGACGGCCCTGGAAAGAGCAAACATTGCGACTAAGCAGAAACCAAGCCGAACAGAGAAAAGCGGCAGAGTGCACAGAGCTAGAAAGCCAGCAGAGTCTGAAAAGAAGATGGGATGTTTTGCTGGGAACCAGGGAATTTGTTGCTTCCTGTGTATGTGGATGTTTGTCTTGGTCAGTTTTGCAGCAGAGAGAAGAGGGCAAGCCCCCTGTCTGCAGGAGGCACCAAGCCAGTGGACAAAGAGCCCCCTTAATGAACTAATTTGATTTGCATGCACAGTCACAGTCTGCTTGCTTTATTCCAGCAAAGCAGCATGATCTATGCAGCTTCTCATCAGTCTTCCTTGTTGTCTCTACTTTTAATTCTTTCATTGACTTAACACGGTCCTGCAAAACGGTGCTGAGGTGTTCAGCTTGCGCTGAAGTCAGGGGTAACAATACTCTGACAACCCCTTTTTTTCTTTTTTTCTTTTCTGTTTGATTTCCTCATTTTCCATAAAACACCTGTGCATGGTCTCTGTTATGTCCTCATCATTCGGCGTGCGTGCGTGTGTGTGTGTGGGTGTGTGTGTGTGTGTGTGTGTGTGTGTGTCGGATGTTTGCATTTTTAAATGACCTGCCTGGTACTGCAGATCACAACAACTAGTTACTGGATGTTTTGGCGTCCTTACACCTGCAGATAGAAATGAACAGACATTCTGCCCACCGGGTTGGGTGTGTTTCCTGTTTGCTTGCTGCTCTGCCTCCTAAAATGTTTTCCTTTTATAATGATTTCCAGCAGGTTTATCTATTTCTAACAAAACACATTTTGGCTGTTGAGAACTCCCATGTTACACTGTGATTTATTTTGTGTTTCACATAATTCTTTGTAGCAAATCTGGTTAATTATGTTTTCATTGCATCCCCAGGCTCCGTAGCTCTCTGAAATGGATGACATCCAAGTAGTTGAGTCCAAACCGCTCCTGGTTGACAGGGAATTGCCGGTATGTATGCTGAAAGGCACCAAACCAATAAATGCTTATAAAAATGACAAAAATGCATTTTTGTCATTTTCCAGTAAGAATAATTGGTTTGTTTACAAGAAACTTCAGAAATTGAGATGATAAATTATGAATATGCACCAAAATACCACCTTTTTATTATCAGAAGCTGTTTGGCACTGTGAAAAAATGTGGAATTACTCAGAATTTGACATAACACAAATTTTTTGAAATCAAGATTACACTTCTGAATGCGAAGATGATCAAATGATGTCGTGCAATTCCACCAGCTTTATGCCCTCATTGCTCTGTGCTCTCCTCCAGGGACTGAGAGAGGCTGTACAGCAACTCGTTGTCAAGGTAAGCTTACAGACACACATTCATAAAATTACATCCTCACCTGTTGTAACCGTAGCAACAGCCGACATATGATACAGGTTTTACGCCCTATTTCAATCACTCAGCTTTTTCTATGAACATATGGAGGCCTTATTTCCATTATTAGCTGTTGTAGAGTTTCATTTAACCAGATAACGTCTGTGATATTATTATGGGAGCAATCAAATCAGAGCTCTGCTAATTCACTCCCCTACAGGAAGGGATTAATCACACGTGGGACCAGACATGCACACACGTCCCACTGTGTAGTTGTGCTCCTGAGTTACTTGACAGAAAGCCCTTTCTTGCGGGAATCTGTGTGGTTTGAGGGTAATCCTCAGGATTGCAGTCTTCTTCCATTCCTTGCAATGTATTTTTACCGTGCCGGGCTTTGGAGTCGGAGCGTGGGGTTATAGGTCATTTGCTGTAGCGGTCCGTTTTCGGAAGTGGGGGGGGGGTGTTGCTAAATGTGAAATCTGATGAGGTTAATACATGGAAGGCCTCTTGGGAGACGTGGATGTCTTGTGCAGTAATATTAAGCGGTTATTGAGGTGAACAGCAGCCTTTACATGCTGTCCTGTCACCAGGCTGTGTGATAGCAGACTCTCTACTCTGACCCTTTAGAACCCCATCAAAAAAGGGGTGACCCAATGAAGAGAGGGGGAATTCCTCCACACAGAATTCCTGAGGATTACTTTGCATGGACACTAATTGGTTGGATCACCTTAAGTATCCAGGGCATGAATCTGCAGTGGCTAAGCTTCTAATAATTAGTGACATAGGATTAGTTGAGGGTGACGATATTCCGCCGTTTCCTTGGGGCATCAACAGTGAATGCTTTTGCACGCTGCTGTCACGCAGCTGCACGCCATGGCTGTGGCTTTCATAGACGTATGCAGCAAAGGCGCATACATACTTACACTCACGTGGCGGGAGATTATGGAGCCGGTGTAGCTTGCGTGCAGAAGTGTGCGTTGCAGATATGGAGAGTGGGAGGAGCGAGACGTTGGGAATCCTGCTCATTGCGTCCAGTAAACGGGTTTAATTCCTCCTGGGCTGTTTCTTCTAAAGCACATCCGATGGAATCAAACCTGGCTGGATAAGAAGCCATCGAAAAGATGTGCAAACCTGGAATTCTTTCTGGGATGTAACTTGGTGACTTTTCTGTTATGAATTAGAATGAACAATGGCTTCTTCATGAAGTGAAATGATCCATGCAGTTCTGGCTCCGTTTATCCAGGCCTGAGTTACTGATCTGCATGAAGGCTAGTTTAAAGACTTTTTTTTTTTTTTCCCATCCAGTATGAAGTGTCAAGTAATGGCTG
Source organism: Craterocephalus stercusmuscarum (assembly GCA_037177115.1). Taxonomy (NCBI): domain Eukaryota; kingdom Metazoa; phylum Chordata; class Actinopteri; order Atheriniformes; family Atherinidae; genus Craterocephalus; species Craterocephalus stercusmuscarum. The sequence goes on from JBBDHI010000018.1 coordinate 11,005,878, forward strand.
CCATCTTGCTTCCATTCATTCACCATGTTTCCCCGACTGTACTGCTACACTTACTCATCATGTACTCGCTGATGCCCCTCTGTCTGACATTGGCTGATCCAATTTAAGGATCTCTTCTAGAATTAGCTTGTTTTGACCAGCCTGCAAGGCACCATGGGAGTCCTGGGAGCTTAGGGCCAACTGGTAAGCAGCAGGGGTATAAAATGCAGCTCTCGGCGCAGGGCTGAGCAACTTCAGAAGCTTACCAAGTGTGGGACCTATAGCCCAGGGAGCCGCAGTGACTAGAGGTTTTGGTTGCGAGTGGTGCACGGCTCGTCTCCTGCAAACATGGTTCTGGAAGATTCTGACGTGGAAATGATTGTTGCTGAGATTGAAGTCAGCGTGAGTAGACTCGAGGGTTTATTTCAATCTCTGCACAAAATAATTTTCAGAGGATTTCAATCATCTTTTTTGGATTCTGGAGCTAGGTGTGAAATGGAAGAAAGGATCCGACTGGCAGAGTTTAAAGTTCTATTTATTCGTTCAACTCCATGGTCTCCTGTTGCATGTGCAATGGCACTTTTTTATTTTTTTGGTTTTAAAGATTCTTATTTTCTTAACACATCCTTTTTTTAATTTCAAACTTTCTGCATCTGTAGGAGCATGATGTCGAGACTCCTTTTGGACGAGTTCGCTGCACCATGAAGGGGGCTCCCAAGGGGGATAGACCAGTCATCCTCACCTTCCATGACATTGGCCTGAACCGTAAGCCCTGCTCATTATTCAGCTCTTTCTGGGTGAAACATCTGTTGTTTGTGCCTAAAGCCTGCGGCGTTTTGAATGACCGTACCACGTGGTGTGAGATTACACTCGCGGAGCTAACTTCATATTAAGTCTATTACAATACAACAACTAAAATCCTCCATGGCTCTGCTGAGAGTAAAGGGACACACCTGCTTGTAATACACAAGCGAACCTTTTGTTTCCTTTCAGGTCATAGGCGGTCTTTCTTAATCTAAGGTGTGTATAACTCATCCACCTTTTTTTTCCTTTTCCCTTTCCAGACAAAACTTGCTGGGACACGCTCTTCAACCATGAGGACATGTCAGAAATCATGCAGCACTTTGCTGTGTGTCATGTTGACGCCCCGGGGCAGCATGAAGGAGCAAACACTTTTTCCACTGGGTGAGCCATATAAACAAAAACGCACACAGTTAACACTTGTAGAAACTGGATGTGTGTCAAGCTGTCTGACCTTTGACTCTGCAGGTAGATCACTGCGGATGTTCTTAAGACGGCCTAACAGGTGTTTGTCGGTCAGGTTAATCTCTGCTTTAGTACTGGAACTTTGGCTCGTTTTAATGCCGCTTTTGCCTTTTATATGAAAACAGAACTCCAGATGACCCGGTACTGATGATAAAGAGCCATAAAATGGTGATAAGATTGTAACAATGGGCCTTTTTTCTTATTTTCCAGATACGAGTATCCTTCCATGGACCAGGTGTCTGAGACTCTTCCTCTGGTGCTGAAGCACTTTGGGTAAGTTAAGCTGCGGTTTTTACACTCCTGCCTCACGGTCGTGTTTTAAGATGTTTTCTAACCGGTTGTTCTAACAGTATCCGTGTCTTTTTGTGCACCTCAGCCTGAAGAGTGTGATCGGAATGGGCATCGGAGCCGGGGCCTACGTCCTGACCAGATTTGCTGTGAGTTCACGCCTTGCTCTCTCAATCACGTTTCATGATATTTGAGATTTAATTATTCTTGGATTAGCAGAGCCAGTTGATACGTTTCTGCTTTTTGCTTATTTTGGCAACAAGGCTGTGCTTATTGCCTGAGCCTGCTGAGCCATGAAAGCCTGAGGAATGCTCCACATCAGCTCAACACTAACACTGCACTCGATAGGAAGTCTCACTTTGTTGACTCAAGGCTGACAGAGATGCAACTTTTAACTCTTTGCCGCAGATTTCTCCGTAGCTGCATTTTGTTGGTCATCACTGATTAATGATTTATCATGGATATCTGAAATGAGAGACTGGTACTGACAAACAGTTTGACAAATGACAACATTGGATGCAATCATGACTCGTCTGGTAAAAAGTCAAAAGGGAAGGCCAGAAACGAGAACATTTTTTTAAAATTTTCAGCTAAGCAAAATCTTTGTTGGCATAAATAAGTGAAGTTCATGTTTTTGTGTTTTTCTTTTCTTTCTTTAGTTGGACAACCCAAACATGGTAGAAGGCCTCTTGCTCATCAACATCAACCCCTGCGCTGAGGGTTGGATGGACTGGGCTGCTAACAAGGTAAAACGACAGCAGGTTTGCCCTAAATTTAAACAGTTTCTATGTGACTAATTGTGATTTTTATTTTTTTTGTTTTGTTGAACTTTTAGATCAGCGGCTGGACTCACGCCATGCCTGACATGATTATCACCCACCTCTTTGGAAAGGTATATCTATTTTTATTTATCTTTTTTTTGTTTGTTTTTTTAAAGATGATAGAGTTTTAAAAATGTTGGTCTTGGTCACCACAGGAGGAGATCCACAACAACCATGCTTTGATCGGTACTTACCGTCACCATGTCCTGAATGACATGAACCAGTTCAACCTGCATCTGTTTGTCAAGTCCTACGAAAGGTAAACCCTGCAAAGCTGGCTTACATGTACAATCTGGGAACCAAAAGAAAGTCATCTAATGTAAACTTGGGATTTTGTTTTTTATTTCTTTTATTTAAATAAAACTTTGCAGTCGGAGGGATCTGGAAATCGAGAGGCCGGTCCCTGGAAGCAATGTCAGAACCCTCAAGTGAGTTCAAGCAGGTCAAGTTCACAGAAATCGACTTCAGATATGCGATCGGTGCTGAATGTGTGGATTGCGTCTTTCCTCTCTCAGGTGCCCTTCTCTGCTGGTGGTTGGTGACAGTTCTCCTGCTGTGGATGCTGTGGTGAGTTCAGCCAATTCATGCAGCCATTTAAACTACATTAATGCTAATGATTGTACTTCCCATTAGTCTTAACTGGTGCTGGATTTTCCATTCCAGTTGTCTGGTTCAAGCTGAAGAGAAATGCATGGTTTATATATGTGTGTGTTTCTTTTTTTAATAAAAAAAAAACCTGGTAAAAAAAAGGAGATTAGGGAAGAAAATTCAAGTGACTCAGATTAAATTTAATCTGTTAAAGTCGAGAGATTTGTGTTGGCAGTTACTGCTTGCAGCTCTGGAAGGACCTCAAGTTTCTTGAAAAGCATTGTTGGTGTTGTCCGATTCGGTGCCAGTGACGCAGTCAGATAATGTGTTCCAATACGAGTGTGCATCATGAGATGCTTTAGTTAACAGATTTTGTTTGGTTTGTGCATATAGGTTGAGTGCAACACCAGGTTGGACCCGACAAAGACTACCCTGCTCAAGGTGAGTGACCCATTTCCTGCCCTCTGTCCTGCCTAACCCCACCGCGGACCTCCTGTCCCACTTACTCGGTTCAGTGATAATAGCCTTGGAAAGGCTTCAGCTGATAAGTTTCCAGTGGCTCAGCATTTACCTGGTGATATATTAACCACAGCTACAGCAGCTGAATGTGTCCGGGCATAAGCACCTTGACTGTCCGTCCGCAGCAGCTGACCTACTTGGTTCCTTGCGTGGCCAAGAACTGAAACCAAATGGCTTTTCGATTCAAAACTGGAATTGTTGGGGTTCACAGCTCCGGCTCAAGAGGAGCAACAATGGGGGTTATCAGGGACATGGTGTTCAATCAGAACAAGCTATATGTAGCCATGGCAACATTCTAAAGGCCTGCTCTCCATCTCTTCCCTTTCCAGATGGCTGACTGTGGTGGCATGCCGCAGGTTGACCAGGTATGTCCCTCTGTGAGACAGACTCTAGTGTTGCAGATGCTAGATGTAAGTAGGAGGTACTTAGGCGCATTAACAAGAAGCAGATATGGACCACAGTTCTTAGTTTGTAATCCTCCACACTGAACAGCACCTACTTGTAGCAGCTGTCATATTTCAGGCCTGGGGTAGTAAGCTACTGGATGAGGAAATGTGCCTGTTGGTGTTTAGTAAACAAGGGATTATTAATGATAAGAGAGCTGATTATGCCTCTCTGTGCTCTTCTCTGCAGCCTGGCAAACTGACAGAGGCGTTCAAGTACTTCATTCAGGGCATGGGATACAGTAAGTGTTCACGATATTTGTTGCTTTGGCTTTTGTCCCGTTTCTTAGACGTGTTGTGGTTTTTCATATTTCTCTAACTGGGAGTGTTTGCAGACTTTTTTCCCTGTGAGCTTTCTGCCACCTTGTGGGCAGAAGGGAAACTCTGTTCTTAGAGCAGATGAGATTTATGATATTTGTGCTGCAGAAATCATCAGCTTCCTAACCCCCAACCCTCCCCTTCCCCTTTCTCAGTGCCGTCTGCCAGCATGACTCGCCTGGCCCGCTCCCGCACTGCGTCCGGCTCCAGCGTCACCTCCTTCGAAGGCAACCGCTCCCGCTCCCACACCAGCGAGGGAAACCGCTCCCGCTCGCACACCAACGAGGGATCTCGCAGCCGCAGTCACACGACTGAGAACGCGCACGCTCGCTCTCACACGGACGGTGCCGTGGACGGCACAGCCAACAACAACGTGGACCAGGCTGTGCCCAAGTCCACCGAAGTGTCCTGCTAAGTGAGCCGACGCTCGCCGGACACGAACCTCTCTAGGCCCTTTTTTTTCATTCTGTGCTGCCTCTAATTCAAGCATACACGCATTCCTTACGCAAACACACAGAAAAAAGAAAAAAAAAACGCACAATGGACTCTAAGCTGCAGGCTTTTCAGTGCAGCTAAAATGCTCCAATTTCAAAATCGGTCTTTTATAGTGGGAGGGTAAGGTCAGCTGTGTGCATGCTTGGTCGTTCAGGGATCTACACATTCTGTATCTTAACACCGAATGCTTCTGAGCGCTTTGGTCAAGTGGGAGTGTAATTAGAGGCAACACAGCATAGGGGGATACCGAATTGGAGAATGTTGAAAAAAAGCTGTGGTTAAAGAATAAACCCAGCTCATAACATTTCTTGCATTAAAAAGGAAAAATGAGAAAAATCCATTTCATCCTTGTCTCATCTTGTTTTTATCCTTTTACCATACTGACACAGCTTTCTAAAATATACCTGACTGTAAATGGCTGTCTTGTTCTCACTGTATGATCATTTATTCTTTTATTTTCCATGTCTGAATGTTGTTGTTGTCTGTGTGTAGGAGCAAGATTGGAGATGTGGAGAAGGGGAGGCACTTGGATACACAAATTTAAAAGAAAAAACAAATTTTTTGTCTCCAATCTGTATTTTCAAGTTTGCATTTTAAGGGGCAGACATCTAGATTATCCTGTAAATATGCAAATTTCCTGCCAAAGTTAATCCCCCCCCCCCCTTCTTCACATACAAAGCATATTGAATTGCGTTGGTAACCGGATGATCATTTCTTAGGACATTCCATCGAGCTGATGCTTCGTGATTTAATCAAAACATATTCTGAAATACAAATAGAAAAACCTGTTGCATGATTAATTCTGCCATCGGATGTTCTTTTGTTTTTGTTTTTTTTTTCCCCTCTCTTGTATCTTTATGATCATTTCTATGCAATCAAGCACAATGGAACAAAGAAAAAGTGCCATGGAATTGTTCCCTGTAGATGTGATGCTCCTATGCGGTTGGGGGATTTGTGGGTGAGTGAAGAGGGGGATCCGCATGTTAACATGAGGATAGCCATAGGAACTTACCTGACACCTTCTGCTCCTGTATCTTACTTGCACTACAGCAACATATTTCTTTGTAGAAGAAGTAAACAAAGCTTTGTAAAGGCGCAGTGCACAAACCATCTAATGCTGTAGAAAAGCATTCAAAGGATGTAACAGTTTGTATTTATTAAAAAAAATGACAATAAAAAGTTGTAACAGATTCACTTATTGTGTCATTATAGTATACTTCTTAAGGTTGTTTTTTCTAAAACAGATTATCAACAATGATAATGTTGATGGTTCTGAAGCTATATGAATAAATTAAACTTTTAAATATTTTTTCTTTACTTGAATATTTCCCATAGGTAGTGCTTAAAACATTGCTTGACAGCACAGCATGCCTTATAAATCCATTCTGGAAACACTTACACATTCCATATTTACACATCTTTCCAATAGGAAAAAAGGACCATAAGAATAATCATACATTGAAAAAGATGTCAGGAAAAAAAGTAAAAAATCAAAGCTGATATTTCTTAGTCCATGACCTCGGGGTAACCGTAGTAATTCTCCAACTCAGCAAAGATATCGTTGGGGTTTTTGCAGCTGAGGTTGCAGAAACAGGCCTGGATCCACATCATCTTCCAGCTGAATCCAGTCCCGTGAGGACACTCAAACTCCACATCAACGGTTTTGGACTTGTAGGGGATGCAGCAGCGCTCGTCGGTGCAGACTCCACAGTATTTGGGTCTGTACTGCTTCTTGCTGATGCAGCCAGAGATGGTCAGGTTTGAAGGCTGATCCTCCCTGTAGATATTCAGGCACTTCTTTCCTGGCTGAAGAACAACAGACTTTAAGTTTAGGAATCAGAGGAAATTAGGACTAAGATTTTTAAAAGGGCCATCTGTGTTAATGCTGGAGGTGCAGATTAGCAACCTTGATGTGTTGGGTGATGTCAACCTCACATGGCCGTAGGTTGCAGAGACGGGACTCTTTGACAAGCTCACATTGGTCATTGGCGTTAGAGATCCTCATGGACAGTCCTCGGCCGCAGGTCTTAGAGCACGGGCTCCACGAGGTAGTCTGGGTGATGCAGTTCTTGTGCCAGCTCCTGGTCTCAGCTGGGAAAGCTGGATCAGCAAAGACAGAGGAAAGAGGCTGATGAACTTTTTTGTTCTGTTGGAAGAAATCACTACATCAGAAATTGTAATAAACCTGACTGAGCCATCTCTACCTCTAAAGTGAGGCACAGACATTAAAGCATTAGGCTCTCCTCTAGGATCAAGACAATAATCTGCTTACTGGCTGAAGAGTAAACACCAGACTCTTCCCTGTCTGTGTCCTCTTTAAAATCTGTGCCATGAATGAAAGTAATGTTTCAGTAACACAAAATAACGGCAGCAATCACAGTCTCAGGCTTGTCTTTCATAAAGCGTGCTCATAATACATGCTCATGATGTTGGTTTGCAATAATTATATACAGTAAATAGGTAAGACCGGTTATTAATATGGGAGATATATGTTAAATCATTCTTTTAAGCCTTTAAGCCTTTGATGCCTAATGTATTATATGTGATGCGCAGTTGTACAACCTACTTGATCATCTTTGTTCAAAACAAGTAATCTGATACTTGGCACCCCCTGGTGGATAACGTTTACACTACAATAACTGTGACATCAAAAAGTGAAATACTAAACATAAGCATATTATTATCACAATCTATCTTTTACATTTTGCTAAAAGTCCAAACAAAGATATTAAAATATAGAATTTTCTGTAAATTTTTCCAGGGCCAGGCACCGGAGGATTAAAACTCTGTTCTGCAACTTATAATCGGGATATAAATTATGATACAGTCAGAAAATATCTGAAAATGACCAGTGTCATTGGACCATTTTGATGGCTCAGTTGTCTCTGGTTGAATAAGATGATTTTATTAGACATAAAGAAGCTGAAAGTCTTTCACAGGCAGGTAAACTCCAGAGTTTCTTAATCCTGCTTTAACATTTTCATTGTGCCTACTTCTAAGCCTTTCGGAATAAAAAACAAAACAAAACGACGAAAAAAGAAAAGAAAAGCAGCATCCTCCCTGTGCATCTGTTAGTAATCTAAGTGGTTAAACTGTGTCTGTGCAGCAGTCTGGTTCTCATTTGTCTCTTTAAATGCAACACAACTGGATCTGCGTTCACTTTCCTGTCTCCACATCATAGCTGCACTAAACGACTGGAAACTGGACGTGACCCAAAAACAGTAAGAGGGCTTCCACAGGAAAGGCTTGGTCTGTCCCCACACACACACGGACACACACCCATATCTCATGATCCTCCTGCATGAATAAATAAGACTCACACAACTACTTTGTGAGAGCCAAAAATCAAACACAGCTGTTTCTGCTGCACTTCTCGAATTCTACCATGCTTACTGGAAAATGACAGATAATATCTCACTATTTATAATTATACATTTTTCTACTGCATTGCTCCTTCTGAGGGTCTATTCTTACCCTCCACTGCGTGTCGCACTGCTGTCTTGCGACCTCTTTTGGGTTCATCACAGATCCACTGCTCGCAGCATTGTCCCCGGACTTTAACCCTGCGAGGGTTTTGGCACCACACTCGTGGAGGCTGGAACTCTGTGCACAGAGACACGCAACCGATGGCGCCGTTCACGCACACACACTGGTATTTGCAGCTGGGCCTGAAGCTCTGACCATTGCGGTAGATGACACCGTCATGCTCGCAGCCTGTTCCAACCATATCTGGCAGAGAGAGACGACAAGCAGTCACGTTGTGACGATGTGCAGAGAAAAGCGTAGAAGTTTGTCTGTTTTCGGACAAATTAGTTTATGGAGTGGACTTAATGGTTCAACAACCTACAATCCATATTAGTTTAATAGCAATTCCACCCAAAGACGTTCTCAAGCAGTTCAGACAAAAACATAACATTAGTGGATTATTGGATTTTATTTCTCCTTTTTCAGAGATGGAGTATCACTCAGGTAGCTAAATGGTTTGAGTCCAGCAAAAATCAGACAGGTTGGAGAGAACAGGTTGTTGTGTTTGATGCTGCAGACACTGCCCAAGCTGAGTAATTTTAGTTTAAGTGCTGAGACTAAACCAGGCCTATATCTTGTCTAAGTTCAGGACACCAAAAAACACAACCATTCTTCATCTAAATGTGATCACATGTTCAGATTGTCGGCCTAAACTGGCCTAAATCCACAAATCCTTTGGTTAAACAACGAAACATTTCTGTGCCAAAGCAGACAAAAGAAGAAATGCAACAAATTTAAAGCACTGTGCAACATGTCAAAATTTCCAACTCGATAAAACACCTGACTTACTCACTTACTTCCATGCTTTTAGCTGTTTTGGTGATATAAAGTGAGACATTTGTTACTAAAGAGGCTCAGTGATAAGTTACTGTCTCACACATGAGGACACATCCGTGCCCCCTGCCCCGCTGCGTGCGCTAAAATGGAAACCTATTCAAATAATGATCACACAGCTTCTTAGTGAGCTCCGTGCTACACAATATACTGCTGATTGCTGCATTATTTACACATGACATGAGAGGAGAGGGCACGAGCGTTACGCAACACCAACCAGGGGAAAATGAGAGTGAGATTTTCCACTCAGATAAATGTATGTAAAATGCCAGAAGAGGACATTATCAGCACATACCTGCTCGATAGGCACGCTATTCTTAACCTAGAAATCGCCGAATACCTGCTGCACAAAAACATTCTTGCAGCTCATGTTTTGCTCTTCATTTCATCTGATTGTAAAATAACCGGCTGTTAGACGAGTCCATAAGTCTGCCTGTCTGCAAGTCAATACACGTGTCCTCATAGACTGCTGTGGTCATTCCTGATATGCAGCTGTGCTTCTTCTCACCCACAAACACACGAGCACATTTGAACAGACGGGCAAACTGGTCCCTCATATTCAGAGATTTTGAAATGAAAGAGTCATGTGCAGTTTTCCCGTAAGTTCTCTTTCTGTATATCATTTCTAGTTTTTCTCTGTGGTTAGCCACCATCCATTTTGTGCTGCAGGTTTAAAAATATTACAAATGAACTATGGTTTTCTTGTTGTGTGAGGGAAACTTACATGCACACACTCCTTTTTCGTACCTAGGCTTGTCCGAGCTGTAGTCACAGTACAGTCCCTTGTGGTAGTCGCACGTGTCAGCCTCATTGCACACGTCGCCCACCTGCTGGGCACAGGCTTTGCAGCAATCGCAGCCGTCCATGAGGAGGCTCACACCCGGCGGGCACTTAGGGGGGACCTCCGGACACTCGCAGGGCCACTTGCAGTACTGTGTGCGATTGTACGGGTCTGGAAGTGGGGTGGTGGCCGGTGGCATGGCAGTGGAATTCAGGGAGTAGGCCTGCATAGAGGAGAGTGAATGAATGAATGAATGAATGAATGAA
>JBBDHI010000018.1:11075252-11088373 GCA_037177115.1 Craterocephalus stercusmuscarum
ACTCTGCTGTGGTGGAGAGGAGAGGCCTGAGTCAGGCTCCCTATCAGCACAATATATGCATTTTTATTATAATCTTAAACAGTATGTTTAGTGAAAGAAGTTCATTTATCCTAATTTGAAAAAAACATGGAGTAGATTTGTGATGTTTCTGTATTTTCTGTGAGGCAGGGCAGTGGCCAGTCAGGGAATTTCTGTGAAATTTCCAGTCACTTTATAATTATTTTCTCATATAAAACAATGCTCACAAAACTAATGACAGGTGTTTAGTACGAATTAGCCTGCCAACTGTCTTAATTACAGTACATACATATTCATCCTGGTTGCAAAAACAAGCTAGCATTTCTCAGCACCATATATACAAAAGACGAATGCAGCCACCTGGTCTTTGTTTTGTTTTTTAAGGAGTTTTGGGTACTAGCGGCCTTTCTGGGAAAGTTGTATGACAGGAAAAAAGAAAAAAAATTAAGGAACTGCTTCTTCACACAGAGTCCTCTGACTGCTGATCTGCAGATAAACCAGCAAGCTCCACTTCCTCCGGATATGTCACGTGGTGGTGATGTCACATGTCGGTTTGCTTGTTCGGCACACTGATTTCTTGCTTGGTAGCTTTGGCATCTGCTGAACTGGAAATATACCTTCAGGATGCTTTTTTCATGCTAAAACTGTAGTAACAGCCTCTTCAGCCCATCTGTAGTCTTGATACCAAATATAGATTTACCTGTCCACTCCAAGTTAGGTTAACATGATACAGCTGTGAGTATATCTGGACTAATCTTTATTTATTTATTCGGAGAAATTGATCTCTCAGATCTTGTGATTGGGGGTGGGATTCAGTTTCCTCCTCTTTTTTTCACCTCTTTCTTTCCCCAAAAGATTTACCCCTTTATGTAGCCAAACAAAACAAAAACTAACCAGGCAGCTGTGATGGGAGAACATTCGTTAGAAGATGATGCTCCCATCCCAGCATGCCACACACCATGGCGTACCTCCACATTCACTAATGAGTCTAAGATTTAGTCGTTCCTCTGCTCATTTGATGTGTTACCTCAGTTTCCATAAGAGCTTATGGTCTCAGTCCCTAGTTTCCAATCTGCCTCAATAAAGCATTACATTAAGAGACATTAAGGCAGATTTTGCTTTAGCATGATGATATCTTTGGACTTTATGTCTCTCCGCTCACTTGTAAAGTTAGGTCTAATAGAGGAAAATTGCTGAACTCCAAACTTTCCATTCCACAACTCAATGCATTACATCTTTTTCATGATGACATAATGCTTACAGCCACATAGAGCTGCAAACATTATTGTGTTGTCAGTATTTGGTGTGTAAGTCAAGGCGTTTTTTAACACCCCCAGTGACTTGAACCTGTATTCCACATCAAATACTGATATTAAAGACTAATGCTGTGTCTCCTATGAAATTATTATGACCCCAGTTATCATCCCTTACTTATTTTAGCTTTCTGAGGCCAAAAGAGCAAGAATGTGAGAATAAGTTTAACAGCTACAGATGGAGATCCAGCACAGATTGGCTTCACTGACCTGCCTCATTGGATCTTTCCACTGCTCAGATGATGGGTCAAACCTAATTAAACAAGTGCTTTCAGACAGCTTTTATTTCATTCATTATAGCACAGAAGACTGAAGCCTAGTCTGATTAATCCCTCCCAGTAGCTTGGAATTAGAAAAATGTCAGTCTTATACCAACTGGCCTTCTGTTTCCTGGACGTACACATTATCGACATTATCATTTTAAAAAATATCCAATCTGTTTACACGACTTAACTTGAACTTTTAAATAGATAAAGTGAAATCATAACAATTCATCAGTGAACAACTGCTCAAAAGAAAAAAAGAAAACTGAAAATAATCCCCAGAGAAGAAAATGAGAACAGGAATAAATTAGTCACACCAGCTAACCTACATTTACATATATATGCATAAACACTTCACTTGGCCTCACCTATGCACACACACACACACATATTTTCTCATCAGTCTGTTCTCCTGCTCCCACAAGCACTCCTTTTGTCTGAGTTTTTGCTGTCTTTACAAATCAGCGCTGTGTGAGGATTAATCGCTTTGCCGCGCAAGCCTATTATCACGGTGTTGCGTCTAAATTCTTACCCCGTGTGATATTGTCCTCAGCTTGCTTTGTAGGAGCCTAAATGAGACCCTTGTTTTTACTGATAACAACTAAGTGGGCAGATATGAAAAAAAGGTACATGTGAAGTTGCAAGAAAAATGTTGCAAACCCCATTGAATCAACATGACTTTAGACTCATCTTAGAAAATGTGAAAATACTTAATTTCTCCAGTCAGTTTCTAATATTTTTGTTTAAGTGTTTTTTATTCTAATATTTTTTTTCAACAAACTGTCTTTATGGCTGTAAATCAGTGCCTTTGATACACATATCCCAGCTGTTTTTAGAGCAATAAAAACAACTTGTTATCTTACAGTTAAGAGAACTGATCTTAACTTGCCTTGTTTTTAATTGTTCACATTTCACAATGATGCAAGTTCAGTTTGTTTTTTTTAAGAAACTTAGAATCTAATTTAACAGCTGCTTTATATGGGCTCCACATAAAACATGTTAGTCAATTCAAACCATACATAAAAGGCCTGGACAATATAAATATTTCTCTTTATTAAAAAAAGTAGCATATAAGGTGATGGATATCAGGAAACAACAACTGCTTCAATCTGAAAAAAACTGTCCAATAACCTTCTATGAAAGCCCGTTATCCGGAGCTTTCTATGCCCGTAAAGACACATTCATTTCCTTCTCAACACAGCACCCTTGGGATTTTTTTTCCCCAACACTTTTTTCAGCCTTTATTCTCAGACTAATAACAAAAATGTTTTTAAGAGCACTCTGGGGTTCTTCTAGTCTAATACTCTTTGACAGCCAGGCTGTCAAGACTAATCGAAATTTGCTAAAATTTAATAACACTTTGAAGCCTGAAGGTGATGCCTAGTGTTTTATGAAACTGTCACTGAAGAAAACACAGATGAAGAGCCCACAGTTTACTGGCTGATCAGCCTGACACGTACTCAAAGGGAAATATGTAAAATCATAAAGTGATGCCTGTGCATAAAACAGGAAGAAACAGTTTAAGTTTTCAGCACAGCAAAATATAAGTCACCCCTGACTACAAAAAAAATGAAACACTTGGGATCATTTTAAGTTTAAGAGCGACAATTTGGTAAAACATCAAACACAGTTAAAGTCCAGCTAAAGAGACCTACCAGCTCTGCGAGCCTCGAAGCAGGCTTGACCCATCTCATCCTTCAGCTCTTGGTTCTCTGAGGCAATGGCCTCCCCGACTGCAACAAAACGTCCCACTGCCACGCTGACTGCCTGCCCCACCCTGTGTATCGCTGCCAAGGTGCGCTCAGACTTCTTTGGCTTGTCTTTGTGGTTGATCAGAGTGGTGATCTGCAGGAGTTTGGGGAGAGAAACAAAAGGAAAGCAGGACGTTTGTGTCAGACCAAAAGTTCAAAAGCAACTCTGAACCCACTCGATTAAATTACTGACAGTTTATTTAAAAAAATATCAGGTTTTATAGCAATACTGCAAAATTTTCTAAAGTAAAAAAACCCCCAAAACATTCAACTACACAGAGAATTCACTTCAATAAATAAAAATATATTTAACATCAGAAAGCAAGAAAATAGGTGACAAGACATTCAACAGTAATAAAATAACATATTCAACAGACAATGTCAAAGGCCCTTCTAAAAAGAAAGCTTTCAGGCAGGATTTAAAGGCATCAAGAGTCATTGTGTGTCTAAGGGCAAAGAGTTCCAAATGGCGTGGACCATAATGGAAAAAAACCTCATCTCCCTTTGTCACATACTGTGACCTGGGGATAGTAAAAAGAGCACCATCTGCAGATCTCAGAGGTCAGGAGGACCCAGAACAGATCAGTAAATCTCAGATGTATATCGGGGCAAGGCCATTTAAGGCTTTAAACGTGTGAGTTTAGTTTATAAAATCAATACGATACAATCTAACCGGGAACCAAGAAACTGAAGAAAGCAGGGTGGTGATAAGGTCATGGCACTACTAATGAGTCTTGATGCAGCATTTTGAATTATTTGGAGATGACGGAGGAAGTCCTGACTGAAACCTGAACACAATCAAGGTGAAAACAAACAAAGACATGAAGGAAATTTTCCGAGTCACAAGCTGAGCTAAATAAGCTGATTTTAGCAATTATCTCAAACTGGAGAAACAAATAAACTGCGTATCTAACTTGAGCATTAAAACTAAGGTTAGAATAAAACATCTGAAGCCTGCCAAGTCTAAAAATGACATAACTTTGGGACCAAAACACAATGAATTTTTGTCCATGAACTTAAGAAAACATTGGGCCCTCCAGGATTTATGTCATGAAGATAAGCTGCGAGACTGCTCTTATTCAAAGTGACTTAAAAAGTTGTATGAAAGTGATTTAAGTGCAATAGGCTCAGAGCAGAGTTGTTCTTTCCAACCCAAGACTCTACATAATTGTGGAGGTTGAGCTGAACAGTATCAAAAAGCATCAACTATGTCTAACTGCTTAACTGGAAGCATAATTATGCTCATGCCCACAAACAACATTATGCAGTGAAAATGTATAAACACAATCTTTAATAAAAGAGCAGTGGTTTAACGGCCATAAGTAACAGAAGAGCACACTCCAACTTTTATTACCCTAACAATATTTCACTCATGCCTTCTCTGCCATACAATATCATGCACTGCAGGACAAAAACACTCAAACAAACAAAACTCAGGTGGGTCCCTTTAGTGGTAATTGAAGGTATTAATAATAAATAGGTAGAGCCGATCATCATTAATTATGCACAGTGTCTGCTCTCCAGCTGTTATTGTGGATTTGAGTATGCATATGTGTGTGTGTGTGTGGATGTCAGGAAATAGTAGGTGGTGATTTTAATTGGTCCCCAGCTGTAGGTCGTCCAAGAGGGGGAATCTGTTACTGGGAAGTCTGTTCAGGCTACAGAATGCACATGCTGGCTCTGCTGAGCTCAGATGGCTGTTTGAACAAGCAGCATCCGGACACACCAGGCTGCTGCTTTTTTTGTTTGTTTGTTTTTACACAAAACAGTCTGAATACATTCGAAAAGCACACAGATCTCTGACAGGTTGTAACTCATTTAAACTTGTGTTGTCAGGTAAAGTTGACAAGCTTGTCAGAGATCAGGGCATCATGCTGACAAAAAAAAATGCTCCAGATCAGTATGAATGGGACTTTGCCACTGACATCTATTTGTTCCACGTATCTGAAGAGCATTCGGCCAAAGACCAATAAAAGGCTGTCATCTCTAAGACCATAAATATAATCCTTCTTACTCTGTGCCACAGGACCAAAGTCTAAATTAGTGTGAGTCAGCAAACTTCTAAAGCTGCCATTCTCTGGCTCACGTTGAGAAGTGGACATAATGCATCACCATCACTTAGTTTCCTCAAACAGCACTGAGAAACCAGAAGCGTCTCTGCAGAGAAACCAATCAGAATCAGTTCTAGTGAGCCATAAAACATTCTGTGTGAGCCGATACACAACTGAGTTGCATAATAAAGTTACTTGTGCACGATAAAATAAAGTTGTAATGTATTGTATACAGCTGTTAACCTTAAGTCATTCAGGAAGGTGATACTTGCACATGATGGCATCCCCTGTCAGTACAGTATGTTTCATTCACCTGCAGTGTTTCTTGCTAATATACATTGTTATAGGAATGTGTTGTAAGGAAGTGCAGACTCTATGAGGTACTCTAAAGCGCAGGTGTCAAACTCAGGTGCTTGAGGGCTGCTATCCTGCAGGTTTTTGTCGTCCCCCTGCTCCAACACGCCTGACGGAAATAAAAGGGTCATTGTGAAGAACGTGACGAGAAGCTCTTGGATTCATTTGATCTGAATCAGGTTTGTTGGAGCAGGAAAATACCAAAAGCATGCAGGATTTAGCAGCCCTCCTCAAATGTAATTCCTTACTTGAACCACTGTTAAATCTCAGATGAAAGGCAAATTTGTGCACGTCTTCTGGTCACATTAGTAGGCATGACCTAATGATGTGAAGCTGTGAGGAACACCAATGCAAATGCAGCCTGTGTCTGAATGAATGAAATTGCTTTTACAGAGGATGAAGCAATTGATGTTCCGCATCTTATGTCTAAAGAGGGCTTTGATTTCCAACATGACCTGAAAAAAGCTCCATCTTTGCATTTTTGTAAATCTATCATCCACGCATCCATTAGCTACACCTGCTTTATCCAGATTACTGATGGCAAGCAGGATAGAAACCTGCAGCCTCTCTTGTGTAAATGTGCATGACTCAGAGGCAGAGAGAGTCACAGAGAGAGAGGAACCTGCTGTACCCAGCAACTCTCAAGCTCTTTTTGTCTGCAAAAACTCCTGTCGGTATCCATCTGATGGCTTCACATCCCATTATGTTGACAGAAGTAACTTGTTACCTGACAGCAATTATTTCCCCCTTTCGTTTCTAAGACTATTGTTCTGATCAGGACGCAGTCCGAAGCGCTCATTAAGCCTTTCTTTTAGTCTGTCGCTCATCATATTATGTATCACTCTGCCCTTATTATTTCAGCCTCGTAGTTTCCTTTCCTGCAGGCCTGGTGCTTTTCACTGACTCATCCACACACAGAGTGGGATGCTCCTTAGAAAAAAAACCAACACCGGCTGGCTAAACATTATGTAGCCTACCAGAGGGAATTGGGGCACTGTGACAGGATTCAGGGCTACGTCATAAATGGACTTCTTACTACGCAATGTATCTAATGAATGCAACCCAATTTGTTTCTGGTAAGTCTGACTCTGCAGGATGCAAGCATACCAGTGCAGAGAAAGGCCTGCATGTTTTAATAAAGAAAAAAAAACAGCACTGGTGAATAATGAGGCTTGCACTAACTTAACAGGAATCCAGCAGAGGTAAAGGCATGAGAAAGGAATTTGATTTTGAAGTAAAAGTGGTAAGGAAAGATAACAGATAAAGGAGGTGAAGGCCCTCTACCCTAACCCCCCCAAAGACAGAGGCAGACAAAATAGATTAAAAGAGATACCTTACTATAGATCCTAATGTGTTAAAAGGTTTCTGCTACAGCACAGCAGCTTAGGTAAGCAAAGTTAGTTTGACAAGTTTAACATGGTGGGTGTGTGAAAAACAAACAAAGAGAGAAAAGTCTCTTAGAATTACAAAGAGGGAGCGAACAAGCCCTGACTGGGATTTCCTCCGCTAGGGATTACTAGGTGGGTACGTTTACTGGGCTGTGCAAACAGGAACCCAGTAGGGTGGTGAAAACATAATATTGATATAGTGCCATCACATAGGAGAGGCCTTTGTGTGTGTATATATATATATGTATATATATATATCAGTGGAACTTGAGTGGAAAGTGAGAGAAAAAAAATTGTTTTACATTCATCAGTAAGACATCCCAGAATCAGAAAAGTCCTGAGCACTAAAAGAGCTGAGTTACTATGTTTTACTACTGGCTTCTCAGATCCACACATGTACTCTGCAACAACACACCTACTGGTAAATAAGAAATCATACTTATATCACCATGAAGAAGCTATCAGGATATATGACTTCCCTTCTTTGGACAAAAAAAGGTGGGAAATATCATATTTCTGAATAACAAGAGCCCTGCATGCAGGCGGTCCCCCTTTGGAACGCAACCAGTCGATTTCCAACAGATCACCACCCCTCGCTTTATTGTGCACAATTAGGATGGCAATTACAAGGTCACAAGTAAAAAGCGACATGAATACCTCAATGTCAATAGCACAATACACTAACCAACAGCAACCAATGGTGAGCAGGAAATCTAGATTAGCAGCTCAAGGACGCAGTGACCGATTATAAATCAGAGCAGAACAAAAGCTGGAAACATTTGTGGCTGCCTCCCAGGGCTGCAGACTCCCTTTCACTGACTGGCAAATGTTTGGTGAAAGTTTGATGCTATCAGAATCAGCCTCCCTCTCTCTCTACATTTATGATTTGTTCAGATTTATAAGTATATACTAAAAGTTTGAACATGTAAATGTGTATTAAAACTTTTGACTAGTAGTGTAGAAAAATGCTTTTTCTTCTGTTCTTTATTAGCATTTATCTTGTCGTTCAGTATTTGCTGAAGGTTTTATTAAACTAAACTTGAAAGATAAACTTGAGTGGGAAGAAGCTGACCCCAATGGGCCCCAAAGGGATTTTTATTTAACACATATTCATCACCTTAATTGCTTGTTTGGCGAGTGTTATGTCAGCCAACTTATTCGTCTAATTTATCTCGCTGATTGCTGCTAAGCTCCTTGGCCTGCTGACAAGAGTCAGCCAGGAAATTAAAGTGAGGGTCATTTTTCTGAATCTAGAGCTTAAATAAGTAGGAAAAGTCTATCAAAACTCATATAACATTAAGCCAATCACAAACCAAACTAAGGAATTTCCATTTGTGTGAATGTTACAGTGTAAAGCACAACATCTTTTAGCCTGTGGTGAAGTGTTTGCAGACAAAACTATTTACTCTTCAGCAATGCTGTTTGGGAAGGAAATAGTTGGACTCAAGCATGGGCGGTTCTAGGGGGTCCAGTGGAACCCTAACACAAAGCTTGGACCGCCCTGTGGTCCCCCTGCTGAGGACAAAGTCTTAGGCATTCATTCTTTTTTGTTTTTTTTCAATAATTACCGCCGACGTGAGATGTGGAACTAAGTTATGTGGCTCCGTTTTTAGTCGGGCCTGATTGAGTTGCACTGACACTTAAAAATATGTTTTTGTTCAAAAATCTGTTTTGATCTGTTTCAATGAATATATGAAGTCAAGATAAGATGTTGAGACAACTACCACTTCCATTGTCACTGAAAGAGATTGCAGATTTTAAGCCTTTTGCAAAATACTGTAGTTACATTTTGAAAATAGCAAAAAATAAAACAATTTAAATGAACTATTTCTATTATACTAATAATTATACATTCAATTTTGAAGGTCAACATTCACCTTAGAAGGTCCTTTATTGTATTATTTTTTCATAAATGTGCCTCTTTAAGGAAGCAGCTGTCCCCTGCCTGGCCCCCCTCTAATGCTAGTCTAAAAGCACCACTGGGCACAATTTTGAGCAAAGGTGAGACTGGGCAGAAAAAACACAGGAAAAGTTATTTAACTCATATTTGCATTGAACATATACAACTGTCAGCATCATTTCATAAGAGTGAGAGCTTTTGTTTTTGTTCTTCTTGTAAAAAAAATCAGTCGTTTCTGTGCCCATAAAATGTTTGAGTCTTTAAGTTAAACAGGAAAAAGAATACTTCCAGGTCTCATTTCAGACAATTACAGCACAAATGGATCATTGTTGCACCCAAAAGGACACGGTTAATGTTTGTCTTAGCCATGTGAATTTTCTCACAAGGTGTCCAGGCATTATTTTTGCCTCCTAACCTGAACTGCATCTCCCTTGAAAAGGCCAAGTTTCTATTCAGCCTTTATTGATCCGCGGAGATGAGTGGCTGGCTGTTCACTAGAGCCTGCGGTGTAAAAAAAATAAGAGAACTGGGATGAAAGTTGCTCTGAAGATACACGTTAATGGGTGAGCAAATCCTTTGCAAACTGGCTGCAAGCGAACACTAATGGTCCACAGTCGTGGACATCGTGATTATGAGCCGATGAAAAGAAAGAAAAGGGAGATTGGGGAGTGCAGAAAGAAAAAGGTGAAGTCATAAACAGAAAAAAAGGACATGTTACATCTGCATATTTCTTCACTTTGTCTCCCCCCCCTTTGTCAATGAATATCTAATGTCATACATCTCTCTTTCTGAATTTACCTTGTGTGTGACTTCAGCAATCTGACTTCTCACCAACCTTCATCCTTCTGCACAGTAGAGGATTCAAACCCGTCCCTCAGGCCAGGCAGTAGCTGTACAGTACACTGTGATACGGTACAGTAGCAGCTTGCAGTGTTTAAGCTGCATCCTTCAGGGAATGCTGTGAAGCCACGTGTGCAGAAGAGTGGAAATATGAAAGAATAATGCTTTTACACCATCAACCGCTTACACTGCAGAAGCCTGTAACTTAGGGAACATTATGCTCTTTTATTCCCCAATGAACGGCGTGTGCTTCTGTTTTCTAACTTCAGCCACAAAGTGCATTGCGCACACTGACGGTAAATTGACAAATTGGTCTAAATGGAACTGGTCAACACGGGGTTTATCAAAGAAAATTATTTGGAAAACACATAAGGCCAGGGTACAATTAACAAAAGCCTTCTGCAGCAATAAATCATGCCCAAAATTACAAGAAGTTCTCATTTTGTGCTTTTTCAGCTGCCTACAGACACAATGGAAAGACTTATAGAGTCAGCTTTTAGGAGCAGAATGTACAGCAGAGAGGTGTTGCCATTCTTTGTTAAATTAGAACCACAAGGCTGCAGATCACTCTAGCACTAAAGCTGAGCTGAACCACATCCATATGTAGTCTTAACCGCCTGCATTCTGTAGGACTTAGGTAAGGCAAGGCACATTTATTTGCATAGCACATTTCATGTACAAGACAATTCAAGGTGCTTTACATATAAACATTAGAAACATTACAGCAAAGTGCAGAAAGCAATAAAAAGGAATTAAAAACAAAATAAAAATCACAAAATTAAGAAAATTAAAGAAAGAAAGAAACCTTCAGAAATAAAAAAAGACAGCACTTAGACTGCATGTCAGAGCTATTTCCATGTTGTAGTCTTTCTCTCTCTCTCTCTTAAGCACAGACAAAAACCTGCAGAAAGGGGAGCAAGAAACTATTCACCCCTGTACCATCACTTCAGTCGTAACAGCCTTGTTATTAGGCAAAAAAAACAAAAACAAACACATATATTCTGGAGGTACAATGGAGAAGCAACATTTCAAGCATCTTGATGCTTGAGAAAATAATTAAAAATCAAACCTTAAAGGCATCCTTAAAGAAAGAAACGCATGTCTACCATTTTCTACTCTTTTCACCAAATTGCAATCAGCCAACATTTTAGTTTTATCAGTGTATTTTATTAAATCAGATTTAATTCTAAGAACAGAGACTCCATCAGGTTATTTTAGGAATTTTCCAACTCATCAGCATTTCTTTAAGCACACCCAACACCAATCCAGCAACAGTGCTGATGACGATGGAAGCTTACACCGCTTTCATTTCCAAAGCAGCAGAGGATTTGTAAGCGTTTTTGATAAACTGTCCCACTTTTCTGTGCAGAACAACAAACTGAAAGAAAAATCAAAACATTGATTTCTTTTTTTTTCTTCAAGTGTAATTTACTGTAGCAGCTTTGTGTGTTGCACACAATTGGATTTTACTGTAACTCTTGTTTCATCAAATGTGTTTATGGTGGTCATCAATAAACACCTATTAGTCAAGCTCTAAGCGGTTCTCAGAAGGCAGTTGTGCTCTGTGCTGCTGTATAAAAAATGGAATAAGATGCATGTGTTTCAAAAGGCAGAGCAAGTTTATTTATATAGCACATTTCATGTAACAGATAAGCGAGTGCTTTACATAAAAAAAGAGCACTAGAGAGGGATAAAAAGGTAATTTAATAAAATCAGGGAAGGGAAGAGAAATAACAGTAGATTAAAAACCATATTAAACATATTAAACATGATCAAGCTTAACAAGCCAAAAAAAAATAGTGCAGATTTTCGGACTTTTAATAGAAACTATGGGCACAACTGAAGCCGCTTTTATGTGTGGTACTAAATTGAATATGTATGTTTTCCAAAGTGTGAGCGGTCATGTCGCACTAGGCTGTTGTGTCAGAAATATGACTTATTATTCAAATCAAGGTATTAAGCAGAATCACATGAAAATACTACTTTTGTACTATTCTTAGTTCAAAATAAATAAAAAAAATACCAATACCAAAATGTAAACTGCTCTGTGTTCTTCATCAGAGAATGAGCTGTTTTTATCCCCAAATGGTGTGGGATTTCCTTTATGGAGTCCACCATCCTGCAATGCCAAGTTTCTGCAGTGTCCCAGAAAGGACAAACCACTTAGAGGCTGCAGATTGTGCCGTTTCTTACATTTAAGAGCACTACAGTATGATCATTTGGGAATGAAATGTTTTAAATAAAGTTAAACAACATTCCAGTGAGTCTGATACATACAAATGAAATTATAATCCGCTGTACTCAGTGACTGGTAAAAATTCCACCACTTTGCTTTTTCTTATGAATACTTATACTCCATAAATATAGAAAGCTACTCATAATATATAAAAATCCCTTGTCATGTTTCTCCTAATGTATCCAAATTTCTCGAAGCTGGAATGATGGGCGCACCCTGAGGCGGTTTCCTTTGACTGATTAAAATCTGGAGAGTGAACAAAGGAAGTAAACATTATGGATGAGGAAGCAAGTGACATGTGATGAAGGGCTACAAATCAGAGGAGAAGCACATGACATGAACTTACGCCGACTTCTGCATGTATGCCAACAGACATGCAGCCAATGAGACAGACAAGCATGTGTGGATGCTGATGAAGACAGACAGAGATGATGGGTAATGAGGCTTTTAGTCACAGAGGCAGGGCCCACAGAAAGGAGGATTCTCTGACAGTAAAGGGAATTTGAACAGAACACAGGAGAAGGAAAATGAATTTGGATTATCAGACTGTGCCCCACTGGAGATGGATGAGAAAAGGGCAATGTTTGGCCTTCAAGCTTGAGTTCAGCAATCAGAGATGACATTTGAATATGTGGACACACGAAGAGAATCCGCAGCAAACATCAGCGCGGAAGGTTTCTACCAAGAATAATAACTAGCAGCCCTATGATGGAGTGGTGACCTGCCTAGCCTGTACCACTGCCTCACGCCCTATGTTTGTAGAAAGCGGATGGATGGATTATTGCTGCATTCCACCATGTATAAGCTACAAGGACAAAGCTGATTCAAATACATTTACAAAAATGGCTTTCCTGTAGTTTTACAGACAGATTTTTTTCTTTAAATAAAAACATGGTAAAAACAGTATGATACTTGTTAGAAATATAATTTCCCCTTATTTTTCAGAAAAAGGACAAGAGCCTCCCTGACATTAAACTGGCATCTTTTACAGTTCTATTATATATATA
>JBBDHI010000018.1:11127492-11139475 GCA_037177115.1 Craterocephalus stercusmuscarum
GCTGTTTAACTCACATTTCCTCATTCCCATCACTGAAGTTCCAGCTTAGCTTCCAATCCAGCATAGCAGCACGCATCCAACCAAGGATGTTTTTTTCAGAAATCCTTTTTTATTGCATTTCCCCTGCAGTTTTTCTTTGCATGGGAAGCAGTGTTGCCTGCCGTTATCTCTGTGTGCAGATGGCAAAAACCTGTTAACCACAGCAAAGATTACTTTATTTTTTTTTGCTGGATTTTGTTCATAAAAGCTGGTATTAGGAAAAAACTAAATGCTGCATGAGAAAAACAAATTAACAAACAAACAAAAAAATTCCTGACAGGATTTAAGATTTTAAGCTACAATTTTGCTCTACTGAAATGAATAACTACACTGGCCTAATAGTTGTTGAGCATCGGTAGCTACGCCGGTCCAATTTTCATGTTTTAATACCTTGTTGTCTCCCCCTGCAGATGGCCAGCTCCAACAGCCACTCAGTTTACTTTCAGCATCTATGGACAAAACTATGATCCTCTGGGCTCCTGAAGAGGGATCTGGTGTCTGGGTAGAGCAGGTCAGTGTTTGCACGGATACTGGGAGGGCGTTTAAACACTGACACACACACTCGTGGAATATATCACTCTACAGTCATCACAGATTTTCCACAGTCATCCACACATTACGGCCCATTGCCACACAGTATTTCTGCCATTTTCCCTTTCAGTAGCTCTTGACATGATCTGAAGGTTCAGCCTTCCACCCATGATCCCCTCTCCTGCTGTCAGTGCCCCCATGTCAGTTTCCACTCTCCCTGACATTGAGATGTCAGGAATAGAAGTGATAGACAGTGATGAAGAGGCGCTGAGCCTGGCACACCACTGTGAGTTTAGACAAGCCGCTGTTGTCCTCCTCCATCTTTCACTCCATCACTCATCCAAACCGAAGCCCCGTTTTTACAGCCTGTTCCCCGGCACACCCGACAGGAGATGGAGACGCTGGTGGAAGACATGCCCAAGCTTCTGCTTCACCTTTTCTGCTTCTTTTTTTTTACTCCCCCTCCCCAACTCGCCTGTCATAATTTTCTGTTTTCAACTACTTGCCACCTTTTCTCTTACATTGCCCTGTCCCTTTCTCCATCCTCTCCGCTCCACCTCGCCTATTTGAGCTCCTAACAGCTGCCGTCGTGCCAGAGTAGGGCTAAATTTAACAAGTGTGGATGAAACAGAGGAAGCAGCTCTCTGCCCATCTGGTCAACACCTCTTTTTTTTTTGAGGTGGGTTCTTAAATACATCTGCTATATTCTCTGGTGGTTCAGGGCCGCACAGAAACACTCACTGACTGAAATGCAAAAAAAAAATAAAATTATATAAATCTGAGAAAGACACGCTCCGACATGAAGACACTGAGAGAGATTCTACGCTTGATCAGTTACATTTTTAGACCTTTGATCTCGTCATTCACATCCACTGTGACGAGCAACAAAGACCAGAGAAAGGAGAGAGCGTGAAAGTTTGGAGTCTCCTCTCTAACAAAGGAGGGATGATTGGAGCCTGAAGCCACTGCTGATGTCACATATTCTTTTCAATATTACTAAACCGAAGGGGTGAGTGTGAAGGGAGGGAAAAAAAGAATCGGCAATGGGTTCCAAGTCCGGAGCGGAAAATATTTTCCTCACAGTTAGAGACTTTTCCCTTGATGCTGAAAAAGGAATAAATAGATAACCAGCATACCTGGAGTAACCTTTTTTATTGATTGTGAAAGTGCATGGCATATGAGTCTCCTTTCTATCCTTCTCTTCCTATTTGAGAGCCAAAGCCTTTGAACTGACAGGTTCCCTGCCTACAAAGGAAGCTCAACCTCTGAAGCTCCATCTCAAACACACAAACACACACATTCAACAATGGAAACCTCAGTGAATTAGTTTCTATTCATATTTTCTCCGTAGCTTTACAAATTCTGATTGAAGGGCCTTGGACCTTTTTTTTTAGTGTTTTCTGCCACCTGAATTGGCCTGACCAAGGCTCGTCCTCACCAGCTATTAAATCGTTTTTGGGGCGGGCGCAGATTCAGCAGTGCTAAATGACCAACCACGTGTGTCTTAATTAGCAGATTTTTTACAAAGAAATGCTCCACATCACCACGCTGATTAGTGTAATTGGTGTGATTTAATGGAGAGCTGGGTTAGCAGCAGGGCGGTCGGGGCCCACCGCTGCGTAAAGCACATCTCACTAACAAGACACACTGGTAATTAACGTCTTTGACTGACCACAGCGGGCCACCACAGCGCCATGAGGGATTATTAGTTTGTGTGTGTTTGAGAGATAACCTGTTTTCAGACTTTGGTGTATCACTCTCAAAGATCAAGAGAAGTCTTCAGGTCCAGAACAGAAGAGCAAATAGCTGCTGTAATAAAATGTGAAAACAATGAATATGGCATGAAATAGATGGGTTTGATTGTGACATAAAGGTAAAATGGGCCTTCATAGTTTTGTTTGCTGCTTGAATTGTTAGGATTCTGACTGTGAGAAACAGGAACTGAAACCTGTAGAAACACTATTTTTATTAAACATGACATAAATTCAAAGATCTCCTAAATTGTCTTAATGACACATTATTTATTTATTTATTTTTTTATTGGGCCAACATTTCCAAATAGCCTTGCAGCGCTTGTTTTAGAGGAAACTACACCCCAGTCCTGTTTTTTTAGTTGCTCTGCAAATGCAGATGAGCGTACATGAAAGCCTTACCGTCTGTGTCAGCTGGGATAAAAGCCTGAGAGGTTGATTTGAAAACCTGCGCTTCCACGCTGTATGGGTTTTTCCTCAGCTTGGCTAAGCTCTTACAATGTCCGTCACCCTTCTTCTCTCTTCAGGAATGATCTATGCCTTCCTGTCTCAGCTGTCCTTGTTTTATTTCTCCCCAAAAACCCCCACTGTCCAGTCGATAAGGCATGCCTTGCATCCATAGTGTTCATCCTCTCGTAAACAAGATAGATGACGGCTTTTTGCCTCTGTGAGTTTTTGCATGATTTACGGCCGACTCTTGTGTGCAGAATTTTAAAATCAATCTGCTTAATGTTGCATCTCATCCTCTCTCAATCTCACCATCTATGTCTCTTCCTGACTCTCTCCTCCCCTTTCTTTCTTCCCTCCTCTGCACGGTTTGAAGATTGTGACATCCTGAGGAAAAGCACGTCTTTATCACTGCTTTCCAGGTTCTTTGCTTCGCATATGTTTGGAACACAAACATTATTGGATATTGTTTTAGCAGACTAACATGCTCTTTCTTCTTGTTTTTAGATGAAATAACAAACTGAGCTGGATAACTCACCTGATTTTAATCAGGAAGCACCACTAGTGTTTTTTTCATAGCCAATGCACATATGATTTAAGGTACAAGCTAATTAAAGATGAAAGCGATATTATCCAGATTTGTCTGGATTCAGAGTGCAGCAGAGGAAACAGTGCAGCAGTCTCTAGTGTTGGTTCAGCTCCCGTCGACTTGAATAGATCTTCCCTTTGGGCCCAATTTGCCTCAGAGGCCTCCGGGCCCAACAAGGCCGATAATAGATTTTAATTCCTTTTGAAAGTCTTGCTGTTTTGCAGTGTGTCATCTTTGTAGGATGAGGCTAATTCTTTTTCTTTTTTCCAAACCAAACGTGTGTTGTCTTAATATTATTTTTTCTATTATAAGCATTTTTGTTAATTTCCACACTGTTTCTAGTCATTTCTGTCTACTTGTATAATCCTCCATTAAATCCTGCTGTTGATGCAAGCAATTGGGTGAAATATTAATATCCTCTTGTTTCTTTTATTGTAGTTTGTTATTTCTGTTTGCTGTGGGTATTAGTATTAAATGGACAACTGAATACAGATTCTAATTAGTTTTGTATATTTCAGGATCTAAAGAGATGGTTTGTGTTATAACTGCAGAATGTTCAGGTTTAGTTGTAATCCCCATTTACATCCAACACTTCTTCTTACTTAAGTTTGTATTCACATCTTTACAAAACTTTTAAAAAGCACTGAGTGAGTAATATGTACCTGCACTTAGATCAAAAAGGGCTGTTTGCCCTGGATTTTCATATAAACCCATTATACTGAAGGCATATCTGTCTTAATGCTCAAAAGCAAGATACCCATGGCTAGACAGGTGTTCAGAATCCTAAAGGACTCATTTTTCTGTTCTGCCATTGTTCCGACCTGAAAGGCCATGATTACTGTGGCTTTAAGATGAAATTTTGTCAGTGGAAGTTCAGCCCCCGTGCAGGGTTACACAGTTTCTGTGAACATGTGACAGCCGTCAAAGACTCATCCAGATCCAATTTGTGTAACTCTGTCAGCGTTCTAAAGCTCTTGCATCTTTCATTGTTATTTGCCTAATGTAATATGCTGCGCTGCAACTGCTTTCATTGAGGTTCGACAATTGTGTTTCTGTTTGAGAACAAACCAAAAACAGAATTTATTTGACTCTAATAGGAGCCATTCAGCGAGATTTTTTATCTGACTTGCTAGCCTAATCTTCTGTTTCTTTTCCTCTCTCTTCTCTCCTTTCTGTCATTATGGACTCTTACATAATGAGTCTTGGAGAGAGACAGAAAACTGATTTGCCAAGTTTTGTTCTTACTTGTGTTCTATAAATGTCGGTCCTTAATGTTATACAAAACCAAGGTATTTTAAAAAACAAATGAGCCTGTTCGCATGTAGGATGAGGGCAGTTGTACTCAATTTCCAAGAAAAAGCTAAATTGAATTGAGTGACGTCTATTGGTCAGATGCCATTTCTCCATATGAAGCAAACTGGTGAACATTGATGTTAGATGTTCATTTTTTTTCATCTAGTCAGGGACTGACCCAGAATGAACCTGTCCTTATCCACCTGATTTATCTGTAACATACAAAAGTGTTTAAACGAAAGGCGAGCTGTTGGGTCTGATAAGTCATGATTGTCCCATTGATATGGTTTTCTTTTTCTGTACTACAGGTGCGTGTAGGGGAGGTGGGTGGTAACACTCTGGGCTTTTATGGTTGCCAGATGAGTCCAGATGGCTCCATGATTGTGGCTCATGCTTTTCATGGTGCACTGCATCTCTGGTGCAAGGACCAGGACAAAGAGGTGAGATGGGTGGTCACTATTACCTTAACTTTAAATCAAAGTAATGCTGATTTGTTTGTAATTTACTCAGTTATGGTTATCCATTAGTTACCCATTTCTGTCATTTTCACAAGAAGGGTTTTGGGGCTTTTAGTCATATGACCAGATAAGGCAAAAACATCAGACGTTATTTGCTAGAACACAGTTTTGCGAATTATATTCCTGCACCGTCTACTCTTCAAGGACTATAAAATGAATTGCAGAAAGAGGAAAATTGTGAAATAATTATCTGAAACGTTAAAAGAAAAGGGGGAAAAAATTCAACTATGCACATGAAAAATTTTGCATAATCTGGCAAACAGACGAACAAAAAGCATCCGATATGGAGCTCACCTTTAAGAACCAGAGATGAATGTTTAGATATTTGTAACTTAATTGTTACAATGTTGTTTATGCAGGGAGAGTGGAGACCAGGAGTTATCATATCAGGTCACTTTAATGCCGCCCAAGACCTGAGCTGGGATCCCGAGGGCGAGTTCATTCTTAGTGTGAGCTCAGACCAGACCACCAGACTGTTCACTCCATGGAGAAAGCAAGACAGCAAACAGGTAAGATACTTCAGATGGGATAAAGTTTACATGAACAGTGGGTAAAGATAGATATTAGGTCTCTATATTACCATTTTGAAAAGGAATAGGAACTTAAAACTGAATTCTCCTTTTTATACCCTAATTTGAGCTGGTTTATTCAAAAACTGTCAATGTTATTACATGTTAATGAATAGAAGAATTACCCTCATGTCACGTTAATGTCTTGGGTTAATACAGTTGGTTGTGCAAAAAAGTAATTTGGTTTAGACTTTTGGACTGTTCAGGTTGATCTGGGCTATAATTATGCATGTGCAAAGTCCCACAGAATATGGTCAAACAACCAGTGTTTGGTTGTTGTCTGGATTTATACTCACTCAGCAACTGTGTCAGGAGGGTTATGGCATCACCGCTTTATGTTCTGCGTAGGTCCGCAGAGCCTTGATGTGCACTTCTTCCAGACCTGACGTGCACCGTGGATACACTAACACAACTACACAGAAGTACTCGGTGTGATTGGTCAGATTGTGGATTACTTGTTCCCAGATATTTGACCTCCTTTACACTGTAGGCAAAAGTGACATTGAACTGATTTTCCAGCTCCGATAACTGTCACTCATTCTTCAGCTACTTTGTATACTAACGGATACGCATAGAGACTGAGTGATCAGTACATATAGTAAACTTGTATGTTGAGTCAGCGAAAAAACTTGTGGAGTTTACCGGTTAATACCAGTCTTACTGCTGCCTGTAGAACTGGACAAGAAACAACAACACACCGCTTTTACCTATGCTCGAGTAAACATAGCACTGTGGATCCGACCTGACAGACCTGCGTGTGTATAAATCCAGCTTAAGAGAATTTTTAGAAATTTTTTCTATGATTTCACTGATTTCATTTCAAAGAGAATATTTGCGGCTGGAAACAGTACGAGAGTAAACAGCAAAAAAAATCTGGTCATTTTGTTTTTCTGATCGTTGAAAACCCAGATCGTAATTGTGATTAAAATTCCATGAATCGCCCTCAGTTATACCCAAACCAGAAAGGGGAAAACTGAACTGAAAATCTGAGTACAACCACTAAAACAAGCAGATTAAACTTATTCCCACTGCATGTTGTTGCAGGTTTATTATAATTTCACAGATGGTTAAAACTCTCTTGAATACAGGTGTGTCACTACAACAACATTTAGGGATGGTGTTAAACTGTATCCTACAGGGTGCGGTTCTGATAATTGCGTTTCTCAAAGATAATTAGGCTATCTCACTGCTTTTGCTCTTGTTGTTGTCCTGACTTCAGCAATCTCTGGAGGAAATCTATCGTGTTCACTCAAGTGTTGTTTTCACCGGAGCCCGCGTTTATTGCAGCCATTTGATGCAGGACAGAATCCCAATGAAATACTTTCACATTATACTCAGGTGTCAGATGTTCCCGGACGTCAGCAGGTTTTACTCTCCTGAAGCAGTTGCCAAGCCCCAGAGGACTGCTTGCAGTTCTGCCTCTGTGCTTATTGGTAACAGTTGATGTGTAATGACACTCGTTTAGTAGATTCAAACAAGTTTGAAATTTTTTGATTGAACTGGTACTCTAGGTAGTAATGTCTTGATGATATTACAGGCAACCAAATGATTCTGTCAATTTGTCTTGTTCAATTCAAATGGTTTAACCTGGTCTGAACTAGTCTGATTCTTGGATCAGGTTAGTTCTTCATTTCTTCATTCATTCTATATCTTCATTTAGGTGGTGAAAACCAAGCACATGTTGGTCAAGTTATCTGGTTTGCTTGTATTAAATGCTGTCAAATTAAACCTAACAGGATCCAATGCAGACAAGCACAAACATAAATGCTAGCTGGTAACATGGGGTGTATTTTCATGTTGAACAATACTCTAAAGGTTTGACAAACAATGTTAATCTTTCTCAACTGGTGATTTTGAAGGGGTGGGTGCTTTTGTATTAGAAGTTGAAAAATATCTTTGATGTCTATGAACAGATCATGCACTAACTCCTATAATGTATTGTATAATAAGTATGCACTGTCAACATTCTAACTGTCATTAGAATACAGATGTTTCATTAAAAGAAAGAGAGATCATAATCTACACAGCTATGAATTCATTAGAATATATATATACATCAGAGGGCAGGGCGCTCTTTACATATTTGAGACATTTGTGCCTCCTAGCGATGGTCACCAGGTATGCTGCTCTTCTACAAACAAATGGGAGGTATATTAACCTTTGCAGGATCTAGTCACAGGCTAATATGTATTCTGCTAGCTGGTTTGCTACAGTATGTTTAGCTTTGGTCACTGATTGAATGCTATTACACTGTCTATAATAGAAGAGTTCCACAGAAGCAATCATATATTTTCCTGAGGGAAGGAAAGTGGACTTGACCGACTCAAATTGATTTATTCCACCTTTCATCCTATTGTGAAGAACATTTCAGCTTTCATTGTCAGATGAAAATCCGCTAACTGTAGAGCAGCCGCCCAGCCCCCAAATAGTGTGAACCTTTGAAGCTGGAAATGTCCTGCTTGAATAGGAGGATCTTTAATTTGTATTGCCTGCTTTCAGTGCCTGCGTTTGGGACCAGGGAAACAAAGCTAATTCTGAGATTCATTGAAAAAGGCCAATACTGTCAATGGCAACCACACCAACAGATTTACATTTTTGGAATACTTATTTTGTGCATCTTTTGTCACTGCAGGCAACCTGGCATGAAATCTCACGGCCGCAGATCCACGGATACGACATGCAGTGTCTGGCCATGGTTGGGAGGTTTCAGTTTGTTTCAGGGGCTGATGAGAAGGTCCTAAGAGTGTTTCAAGCACCTCGCAATTTTGTGGAGAACTTTGCTAACATCTTTGGGACCTCCAAAGAGAAGCTGCTGACGTCCAGTGTGAGTCAGAGTGCAATCTATCCTAGTATCAGATCCAGACTGTATGTTGTCCACTGTATAATGTGCAAAATGGACTATGACTATGAGTTTTTTGATTTGTCAATGTTTCTCCTGTTTTATATCTGATTTTTGCCAGGACTCTGCCAACCTTCCAGAAGGAGCCAGCACACCTGCCCTTGGTCTGTCCAACAAGGCTGTATTTCCAGGTAAGATACAGTAATTTCTCAGCGCCACACCATTTTACAGTTCATATCGGGGCCGAGTTTTGTCTGATGATCACTTTTCATTCAAAACCCTAATTTCATCCCCCACAAATCTTTTATCCCTGCTGTGCCATTTTCAATTTGTTCAGTATTTTTTCGTTCTTTTTATGTAATGAAATTGGCAAGTAATTTGATTTTACAGGTGACCTTGTTCCAAAAACCCATGAAGAGGAGCAGTTCAACAGTATATCCGAACAATACCAGGAGTCTTACTTCCACCCACTCAACCTGACAGGTACAGTACAGCTGCCTTAATAGAAATATCACAGTCTTCCATGATATGTGGTAAACCTTGCTAATGAATAATTTTGAAGCAAAAGGGGTCCCTATCTTAATATGCAGTTTCAGAATGTGATTTATATTCCTCATTGCTATCCTGCGAGTAGCCTCAGCACACATTTAAGATTTCCTGTCTGCCTGTCGCCAATTATTCTTATGAGAGACAATGATATGCAGCCAGATGGACACCTAGTTATTGCTCAACATCTGGAGTCCACATTGTCTGAGATCTGCTGGAGGCTGATGATATTTCAGCAGTAAAAGAGTGGTTGAGAATAAAAGATGGAGAACATGAGGCAGGAGTCTGTGATGGGAGCAATCTCAAATATGAGAACAGCAAACAGGTTTTTAGTGGACAATGGCATTCAGCGAAGGTTTAGTTTGAAAAAGTGGCGAGAAAATAGACAAAAAGAAGAAAAAACTAATTGTAGGAAATGGACAGATTGGAAATGAGCAAGAGTTAAATGAAAAGAGAGTGACGCAGAGTTTTAAACCCCCAGGGCTAGAGGGTGTCTAGGGCTGTCATCAGCATGATTGAAGCTACTCCTTAATCTACAATGCTAATTAGAAAGCAGGCTCATGTGATTGCAAAGTTTAAGTGTTGATGACCCTAGGCTGTGTGGGGATCAACCAAGTGTGGAGACTGTTGTTAACAGCACATTTTCACTTGTTATTTTGGCTTCTGCTGGCAGGGAGAGAAATGAACAATTAGGCTAAATGGGGAGCAGATGACCAATAACTGTAACCAGTGAGATGAGGAGCATCGCCTTCCATCACCACCGGTTTGCAGGCAAAGTTTTGCTCGTGCAGATCTGTTGGTGAAGGGAGGGGGCTTGACTTGTGGCTCCATTTGATTCTCTTTAAAACCTGCAGCTGTAAGGAAGACAAAGATGGAGATGTTGCAAATAGCCTTTTTGGTAAAAAGGGGCAAGTTTAAGGGCTTAGGATTTCATCAAGCTATATAAGAAGAGAGCAGAATGTGAGAGAATATCATCTTGTTCTCAGTCTAACATGTAGCTTTTTCTTTATTATTTCTCTCACTGTCTCTCTTTATGGTACTTATGTGCTTTCATTATCCCTTTTAAATGAGGTGCTTCTCACATTTGTGCATATATTCAGTGTCCTCGCTGTCTCTCATTAACAGTGCCGGAATTTAAAAAAGGGAAATTACAGTATTCACTCGGGTGTAATCCTCGTTTAATATATTGGAACTGATTGTATTTGAAGTTTAGAGCAGCTATGTTTTCTGGGCCTGAACATGGCAGCTGTAAGGATTATAAAGTCTCTGCATGTCTGTGTGTGTGTGTGTGTGTGTGTGCAGAGCCACCACCCGAGGATCATCTTCTTCAGAACACACTTTGGCCAGAGGTCCAGAAACTGTGAGTACCAAAAGCACCTTGTGGCTTAAAAACATCTGTACCTTGTGTCCTAAAAAACTTCTGCATTGCTTGTGCAGTTTGACCACTAAGCATGTCGCTGAATCTGAACTAGTAATGTGTCTCTGTGCACACCTCAGAATTTATTCTGCATAACTGTGCTGAAAGCTGAGGTGCACATAGTTCCTGGAAAAGGCACTCGTCCAGCCTCCACAAACCTACATGGAGTATAGAGCTGTAACCGACCTTCATGCAAGTACAGGTCCAGCTTTAGCCACACGTTTAATTAATGTTCCCACCATGTCGCTCATGGATCTGTTTTTGGGATGTTATTCTTGCATTGAGAATCCCTTTCAAAGTCAAGTCCAAACTAATTGCTTAACAGATAAACATGATTAACTATTTGTCATGAACTTTTGTCCACAGATGATGCAGGACTGTTCTGTCTTGCTGAACCATTACAACTCTTAATTAGCACACTCCAAACTGCACCTACTGATGTCAGCTGTGTATTGCTAGCACACTGGGCTAGCTTTATAACTATGTGAAGACGACTGGAGCTGTAATTTACACGTTTTTGTTGTAAAAAAAAAAAAAAAGTCCAAAATTTGGACAAGGAATGAAATGATCTGAGTCTTGATAGATGCCATATTTACATTCACATCATACAATATAAACAGCTTGGTGGGAAATTGTGTTTTTTCATGTAGGAATTAAGCTGACTGTCCTGTTTTCTGTAGGAAAGACACTGAATGTATTTTCTGTCTGAGGGGGATATGGTTTACAGTGTAGACCCGAATTGGCCTCCACTCCTGATTTCCAGACATCTTGTTTATCTCTCCAGCAGCTTTATTGTTGCTGATGTTACAGTCCTCATTATTGCATCTTCTATATAATGTTGGGTGGTCCTCTACATGTGTTACTGTTTTTCAATAAGGCCCTTATTGGAAAACTGCCATCTTGGTTCACTTCCATGGCATGGTGCTCCTGGTCATATTAAATTCAATGCAATGGCTTCCACTACATCAAAGCTTTGTTTAGGTTGGGCAATTTACTCTCTGTCTTTGTTAATTAATCTTTATGTATCCCACAGCTGTGTTTTAGATCACTGACCTGTTTAGACAATTATCATCCCACTAAGTGCGAACCAAACGGGATAGCATGCCACTCCAAAATGCTGTGGGAGTAATGCTGTTTAGGTGTGCCTTTAAAATGTATCACAAGCTACGCAAGCTACGCTACACCATGTGATGACACATACAGAGCTGACTGAGCTTTGTGTCTTTAAAGATGGATTGTTGTTTTTCTTTAGTTGAGCAGTTCCTGGATTTTTATTTATTTTTTTCAATTTTGTATTTTGTCCAAGACTGCGCAGGTGCAGAAATCTAGTAGCCCATTCCAATTTTCAGATCTGATCTGATTTCGAAATAATGTATGTATGTATGTATGTATGTATGTATGTATGTATGTATGTATGTATGTATGTATGTATGTATGTATGTAT
>JBBDHI010000018.1:11161900-11175168 GCA_037177115.1 Craterocephalus stercusmuscarum
TTTTTTGTACATACATCATAAGAATGTATTACTCTCAGCAACCAACTGGCATATACCCACTGTGTTAAGTCCAGCTACCCCTGTCACCTCATAACACTGTCCAAAGGAAATTTTGACAGAAATGAATGATGAAGCAAATTATTAATGGAAGTAAAAACTGAACTACATTTCTCACTTTTTGGTGATGGAAGCAGTTAAAGCCTCCAAATATTGTCTCTCCCAAAAACAGATTATGGATGAGCTGAAATCTTCATTTCATAAGAGACAACAGTTAGTGTAGCTTCTTGGAATTTCTGTAATTGTTTACTGTGTAGTCTTCAGCACTGTTCTTCTCAGATTCACTTTTTCTTCCTAAGCCCTTAATCCACTGTTCCTCCCAGCTTCTGGGATCATCTGACAAAAAGAACATTTCATGCTTCCGCCTGGTGTGACACTCCACACACCCTACCTCAACCAGAGCCACTGCCAGCCGTTTTCAAGGAAATTACATAACTGAGTGCTTCTTATGCAAAAAATTAAGAGGGGCTAATGAAATTCAAGCTTGTTCAGTGGCAGACCTAGAAAAAAAGTCTTCATTGGGTGAAGATTGAAATATTAATGGTCCTCGGGCTTTGTCAACCCTGGCCTGTTTTACTTGCAGTGGAAATATAATCTTGCTTGCTCATTAAAGATTTTTTTTTCCTTCATGCTTTTGGAATGGTTTTTTTCTTTTGGAGTATTACAGATGCTACATCTCACGATTACATACACACAGCATGGCTTTCATGCCAGCATTCATCCAGCTTTTCTAACTTCTTTATATTTGCATTTTCTTTCTCTTCACCTTCTCTCCCGCTACCTCTTTATCTCTCTTCTCTCCATGTGATCAAACATTCATGTGGCATGGGAATAGCTCTGAGTGTTCCTTTACTTCTGTTCTCCTCCCTGTCTATTTTCAGAGCTGCTCCCAATGCAAGCTGTAAATCACTGGTTACATAAGCCTCTGCGAGTCCCTACCGCCTCTCTTTTCTATCTAAACAGATTCTTTCAGTCCATCTCCTCTCTGTAACTGCCCTCAGTATTGTGCCCTATTTGTCTGTTGTCTCATTTCTCTCCATCCATCTGGCATTCTTCTTCTAGTTCTGGGCAGAGTAGTGTAGGATGTACTGTAGAGTCCTCAACGGTGTATTAGGTGTCCCCCACCCCGCTGATGATGTCAACATCCCTCAGCTTTGCTATCTTATGAATAATAGGTGACTGTGGTTTTCTGAGTGCCTGGTGCATCTTTACTTTCAATTTGGGACAGCAAATCAGTGAGCTTAACGTCTAAATGTGGCTGTGTTTGGGTGATTGCAAGTTACAGTATATTCTGTAGTGAGATAATGAATAGCACTCTATGTGGTAATATGCATGTTGATGGGCGTGGGAGAGAAAAGTATAGGGCCAGTCCATGCTTCAACAGGAGCTCTGTTGCCAGAGCAACCGCCTGAGAGTTACTTGTGGTTGCGCTACATATGACGTGTTGTCTGATGAGAAAGCTGACAACATAGAGATGAGGGATGGACGCAGGGGTAGAGGGGCTAAGAAAATGGGAATCTCACTGTTCAGGGGAGTTGATATCCTCCAGGGGACCTCTGTTTATTCTGGAAGGATCCATGGAGCCCCACTGTGCTTGCGGTTTCTGCTCCAGGTGGTTCTTCAGTATCGACTTTTCTCCATCTGCAGTGGAACATGTGCAGACATCTTAGAAATTGTGAAAATATGTTAAATGGATTCTCACACTTTGCTTGCCAGCTGTTAGAAGCAATCGTAATAGGAAGCATGGAATTGCTTTACAGCTGCCTTCGCCTCATATGCTTCAGTCTGAATGAACTTTGGTTTCAAAATTCCTGCAAAAAGCAATAAAAATATGCTGACCTGCGGTGCTTAGCATATCTATATGCATGTACTAAAGGGGAACATTTTTATTTAAGAAGGTCACTGCATACAGTCCAAACACATAAAAGGTAAACTCACAAAAGCATTTTTCTGTAATGATGCATGGTACTGATACATGTATATATACAGTAGAAGCAGAAGAAAACGTGGATGCTAAGCTTGGATGTAGCTTTCCCATAGCAATAAGATTCCTAAACTGGAGAAGTTGAACTGCACACAGACTGCCCTTAAAGCATTTCAAGGTTCAAATTGCAGCAGTCCCCTTCAAATTGTCTTTGCCATATTCTAACTCATTTATACTTTTTTAAAGTAATTGTTTATGCAAATAATCTTTAGTTAGCACTGATTACTATGCTGTGGATGTGTGAAGCATAATCTGTTTTTCTTACATATAATGGCCCTAATGCTAGAATGTCACATTGATCAGCTTAGAGGGTGGAGACATTTGTTTTTACTTGACATATCAATATGATCTAGGTTGACTCAGAAGTAGGTTTTACTCTTTCCAGTGTGAAAATGGCAGCTGTATGCCACAGAAAAAGTTATTGTCAAACAACAATAATAAAACACCCTCAAAAGACAAGTCTTTGAAATAAAAAAATTTAAAGATAACTATATTTTATCAGCTGACAGCTAGTTCGTTGGTTTCCTTATCTTGAAAAGTTTTAAGCAATTCTTGACAAAAGCTAAAAGAAATGAGAGGAAAAGCCTCAGTTTTCCAGAACTACACCTGGAGAGCAGTGGCCTGCTCCTTTTCCTCCACACATGTCCCAGATTTTTCAGGACTTGCTGACCTGATTCAGCATTGCTAGTGCTTCATGCCTCCATTGGACATCTGTGCCTGTTGAACTATTTTAGTGCTGTTTGCATTGTGAATAAAGCCTAACCTTGTAGACACGGAGTTGTGTTAAAAGCACTGACACAGAAAAACAGTCAGGATGAATTCAAGCAGAGTATGCCTGTGCTACAACAAACACTTTTAGATATTGACATTTTTTTAAAATATGTCACAGAATGCCCCTTCATGCAGTAAACACTTACTGCATCTTCAAATTCTAAATTCCTTTTTTTTTTTTTTTTTTCGGACCTACAGTAAAAGTAGTTTTTGTGGCATAATGACTTCAGCTGACTTCTAGTCTCTACATCCATTGAACTGATTTAGGGAAACAGTGTCCAAACACTGCATGTCTATGAAACTAACATGACCGTAATACAACTTCTGGAAAAAACACATATTATATAAATTAACATGGAGGAAAAATTGTCATAACATGAAATGAGGAACACAGCTAAATGTTGATCCCCTCAAAATATGCAGTATTCTCCAGGTGGTGTGCAATCTTGTTTTGAGTTGCTTGGTGTCAAACGGGTGAGTCCTTCCACAATAATAAGGAAAGAGACTAAAACATATTGTACGCTTTTACATTTCGTTCATTTTACAGAGTCAGGAAACTCAGTGTTGCGTGGAAGATCCATCACAGCCACAACAAGCTTGGCACTTTCTCCTGCTGGTCACCATGTTACTGTGGGATGGCATCCCATTCCTGAACCAAGACTTGCTGCGGGTCAAACACTCTGGTTGCATTAGTCCAAGCTGATCCCACAAATGTTCGGTTGTGATGAGGTATGGACTCAATTCTACTCTCTACACTCCAACATCTGTCTTTCAGTTTAGATGGCAGCCAGGTATCAGTCATAAATCTGTGATTGGCAAACACACACAGCAGTTTCATCTCAAAACAAGAGTGAACACCAACAGGAGGATTTTAGGGGATTTTGGGACATTTTTGGGGGGGCACTACCAACATATTTAGCTTGCTGCTTTTCCATTGAAGCGCTATCCTTACAAGTCATACTTTATTGTGACTAATCAAGCTCTCCAACCATGTATAATCATCCCTAGTACCTGTTTTGTCAATTTACTTTTGGTCTAAATTGTGTAGAGTCATTTATCAGACTAATGTTGTAAAGTATTTATTTATTTAAAGGGAACAAATTTTGCTTTATAAACTAAAATATTTCTTTCAGGCTTCCAATAGAAAATCCCCTTCAAAATTCACATGTCAATATGACCTTTTGAAAATGATGTTGGGCCTGTAGACAGCGAGCTCCTGTTGCTTAGAAATATATCTTCAACTCAAATAAACAAAAGGAAAATAATTAGATTGCAATGTTTAAAACTTATAATGCAAAGTGCCACAGTTACAGCAAATAATGCTTACTATATTACCAGTTCATCATACCAAAACCTTTCAACTATGATAAATTCAGGCCGTGGCTGTCAGAAAGTCAGAAAACCACACCTTAACTGTACTCTGCTGCTGCTCTGCAGCATCGCTGTGTTGCTGCATGTATTCAAGTTGACAGGTAGAGAGAGGGAGAGAGGTGGAGTGCTGCTTCTCACCCTTTGTGAGTGATGGTAATCACTGTTGACACAGCGTTCTTCTCTTATAACAGCTACTCATTCACAGCCCCCCAATATA
This sequence comes from Craterocephalus stercusmuscarum, assembly GCA_037177115.1. Taxonomy (NCBI): domain Eukaryota; kingdom Metazoa; phylum Chordata; class Actinopteri; order Atheriniformes; family Atherinidae; genus Craterocephalus; species Craterocephalus stercusmuscarum. Next base: position 11,166,301 of record JBBDHI010000018.1, read on the forward strand.
TTTATAAGTCTCCCTTATGAATACTGATGACTTCAGCTATGAGGCAGTGACGATGACGATGGCTGTCAAACATAAGCATATTGACGTTGGGGAAGGTTTAAATGCTAGTTATCTTTACAGGGAGCCAAATGACCTGTGATTTTATTCCTGTAATTTGAAACTGAATGACTTCTGTGTGCAAGACCGCATAATGAACCTACTTACCGCTTCTTTCCTTGATTGGTCTTTGCTGAATACATATAATGCTTCTTTTTGTTTTAAAAGGTAATGTTGAATCACTATGATAAAAACTGAACTGGTCTCATGATATTCATCGAAGATGAATTTTCACTGCTTTGCTATGGACAATAACGTTTTTTTCTAAGTCTAAATTTGACCAATTTTCTAAAAGAGCTTCTACTCCACAAGTTCATGTTGTTGGTGACGTTACAAAAAGAAACTTTTATTTTCTCATTATTTGGTTTGCTCTAAACCAGACTAAAAACAAATCTACATATAGTTTAGATGGGTGAAAAGGCCAGAGATATCACCTACTTCAACACTAAGTTTGGAAACATAGGCCTATGGTTGTAGTTCTCACACTGCTTGAAAAATCTGCCTTTTTTCACATCACATCATGATTTTCTTTCTGTTAAAATATCTCTAAATGAACATTTATGGAGAGAAAGCACACATTATATTGTTCTCTGCTTCTCCCCTGACAATGTAACAGATAACATCGCAAAAATTCCAGCGGGGAAAAAAAAAAAAATCATCAATGAGCCCACACTAATTTGAAAATTTCAGTGAAGAGAAATCTAAAAACAGCTGGCTGCATATTATGCTCAACAACAGAAGATGTGAGAATGAGTAAATTATCTTCATCCAAAATATCACATTATTTTTTAGTTTTTTAACCCCTCTCTTCTGTTAAACCCGCTTTGCATCCTCACTGACCTTAGGGTCATGCATGACTTAATTTTTGTAATTGACTTCAGTGGTTCATGGTGTGGGTTGCAGGGGGATGACCCCTCTGCTACTTGTAGTTGGCTCCTGACCAACCATTTTTAGAGAAATATTTTGGAAAAATATTTTTAATGATGAATCAAGTACTTTTTTAACCCCTCATTGTTGTGAGATCACACCCCCTCCTTGCATTTCAGGAAGGGAGACTGTAATATCCTTATTGTAATTTGAACCTTACATTTTGAATATGCACATGTTTTCACAGCACATGGCTCAGAGGACACGTTGCCTCTGTGCATCTGCTAAAACTAACTGGCTTGATCGTCGTTCCTGGCAGTCCTGATTTCCCACAAATATGACTGCTCGACGTATTATACATCCACTGGCTATAGGCTTACTGTGTATGCTGTCTTCAGCGCTACTGCCACTTAAACAAAATGCAGCTGAATGAGGATTGACATGTAAAAACAAAGATGTGTCAAATGAAAAACAAAATTGTGGCAGTGGCTGGATGGAGTTACAAACTGAGGATCTTACCATATTGGCCCGTGATAAAAAAAAAAAAGATATTTGTGCAAGTCATATTGGCATCCCAAAGTTCAACAGTATCGTATGTTCTACTAAAATTGTGCTGCCCTTGTCTAACCTAAATGTTGCTTGTGGTCAAAACTCATCATGTAAAAATAAATGTTTACATGAATAAATGTTGCTTGTGGTCAAAACTCATCATGTAAAAATAAATGTTTACATGAATAAATCAAAATTAAGTAAATACACTGAGATAAGGCATTTCTGTGGATGGAGTGGCTTGTTTAACTGATCAAATCGCTGAAAAATATAACTGCAAATAGAATTGGCAGCAATGTTTTAGTTGGGATTCCTTAAAGGATTGACATAAAAGAGGTCAGAATTCTCACAGATGGCAGCTCATGCATTAATAACCTACTAATTAAGAGAATCTTGGCACTGACTTCTCACGCGGCACACTAAGAACTCTGCACCACCACGACACAATGCCACAAATATATTTCACGATCAAACTCATCCTTTTTCCTGACTTTTTAAGATCAAGAAAACTGTTCTATCAAAGCGGAAGACATTGCTGCGTGAGCGAACTCACAAACTGCCATTAATCCACTGTGTAACAAAGAAGTTCTAAAAGAATTACAGCATGCTCTGCTTCCAGCCTGCAGAGAGAACGCAGCTGTGTTGCTCTTTACCTTCCCAAACTCAGACGGATCCATTAGACACCCCTGAGAGCAGCTTTGTGCTGCCGTGTGCATCAGACACGCTGGATCTGGCTGCAGCACATCACCGTCATTCTGGTTCTGTTAAAATGGTGCCTAATGCAAAACAACGCTGCAGGACTGCAACGATTCTCTGATTCAATTTGAGGCAGCAGGTTTCATGATGTTGAAGCTACAACTGCTTGAGTATAAACAGCGTGTGCTGGGCAAGAGCAGCAAAGGGTGGAAAGATACATGCTTTTCTAAGAAAAAGACTGACATAACATGTATTTTCATATTTTCTGTTTGCTTTCTATTGAATGATCTCTGCTGTTTCTATGAAGCAGAACCTTACAGCACCACAAACATAACATTTTTCGCCATAAGATCACATATAGATCCATTCTGAGCTTGATACAAGAGATGTAAAAAAGAGAAGAAGTGCGATTTAAATATATTTAAAACTAGGCAGCAGTGCCATGTTCAAGTAGTGAAGCTAATCTCATTGGGCATTATAGATGTCACGGGTGGTCCTGTGTTCCTTCTTAACCTGCAGCTGACAGAGGCTTCCGCAATGTGTGTGTGTGTGGGAGTCAAGATATTCCTTCATGCAGAAGGAGAATTTAAATATTTTACTAAGATCACGGAATATTCAAATGCAGCATACAGCTTAGGAATAAAGTATGACTTAACTTTTTATCTTCCTTTTTAAAAAAAAAAAACAACTATAGTTGTGGATGCCATGAGAATTGAGAAACTGACACATTTCTGCTGTAAAATTCCTTAGTTGGTTATTGATGTGCTCCATCAAATTTTGCATTAAATCATCAGCACCATTTTATTTAAGAACTTTTATAAACATTAGATTAATAATGAATCTTAATTTTACACATATGAATAATAGTTTACAACAAACTGACGAAACTACGCTCCAACTCAGTTGTGATAATAGTAACACTGCGTCGGAGCATATCAGACCCGCTGTGATGGCTTTTATTCTCCCATTCACCAAGTTTGTGAAGCGGTTTCAAGACATGGTGTCAAGAGGATGCAACTGAAACTTTAAAGCTTCATTTGTCAAATTGGCCAGTGTTCCATCTTTTCACCCCCCCACCAAGTTTCGTCACACCCAACAATTGAAATAACTTGGAAACATAAAAACAATTTCTCACCTTTGCCATCTGTGAAATTGCGTATGCTGAGGATGTTGTTGGCATCTGGGTAATGGTTCTGTTTAATGTAGGGCGTTTTCTCTGGTGTGTCCTGCAACTGCATGGTCACTTCTTCTAGTTCTTTGTCCAGCTTTTTGGAAAGAAAGATCATGGATTTATTATTACTTTATGTTATTTCTATTCAAAGAATTCAAAGAGAAAATGAAGCCCATATGAACCATCTTTATACTGCAAAAGGTTTGCATTTATTATTCAGAAACAAGCTAGCTCATACAAACCCCTATCTACTTTTTTCTTTTTTTTACATCTTGACATTTCAAAGCTGAGTAAATACTGTGAAAAAGCTGGCAAAACTGTAATAGATTTTCTTGTCCTTGTTCTAGTAACCCATTTGACTGTGTCAGGAACAAAAGAAAGCAGCTGAAATCCATCCCTTGAAGATTTGATGGAGAACTGAGATGACTGCTTAGGGATTTTTTTTTAAAATGTCGCTCAGTGTCGGGATAAATTAACATTTACACTAACATCTTCAGAAATGCATTACTAAAATCACAAAGCAACACACAGTAATATCTTGAAGAGACCAGAGCTTTTTTAAAAAAAGTAATAAAATAATTACAAATAAGAAATGTAACTTACTACCAGAGACCTATATGTCTAGTTTGGTGGAGATTAAGGCTTTTTACTTACTGAACTTGTGCTCAGATGCTCTAGTTTTAATTGAATGACCTTTTAGGTGTCATTGTGATATTACTGCATTAGAACCTTTCTACCAAATTATCTCCTGCTGGGTTTTGTAAAATGAATAAAAGTTCAGATTCAGTGCTTAAAAGAGGTTTCTGGCTCAGACCTCTGTTATCCTCATGCGAAGGCGGTGGTTGTCAGTTTGAAGCCCGTCCAGGCGAGACGTGTTGGCCTGGTTGACGCTGGTGACGGATGTAGAGGTCTTGGAATCCTCTTTCTTCTGATTCTGGGTGAACTTTAACCTTCGGTTCTGGGTGGCTGCATCTGGATTTGTTCTCATGGTGATAAACTGCAATAGGGGTGTAGAGTATTAATCACACCTGCACTTAGGGATAAATTAACATGGACTAAAAAAGATACAGAATAAGTGTTAATGCTGCATTTTCAACTTGCAAGTATTAGTGGAATGGGCGAGTGAATATGGTGATTAAGCACTCTGTTTTATGCCAATACAGAGTATTCTGCTCCTAATCTCATACACACACACACACGCACACGCACGCACACACACACACACACACACACACACACGCACACACACACACATGCATAAACCGCCATTAATCATGCAAAAACAAAAAAAAACAACAAAAAAAAACTTACCTTGGGAACAAACACCAGACAGAGGGTGATGGTGCTGCAAAAGATGATCACCAGAGCTACAATGCAGAATTGGACATTGGGCTGATCTCTGGTCAGGAAAGACACAGCTGCACCGATGATGCACATGATGCCAACGTTGTACACGCTCATTCCGATGTATTTGCTGTCATTAAGAGCAGGAATGCTAACATTTCTGGTCTCCCACGCCAGGAAACAACCAAATAACTGTCAGAAAAGAGAGAGGAAATGAGAATACGGAGTTACCAGAGGCATAAGTGAAGGTTACGCAGACGTCTAAAAACTGTAGGATCAGTATTTGCTTTAAGAGAATGTAGAGAAGCAAAAATGAATTTTATAAATAATAATAAAATCTTCTTGAGGAGAATAATCAAAATAGACATGTTTCAGGAAGACAGTTCCATGCTTGTTTAATCTTGTGCGAGTGAATTGTTTGTTTGGTAGAACATTAGAGCTGCATCAGCCTTCTGAATAATTAACTGCGTGTTGTGGAAGGTGGTCTACCTTCTTATTCATAGTTTAAATGAAAGTCAGTGAAATGACAAGCAGAAGAATTGAAAGAACAGTGCACCTTGTGCACAGATGTATGAGCAGCCAGACATGAGGTGAGGAAAGGGTAATGCGGCCTATGTGTGTGCGCGTGCGTGTCTGATGGATGAGTCAAGCCTTATGGCTTTGCACTCTTCCTCTGTATCTCATACAGATGTGGGTTTCAGTCACTTCATTAGACTTGGTCTACCACATTAATTCCTTTGTTCCGTCTCATTATGTTACATCAGCTTGTTCCTTGACCATCTTCCCGCTCCTTCTGTGTCTCTGATTTTGATCTTTTTTGGTTGCATTTCATTTGATCGGCCTGAGATTCCTTACTCCCAACTTCTTCTTTTTCACCTCATGTCCCTCCCAAAACAGTTGGAATGCTTTATGAAATGCATATACAAATAATTTTAACTCTCTGCTTTAATTGGAGGCAGCACAAAGATAGCAGATGTAGAAAATAGCACTTCATTCAGCCTCACCTCTTAAGAAGCATTGGAGAACAGCAGCATGTTTTAACAATTCTGCGAGAGTCGAAAATAAAATTTTATATTTTTCTGTAATTCTTCCCTGATGTAAGATTTCAGCTGCTTAACAGCCCAGAGCATCCTAAATTGTATTTTTTCCAAATGTTCTAAATGTTTTCGGTGGGTGAGGTCTTTGCAGCTGTGCGATATTTGAGTATCCACTTACTGAGCCATGCTGCTGTAATGCGTACAGAATGTGGTTTGTCCTGTTGAGATGAAATAAGGCCTTCTCTTAAAAAGGCCTTGTCTTACTAGTTGCATCCAAAACCTATATGCACCTTTCAGCATTAAAGGTGCTATACCGCTGTTTTAGTTAGCAAAAGCGGCTAGTTTTTAGCTTTCCGGAACTTCCGGATTCCAATCAGCCAGTAGGAGAGTTCCCAGTAGGAGGAATCCGGAGGTTCTGAAAGTTAACCCCATTGGCCGAGAAACAGCGTCACGCCAAAGCTAAAAACTAACTGCTTTCGCTAACTAAAATAGCCTGACTTAATATCAGGTATAGCTCCTTTAAGGTTGCCTTGACAGATGTTGACTCTCATGTCCACTAATGCACTCGCGTGTCATCATGAATGCTAGCATTTAAACTGTGCACTCAAGCCGGTTGGTTCCTTTTCTCTTTACCCCAGGGGACACAGCAGCCATGATTTCCAAAAAGAATAAAGATATTTGATTTGTCAGACAGCAGATCTATTTTCTACTTTGCCTCCGTCCATTTTAAATGAGCTCAGGCCCGGAAGAGACAGCAACCTTGGTTAATTCTCTTCATTTATATTTTGTCTTATATTTTCTCTGTATTTTGTGGAGGTGCCGTGATGAACCATAGGCTATTCACTTATAACAGCACAAGTGTTCTTAAAGCCATGTAGCGGTTAAAGAATCATGACTGCTTTTCAAATAGGGTCATGCAAAGATCCATTGGTTTATGTTGGTTATAGCTTTGTCCTCTGAGTGCAGATATTTAAGCAGATTTCTTGATCTTTAAATGATATAATCTACCATAAACAAGTTTTTTCCTGAACTAAGAAAAAATGTAAGACTGAAATAAAATTCAAAAGGTCAGATATTCTTAGTAAAAGTAGTACGGACTGTGAATGGTATGTGTGTCCAGACTGAGATTGCATTATGTGATTTCCTGTTCTCTTACCATTAGCAGTCCTTTGTAAGCATAGACGATGCCCAGCCAAATGGTCATGTGGGTGTTCTCACAGTGTTCCAAGAAGGGACGGATGGCAATGTCCCGGCCTTGGGGGTCTGACTGTTGACACAACAAACATACAGGAAGACACTTGAGTACAACTCAGACACAAAAGCTTCTTTTTTATTTTTGGCTTACTAATGAAAAAAGGCCACATAAACGGTTGCTGCTACTCCTATAAAGAGTACCAAACCGATACTGTACCCAGGTGTGCAACCAAATGAGCTCCCATCCCGGCCCGCTTCAAAGTCAGCTGCAGTTAAATTAATCTAAACCTGAGACACTAATGGGCATCACTAATGACGTTCATTCATGTGATTTACACTTTTTTTCTCTCATTTTCACTCTGCCTCCGTCATGCTACATCACCATCCTGCCTGTGTCTTTTCATCTTTGTTCTTTTAGACTTTCTTTTCGTTTCCACTTGTCTCTCACCACAACTCGTGACACAGGTGACTAGCAGAGCAAATTGGGAGCTGTGTTGAATGCAAATGTGCAAAAATGCATCACCTGCCTCTTCTCCTTGCACTCCCTCTCTGCTAGGCGAAGATTTAATAAGAGCATTAATCTGGGCTGCATGGTTTCATCTGAAAATGCAGCCATATATATTAACTTAAAGACACCTGGGGGGAGGCTAAGCATAATGCCAGTGCTGCTCTCTTAAGTGTGCCTCTTCAGCCGTATTTACAATTAGACAAATCTCTTGTTTTGGCAGATGGTGTGTGAGCGTGTGTGTGCGCAAGACTACAGTGCAGCTTTTGCATTTACTCTAATTCAGTTCATATGATTTAAGACAGAAAGAAAGATGGGGAACATACTATATTTCTGTTCTCATGTATAACACACACTGACAGTGTGATGTTTGATTGGCTTGTGTGAATTGTTGTAAATACACACTTTCACCTACACATCTCTCTAGGTGGTGCAAAATACCTCTTGCACTTGTCATTCTGACCTGAATATTCTCTATTCAGCTCATCTAAATAAATGGAGATAACAGCTATTCATGCCTTCCTTTTCGACCTTGATGGATCTATATGAGTCTTTCTGTGTCTGATGATCACTTAAAATTAGGAAAATGCTACAAGACCTGCTCTAATTCAGGTTTGTGTATCACATCTTTATTCTATTTAATGTGTGTAACCAAGTTTTGTAGCAATAATTCTAATGTCCCTGAATTGGAAAGACAATATCCACATGTTCCCTATACGTGGCTCTCAACATTCATACAGTGCGTATGCTGTAACAACTCACACAGTGTTTCCAAAAAGACACTCCAAAACCAGAGCAGGCAAGCCCCCACTCACTCATAACTCAAAGATGGATTCAACTTGATCCATCATCCTCAGAAACTGTCTCGAAACAGTAAAACATTAGAGAGTGCGCTTTGCTTCGGTGGCAGGAAGTTCATACACTGTCAAAGCACGCTTGTAACCCCCCATGAGTGTTCCTCAGTGACTGTGTGGCTCTGGTTACTTGTATCTGTGAATATACTGGGACTCAAGTTGTTTCTTTTATTTTATTTGTTAGCTTTAGGTGAGGGACCGATGAAAAGTGGGTTGATGCTTAAAAGCCTTAAAGAGGGCGGAGACAGCAGAAAGTGGGGCAGAATGTGACGCACAGAAGTGCTATTTCTTCCTCACAAGGAATCACACTTGGTTGACATACTAAGGGAAAGGGGATCCTATAACACAGGTAATGCGCAGTTAAATGTGAAACTAAATGTAAGGTCTTCATGACAAGGTTCATGATTATTTTTTTTCAGGATTAATCGCGGTAGTAGAAGCTACAATTAATGGTAAAGATTCCTAAATATCGTCATTTAATAATGTAAATATGGTTTGATTGTCATCACTGAAATCCTAAAGCTCAAATTTATTTTTATCTTTTCATATTCATAT
>JBBDHI010000018.1:11214665-11224727 GCA_037177115.1 Craterocephalus stercusmuscarum
CACACACACACACACACACACACACACACACACACACAACACAGAGTCACACACACACACACACACACACACACACAACACAGAGTCTCTCTCACACACACACACACACACACACACACACACACACACACACACACACACAACACACACACACAGTCACACACACACACACAGAGGCACACACACACACACACACACACACACATACACACACACACACACACAAACACACACACACAGAGTCACACACACACACACACACACACCACCTCCTACACTGCCCAGACCCCTTCGCCTTCACAGGCTCACAATTTTATGCTTCATACCCTGTTCAACCACCAGCTGCCACTGTATGAATTACATGAGCATGATTAATGCCTTGTCTTGTCAGGCAAACCTGCATTCTCTCTTTTTCTGACTCCTTGTGTAAAACACCCATTGTGCCAACACAGCATTGACATGAATGCACTACTTCTGCTATTTTACTTACTGCACTTCCATGGATCTGAGAAAGTCTTTCTTGGATAACAGTTGTGTTGTTATTTTTATCTCTATGAAATTCATTTCAGTATGTAAAACCCCACTTTATCTGTCCTAAGCCTTCTTCATGTGGGTTTCTGGTTAGTGGTCCCACCTGACAGGCCTGCAGGCCCTTGGCACAGAGGAGCTCCAGGTTGTCTCTACCCTCGCTTAGCCCCAAGAGTCCATTGCTGTTGGTGCTGGAAATCTGGCAGACTGGGCAGGCATGTGGAGCCTATGCCTCAGCTCAGGCATGCAGATCCACATTCCCGGGGGAAATGCAGACTCCTACCCTGAGTAGTTTATAGATTCACAACACTCCCTTGGCTGGGGGCTTAGAGTCAGAGAATACTCCACAAGGACCCAACTGAGCACACAGACAACATTCACAAATGAATATGTTAAGTAAGGCTTTGCTTCACCCTTTAGGCAGGCTTAAATATATAAGTGCTGATAAGCACAAAGGAAATACGGCTTTGTCTAGAGTTGTACTATTGCGGCATACGTTCAAAGTTGGTACATAGTGTAAATAAGTCTGCCAATATACAGTATGTATATGTTCTTGTTAGAGATCTCTCCTGGAAACATTTCATCGGAGACCAAAAGATGAACATAAACTCCCTCACTAGATGAGGACTATCTATCATTTCAATAAGATTTTCATTAAGCTGATGATAGAAAAACGGTCAAAAGAAGGCGAGAGACATCTACTCTCTGTGCCCTGCAGCATCTTATAGACAAGCAAGCAAAAAACAAGAAATCCATCTAGAATGATCAAAAGGAGCCTTGGTGAGAGTCCTGCCTTTCTCACTGACCCCTTGATTACCTCTGTTAAGCATAAAGACCAATGAGGCTCCAGCATTAGCATCAGTTCCTGAGGTCCTGGGCAATTGGGAGGCAGTTAACCATCTCATGAACTACATCCGAATGTCTGAGAGACTTGAAAGATGACTCATGGAGGAAAATCTTCTCTCACTACCATAAATGGTTGGTGGGCTTTAAAGATGGATAATTTAATCTGAACTGAAGTGGAATAATGTTTCCTACAAGTCAGCTGTTAGCAGAAAGAGTAAACATAGTCTCTGCTTTCCAGCTGAGTTTTTTGTCTGGACTGAAAGAGAGAAAAATCCATCCATCCATCGGTCATTAAATACATGTAGCTGAGGAATAATCTTGGAGCAAATGAGTTGGTGAAGAATTCTATTGTTAAGTTGATTAATTTCTTTATTTACCTGTTGGATTTCTTTGCCAAATTAACTTTTATGTGAGTGCAGTTACTGCACACGTTAAGAGTAAAGATTTCTCAATCTTGGCCATTATTTCTCAAGGAAATACAGCAAGGGGCTTTTAGTTTGCATTTAGTTCCTGTCAGATTAATTGAAACTGTGCATGTATGAAAGAGTCTATGTAGACTAACAACCATCAATGCTTACACTCAGACAGCATATTTAGAACCATAATTTAAGCAAACATGGATGTTTCTGGAATGTGGGAGGACTTAATAGAAAACATAAACAAGCACAGAGATTTTAAAAAAGCTGTCTGAGACTTGATACCATTAGCGGAGCTGAATAAAAAAAACATAAAGCAACAGCTATTTGCCCCTAGTCTATCTTTCCCCAAAAGTACATTTTTGTACAACTTAAGGAATGCAAAAGCTTAGAAACCACTTGGATTAAAATGGTGGGCCTTTTAACTGTCACTTGTCTTTTCCAGCATCATAGCAAACAGAATGATGTTAAACTGTGCAAAACGCCAAAACAATCCTAAATGGAATATTATAGAATCAGAATATTAATAGAATCAAACAATACTCTTATTCCACATCACAATTCATCCTAAACACATATGACAAATAATTTTCACTATGTATCTCTACTACTAAATCAAAATCTTAATGATTTAAGTGTCACACATAGTTTTGGTGTTATCCATGGAATTGAAAACACACACACCCCAAACCTCTAATGCCAGCCCTACAGAATGCTCATTTTAGCCTGCTGGGCACACAGCTAGTCCTAATCCTGTATCAATGTCAGAAAATCTCATTCTACTCATTCTACTATTTACCAGTCACAGTATAGCAGTGTTAATATCTACTCAACACTATGCAACCTCTCCAGCTAAGACAACATGATGCCAAGTGTCTCTTTTCCAGTAAGCCTTGCCAACGTCTCCCATCCAATCTGGCAAATGTCCGGGCCATTGGATGAACACAGGAGGCAGGAACGGTTCACATCCTGACCCAAAAATAACTAGCACAATAAAAATTCTTGTGATATAGCCTGAGGTGGACATTTTTGTTTTTCTGCACTAAAAAAATTAAAAAAACGAAAAAATAACCCGAACAACAAAGAAGCCCAAATCTGGACAAGATGAAAAAAAAGTTCAAATGTACACTGACCTCCAGGCTGTATTCCTCCACAGTCCTTCTGAGCGGATCCACAATCTGCCAGCAGATGAGAATGCACAAGTCGATGAGCAGCATCCCGCCAACGATAATCAACAGCTTCTGGTCCTTTATGATCTGGAGAGAGATGAAGATGAAATGTGTCTATTAGTCAAATAGCTTAACATCTGCTAAAATTTGTGCTGAAAAGTCTTTCTGAACATTTTGCATTGACTTGTGTAATAATAACAAAATGACTGTAACCCATGGCCAAGAACCCTAAAAATACATTTAAAATAAGTTTTCCTAGAACGGAAACCAGCTAAACTTTGACTTAATTGAACAGATTTTATTCACAATTACCAAAGACTTACAGTAACCTTTAAAGACTCAGTCGTGAGAGATCTGCCAGGAGCACTGGTGCACCCAACACCAGGTACATCATATGAATCTAAATGCTACAACACCAGATTTTATGATGATTAGTCTTAAATGGTCAATACCACCAGGGAACACCATTTCCTTCAATACAAGAATATCATTAACCACATTCTGTGGCAGTGTGGTGTGAGCTTCTGCAGAAGATCCACCAAACAAGAGCCTCTGCTTTCAACCTCCTATGCCCCCTCTTTTTGTACCCTGAACTTTGGAGGGATAAAAGTCATGACCTGTTTGTGATCTTAATTTATAATAGTGTTTGACTTCCTGGAACCACAGATCAAAGCAAAGGTCAGGGAACAGGCCAGCCACTATTTGGAGAGTATCACAGAGCCCAGATGCAACTCGCACAGGTGTCCAGCCCCCCAACTGAGTTCAGGATGAAGCACAGGGGAGTCTCTTTTTGATCTGTTGACTTTTGATGATACTGGCAATGAGTAAATGGGAGCAAGGGAAGACAAAGAACATTTCATACCAAACAAATAACATCCAGACAGATATCAGGGGCTTTGGTGGCTCAGAGAGCAGGGTAGGTCATCCTGTCATCCTAATCAGAATGTTAGTGGTTTGATCTCCAACACCTCTAATTTGGATGTCAAAGTCTCACTAGGCAAAACAAAAAAACAAACAAAATGTGAAAAGAAAGCATTTATAATATAAAGTGCTGTGTATGATTAAACTGTTAGGAGCAGACTAGAAAAATCCCAATCTATAATTGGTTCCCAGCATTCTTCTCCATTGTACCAAACGTTGCGTAAGAATCTAAGAAAATCAAAACAAAGATTACACATGTGGCCTTGACAAGCTGGAGAACTTATAGATAAATACTAAAAAGTAACTGGTTTTCTTTATGTGTGCATGGTTTGGGATTTCTAAGAACTATTCATTAGACCTTGAGTTATAAGATTTTGCCAAACTAGTGCTTTCAAGGTTGAAAAATAACTAAACTCCACATTTAATCATTTACAAAATAAAAAATTGAGAAGAGAAGTGTCAGTGAACAAGGCCATGAGCCAGCATCTCTGCTGTTAGAACATCATATGAATCTAAATGCTGCAGGGAAATGTGGAGCTACACTACAACTGCTGCATCCGAGGGTAGGATCAGACTGGCCGGGTTCTTGATCATAGATGCAGCATTCGTACGGCATCATCTCATCTATGTGGGTAATGATATTTGCCGGTCCAAACTCTTTCTATTTTATCAGGACTACGTAATAGTCATAAAACCACTAGATGGGATGACTGTGCAAAGCTAAAAGCCAGTTATGCTATAGAAACAACCTGTGATTTTGCTTACAGTTTTTTTTCTCATTATCAGTGTAATCTTTTTGCAGCATTGATTAATGGCATACAATGCAGGATCATCATGAGAAAGAACAGTTTATTCTAAAGAAAATTTGGCTATTTGCATTGATGGATTCCCAGACCTGCCCCTAGTTGTGTCAACCTTGAGAGACTTAAAAGGTGGGGCGTATTTTCATTCACGAATGATTTTCGAATTACTGGGCTTCCATAAATGGCTTGGAAAAATTCTTTCCCTCCTTTTTTTTTTCTTTTTTTAAACAAATTTTCATTAAAAAAAATCCAGTTTGAAAGGATTATCAATGATTGGCTTATTGAGATAAACACCAAATCTGACACCAATTCTCCTGCTGGAACTGTAGATGAAAGCTGTCAAGTGAGTCACCATCTATTAACGGAATCTATTTTCCTCATATACCGCCTGTATAAAATGACACTTTTGCAACAAAATATTTCAGATATTTCCATCCAGCTGTTTTTCTGCACAAAGGGAAATGTGCATAAATAAATATAAACATAGTGCACTTTGTAAATGATTTGATCTCCTTCATACTTTTTTTTTGCTCACTGTGACTGTGGGAGCACGTGTATTCACACTTCCAGCAATATGTCACTATAAAGAACTCAGTATATTGCCCAGACAAGCAGACTGACAAGTAGCTGCTACAGTAGCCGGGGTGGTGGAGTGTGTACTGGGTGATTTCTCTAAGTGTGTATGTTTATCTATGTCTGTGCTACGTGTATGTATGTGTGTATGTGTGTGTTTGGAGAAAGAAGACATTGATGGACCCCTCCCTCTGCACTGTCTTTGACGCGGAGCTTTTTAAGAAGTGAAGGAGTGCCAACTGCAGCCCACCAAGTGGAACCCTTATCGAACTCTCCCTTGATTTACAATCTCTGCTCTCCCAGTGCACGGAAAAAAAGATAAGGAAAAGGCTGAGGAAGAAGTGAGGGATGCTGGTCCAGCCCCACAGTTTGAAGAAAAGATGGCTAACACTTGTGTCTCTCCCTCCCCTGACAGTAGTTGCCAGACATTTCAGGGCACCAATTGCAACTATCAGTCTGCAGAAGCCAAAGCACCTGCACTCAATCAGCGTGAATGAAGTGCTTTTTGTGTGTGCGTGTGTGTGTGTGTCCTGCACATAAACCCAGGCGCTGAGCCAACAGAACATACATTTTGAGAGTTAAGGGCTGAAGTATGCAGCAGGGGTGAATACTGCCACTGTGTGTGTGTGGGGGGGGGGGTGCTGAGCTGAAAACAACTGGCCATGAAATGCCAGGCCAATATGGAGCTTAGAAGAGCAAAACTTCCAGAAATGTTCTGTTTTAAAAAAGACGCCAAGTTAAAGACATAAAAGGTCAGATTCAGTCATTTCTCCTTTTTACTTGTAATCTGCATGATCAAAATCTATGATTTGGTCCCGTCTGTTACTCATCCTTTTCTAGTACCCAACCTTCTTTCCTTGCCATTGAGGCCATAGTGTTAGTCTTGTCTCTTTTTCTGTTTTGCTATGGATGAGTTGGCTTTCTCCTTCTGTCTCTCCGTCCCTTCTGCCAGTACTTCCCTACATCCCGACCTCTTTCCCTCTTTCAGCAATCCCTCTTTCTCCTCCCTCCCTCTCTCTCTATCTCTCTCTCTCTCTGTGCTCTCAGTCAGGCCACCCACACTTCTTCCAAAATGAAAGAGTGCAAGAGAGAGTTAGAGAAATAGAGGGGGAGAGAGCGAAGTCTATAAATACAAAAAGGCCAAGCGCTGCTACAACATGCAGAGAGCACCGCTTTATATAACTGGGCCAATGAAACAGATTGTGTCAGATGTTTAAAAAGCCATTTGTATTTCTAGATCCCCCTCTCCCTCCTCTTGAAGATTCAAAAAAGCAGGTGCCAGGGGCTGCCAGTCTTTTAGGGCTGTTTTGTTAAAAGACACGAGTCTGAGCACAATCACCCACATGCCAGGAGTTTCATAAGACACGTGAGCCTCCTGACGAAGCCTGCCAGAACAACTATACAGTACATGTACCAAAGGAGATGCCTTTGGCAGAATCAAGTAGTGATCATCATAATTTATTAAAAAGAAATAAAAGGCCCAGAACCAGATTTAACAATGAAAAATGTAAACTTAATATAAATAATCACTACCCCTGTGAGATTTTCCATAAATTTAAACAGAAATAAAAGCCTGAGAAGGAAACGTGAGCTGCTCCCATTGTCAAAACTGCAACACGCATCTTAAACAGGACATCCAAACTGAAATACCACATCTACTGTCTTCTTATCATTACCGTTCGTCTGTGAACGGCAACAGGAACAGGGGAGAAGTAAAGTATAATCACAGACCGGAAATGAACTAAAGGAGCACACAGGACTGAGAAATGCTGGCAGATGTAGGCCAACAGCTCCCAGTCCCACCCTAAGCAATCCTCTCCCCTTTAAACCAGACCTTGTACTCTGGTCCAACATTCTGCACGATGTCTACAGCACCAGGAGGGGAGATCATAAATGAGGCCTATGGGAGGAAGATGCTGCACTACACACAGTTGTGGGCAGAGGCAGAGCATCAAGGCTGTACTGTAGCAACAATCCACCCAGTGGCAGCTGGTTGCCATGGCTTCATCACAACATCTGCTATGACAGACTTGGGGCTCTGTCCTGCGCCACACCATCAAGGAAATCTCAGGGTCTGCAGAGTTCTGAGGACAAAAGACCCCCGTTGGGGCCTTACAGGTCAGGGACACATGCTTGGTTAACTTCAGTAGAGGGTGGACACAACTGAAGAAGTGTCGCTAGCTTCTACCGGAAGAGCTCAGCTGAGGCAAATCTAGCGCAGTTATTTATATACTTATTTATTGTTATTATTATTTATATACTTATTACTTAATGGATAACAATACCTTCTTCTTCATCTTCACATTTTTGAAGATGGCATGCACCCTCCAGGTTTTGGCAAACATGGCACCGAAAGCTGTTGTGTAACCAACAATGAGGATCCAAGTCCGAACCTGTCAGAACAACAGAAACATACATATTTTCTCTCATGTTGTAAAGCGGTGATCAAGGTTCAGACTAGCATCTGATCTAACAAGTACCTGCAAAGGGGAGATCAATCAAAAACGGCACAGTGACACACTCTAAAAATAAAAAGCCGATTTATCTTTTGTCTCCTAGAGCTTTGGGAAGACGTCATGGACCACGAGGCTGTTGCACTCCTGAAACGGCTAAAATTTAAACAACACCAGGAGAAGCTTAAAATAGCTGCAGCGCCTTCATAAGTTGGCAGTCTGCTCTTTTAGTGTTGCTTTAAGCGTGTGAACACATCTTTTATTTGCATGCAAACTCCTTCTGTGCAACATAGACACTGTGTTTATCCAGTATATATTAACACCTTTGCTTTATCACATGTCTAGTTTCACTATGCCAGAGGGCAACAAAGTCATGTGGAGTTTTAGATAAAAACACTTGCACTATCTATTCACCAGATCACCCTCACTGTTTCCCTGCTGCACACCGTAAGTGACAAGCTCTGCTTTACAACTGCAGCTCAGCTTCATCCTGGTAGGGGCACATTACAGTAGCTCAGGCCATACCCTGTCCTACTTTGGTCTTACAATACTTTGGCATGCAGGCGCCTGAGTGTGCCTCTCTGCCTGGCAGGCTGTCGCCTCAGTGGAAACCAGTTATCGCTGTAATCAAAACTCTTTAATTAATCTAGTATCTACATAGTCTCACAGTAATGCAACCTGGAGAGAACATTAAATCTGCTCAATGCAAGCTAAAGACCTGCAGTGACTCCATCCATTTTATACCGATACCCTGGTGCATGTCAGAGGTCTGCCTATACATAATTTAACAAAATTTTGAGGAAAGAAAAAAAGAAGAATTTCAGAAACTTGATCAGGCTTTTGTGTATGAAACACATAGACTGATTAGAAATAAAGAATGCCATCAATGTAAAAATAAACACTCATACTATAAGATATACATGACCCCTTTTAAACTGGCAAAGAATATTTTAGGACTATTTGCAGCAATTATGTTAAATAAAAAGCCTTAGCTATCATTTGGTACTTTATGTTTTAGAAATAAGTCCAGAAGAGACTTACAGTGCACAAGGTTTCAAACTCTTTGTCAGAAACAAAGCCTCCATCTAGACCAAAGAGGAAGATAGAGGCGTAGGACAGCATGCCTCCTAAGATGATCAGATTGTTCATGTAGGGGCTGGACATCTTGATTAGTCTGAAGCAGAAGAATCAAAGACAGCAGGTATAACAGATGAAAGAAATATGAAAAAAGTATTCCAGTAAAATATTAGTGAGATATTCTCGTATAGAATGTAATCTGAAATAATAGCATATCAGCAGAAAGATCAAGGTTTAACATTATTCTTATTTAATACTGTTCAGTCTCACAAGACTGCTCTGACCTTCATTCATCATCCACTTCTTCCCCCTTAACACCAAGCCTAATTTACTCCCTCCCCGCTCTGTGCCTTTCTGCATTTTGCCTTCACAGATTAACAATTATCCTCCAAGCAGTAGCTCACTAGAGCCAGATGCTGACCTGTGGTTTCGGTTCTTGATGTTGAAGAACAGAAAGGCCCCAGCCATGAGCATGCCCAGTATGGTGATTGTGGACAGGATGCTGTACAGCGGCACGTTGATATGGCGGCGTTGTAATCTAATGAACGTTCGATCCTTGGGAGGCTCCACACCTACAAACAGATGAAGTGGATTGTGGACATTTTATCTTTCACCAGACAATTTCTACTTTCTCTTGATATAACAGCGCCGATCCTGGTCCTTGGTTTCCACTGTTGTGTGACTGTTTCTTTATGCATCACAGTCAAGTTATTGTGGTTTAATCCTGCACTTTCTTATCATTTGCTCTATTTTTCTCCTACCAGCTGGCCAATCGATTGCAATGGCATCACCTTACAGTTCTCCACTTACTGTGGTCAGGGATGTGGAAACAAGGTTTTATTCCTAGACTCTCTGTATGTGGGCCAAAGGAGAGAATATTGGAGATTTATGTGTGTGGGGGGAGAGATACAGCCAGAAGGATCCAAGAAATTACAAAGTATGTCAACACAGGCAACATGGGAGAGGTGAAGGTGGACCAGTAAATAATTGAACTGAGAGAGGACGGTTGTGAGTTTCTTCTCTGAGTGGTACAATAATGTTCTCTGACTAGAAAGTTTGGGTTCAAGTGAGCATATAAACAAAGGAGGTTTGAAAATTAAGCCTGCCGAGAGGCCGGGAAACACTTTGACGTGGACCTTTTCTTTCTAGTTATATTGGTGATAATTTATCCTGAGGGTCGTCACTCCCTGAAAAAGTTCCAAGACAAATGACTGAAAATTGTATTTTCATAGTTGCTTCTTTGCCAGATTGCCATGAGTCTCTTAAAGGAATACTC
>JBBDHI010000018.1:11246400-11265456 GCA_037177115.1 Craterocephalus stercusmuscarum
ACCATAGGTGTCCAGTACACGTCAGTTTACATCACAATTAAGGCCCCACTTGCAAAAAAGTGGACTTCTCCTTTAAGTTTGGTTCATGATTTTGGAGCCAGCCTAAAGTGACTGGGGATGGCCGCTTTGTTCGGAGGAACATTTTCATCAAGGTTATCAAAAAGAGTAAACATGATATTAGATCTAAAAAAAATGATCTGTTCTCAAAAAGAGAAATTCGGGCATGATATTGCTTCATCAAAATGAATAGCAAAATGTCAAACTGACTATACAATTACTGTAATGGTGATTATAAAATACAAAAAAGCCCTTTTTTTACAACTCTGTATTAAAACTTATTTAGTTTTAAGGACTTGAAAACACAACATTGCGTTGTTGTGTACAGATAGGGAAAAAGAAACGATCAGTTGAAGTTTTGAATCAATGTGTTATGTTGTACTTTAATGTAAATGGAGTGATACTGAATTTTGAAACCACGAAATGAACCACTGAAGATATCAAGACTTCATCAAGACATCATCCTTCTAATTTGACTCAACCAGGTCAATGAGGAGTCCAAAGTTTGGAATTGCAGTCTGAATGTGTCATAGGTACATGCAGCTGTATTTTACAGAAAAAGAAGAAAGCACACATGCTTCAGATAATCTCAGAAACTTATCTTTGCTGTTCGATGCGGCAGCTGTAAGTCTGCTTTGATGTATTGATTCAGTAGAATGGTAAGTAATGGGATCAGAGGAGGCGGAGAATGGAGCAGGTGCCCTACTGGGATGGCAAGCCTGAGGTGGTTTATCATCACAAACACACTAACTGCACCACTAACTGTCCCTCTCACTCACCTCCCTCGCACACAGCATGGTATTTTGAGTTGTCATAGCAGGAATACCACAGGTGTAACTAATAACATTAACACCGGCTCAAACACAGTAAGGAAAGCTGATAAGCGATCATTCACAACATCCCTTTGCTGATCCACATATGCTATGCAGCTGTTCTTAATATCATCAGTCACACACGAGAAGATGTGAAAATGTTTGCAACAAGAGGGTCTGTCTCATGCTAGGCCTCAAAGATGACATATCTTCCTCTCTTTTTGACCATATTTTCCCGATTTCCTCCAGCCATGCCCTGAGGCTAGCACCAGTCTTTACACTCCCCCCCCCCTCCCCCCCCCCTTTCCAAAAAAAGCACAGCACTTGGGGCATGCTGAGACATCAGAGGGTGTGTGTTCTCAAATGTACATGCCAAGTACAGTTGGCAGTAACAACACAGACCAGCGCAGAGCGGCTTACAGATGAAGGTCCTGTGCCTTTGCCCTATGTTTACATGCTTTGCTTGAAATGCAAAAATAAATGGGGTTCAACAGTATTGGCGCCACTGAAAGGAACACACACATTACAATTCTTGAATGAACTTGTTTGTCTGGCAGAGAGATTCTTCCCTCAACTAGCCAGCAGTTTGGAGGCTCAATACTTTCCTTACTGTCAGAGGACGAATTAACATTTGCTCAGCCTGAATTCAAATTACGACCATTCTTCCAGCACAGCTTTTTTCTGTATACTCACAAAGACAGATAAAAGGCAACTGAAAAACTTGCAGAAAGTGAAACTGGCCAATCGACAGAAGTAGAATGTGAAAAATGCTCAAACAAACAGAAAGAGGTGGATAATTACTGAGAAATTCCTTAATGTTTTGTGTGGAAACAATTTTAGATTCAAGCTGACTAAAATCAATTTTCCTCAAAAACAGAGATGTCCATCTTCCACATGCAGTTGGCAATAAATGAGCAGATTTTCACGAGAATGGTGTGATGATATCAAACTATCCCAGTTATTACAACAAAATGATCGCCCTACTGTTGATACTATTGTAAAAAATGAGCCACGACAGACATGTTGTGTTGTCAGATCAGCTTGTCGCCATCTAAAACTCAATTTCAAGTCTGAGAAACATCAACTTTATTTCATTCATGTCCCTAGATGTGTGCTATCATAATCGCCTGCTCCTCGGGTACCCCGGGGAGAGTTTTAAATCACTCCGAACATCATTCACTTTTGTACAAACATTTCCTCCAATGCACTGCTCGCTGAGCTGAAACAACAGGAAGGCCAGAGTGGATCAATACGACCTGGTTTTGCTCTTGAGTAACAGCTGGTTTGGTGGTCTAGACATGGTAAAATGTCCTGTTGTGTTGTTTTGAGCGTTGATCTAAAACGCCTGGCTGCTGCAATGCTAAAAGGGAAAAAAGCTTTAGCAAAGGGGGAGATGGTTGGAGCATACACGTTAGCAAATGCTTTTTCTTTATTTCCATATTCAAAATGTGCTGTGGAGCCAGCTTCATAACAAACATACCCAACAAAGCAGAGCATGAAGCAAAAAAAAAAAAAAAAAAAGCGAGAGGGAAAAAAGCAAACCACTACCCCCAGGAATAAAACCTTTCTCACAAAAGAATTTTTATTTTTCTGACTGTGTGTTTCCTTCACCGAGATGAAAAAGGACAAACACATCTGTGTTCTGCTGGACGATAAACAGAGCGAGAGAGATGGAGGGGACAGATGGATTGAAAGCTGGTAGGAGGGGAACGAGTCAGCAGCTTTCCTGCATAACAAAAAACATCCGCCATTGTTTGGAGCAGCCTGGGAATCCCTGGCATCAAATATAGAGAAATAATCCTTCTGTCATCTGGCACATGCGCGCATAGGCATACAAACACAGAGAAGTAAGTCAACAGTTACATGCATGTTCATGAAAAGCATTAGATAAATTTACTCATATTTACAAGAATAAAGTAATTTTGGATTTTTGTTTCTTAGATCTCTAAGACAAAGAATTAGCGCTCCACATCCACGCTGCATGTATCTGCAGTCCTCCATTGTTTTAAAGCTCTGTTTGTCTTCTAACGCTGTTTTTATTAAAACAACTTCTGCAAACAGTTTACATTTTTACAACTATCGGATAAGATGAGGGAAAAGGATTTGAGATGTTAAAACATTTAATTTCTACTGATATTTAGCCTGACACCCTCGGCATGCTAAGTGGCATATTTGGCTCCTACACTCTCTTCAGACTGCCCGGTCACTGGATGCAGTCCATGACTTTCATTTTGCCATCATCCTTTTCCTCTCCACTTCTTGTCACCAGGTGGATTTCAGCTTACCTTCCTCAGAAAGTTATCGTTACATAAAATATTGCCGCAATGTTTCCGTTTCACCTTCATCCTTGCCTTCTGCATTTCATTGCACATGATGCACATTAAAATGCTATCTTACAGTAACCCTATAATACATTTCAAGCACCTCATTTGAAAGAGCTGAATCCTTTTCTCATCAGGATTCGTCAGCTTCTGTGGCACACATTCATACTGTAATACTGTGTTTATCAGCGTCTTGTACAGTCTCAGAGTGCTGGAATGACTTATGCTGTTTGTTGATCAGATCTTCTCTTGTCCGATTAGCGGGACTTGTGGATTAACTTCACGACTGACAATCTTCCTTGTGATTGGAAAATATGTCAAATAGCATGGAAATATATGGGACGTGGCATTTAGCCTTGCCTCGTATATTCTCATACAGTTTTATACAGTAAATGGGCCTTTATGGGCTACGCTGCTTACTGTGTACTGTAGTACACAGACATGTAAATGACCCGGCAAATCCCACAGTTCAGGCTGTAACATAATGCAAGGCCAGTGCTTATACAAACCAGTACGACAAATGGGTGCTCACTCAAATTGCTTTCCTCTCATGACCTTAAACTTAATATACATGAACATAAAATGGTCATTCTTGAGAGGGGCTTACACAATGTTGTTTATTTATAATGATGTTGGTTGTTGTACATACAGACACTTGACCCATTATAGAGCCGGGTTTTTGTGAAACGGAGGGCAAGGCAGAGAGAAACTGCGTGCTGAGCCAGAAACTTCTGCTGCATTTATCAGCGATCATAGTATAATTAAACACTTTAGCGCAGAGGGATCCAGGCAGAGGACTGAGTCCTAATCCTGCTCTCAGTCAGGTCTGTCATCTGACTGACTGATGATTGCTGCTTTGTTCCTGCTTGAGCCATGTTTTTCTGGCTAGTTCAATAATGCTGATTGCTGTGTGTGTGTTTGTGTGTGGATAGGCATCATAATACCTGTAAATATCTACCCTTCATTTTCATCTCAAACTGCAATGTACAACAAATGTACAATTAATGGAGCATCGCTGTTCATCCAAAAACGAGGTATGTGTGTGTTGACGTGTGTTCCAGCTGTACCTAAAAATAGTTGTGGCAAACTGGCTTTGGCGGTTACATTTTTAGGGGACGCCGTACTGTAGTCCACAAGCAACGGACTGAATCCTTAACAAGCGTTACATAACATAAAGTATTTATGTGAGCATTCTCTTTGGGAAACAACAGACTGAAATACAAAGGCATAATTTAGACGGTTGACATTACAACCAGATCATGGAGATTTAAGTTCCTGAACAAAGATGAAGAAAACATTGACCTCCAGTCAAGACCTTTCAGCAAAGAAAATCATTTGAGACATCATGAAATGCAAAATGTGGCAAAGAAAACCCACGACTGCTGAGAAGCTAGATTCCTATACTGTATCAGACAAAAATGGGACAGTTTTTCTTTCCCAAAGGTCCAGCAACTGGTCTCCTCAGCTCTCCATTATGGATTGTTGCTGTTAAAAGAAGTGACCATGTTAAATAGGGCAGACATGTAAGCAGAAGTGTAAGCAATATTCTCCAGCTGGTGCCTTGTCAGTCAGCGTGTTTTATATGATTTTTCTTTGATCTGTGCTTCTGACATCAAATTAAATGAAATAGTTTAATGCAATTATTAATGTCATTTGGATTTATGCAGCTCGCATTGTTTGTACTGTATACAATAATAAAGCATAATTCTATTGCTATTTTTCGAGAATATTCAAATATCATTGGATGTTTTCCATTTCCCTAACAATTTGCAACATGCTGCAAGGATTTTTCAAATGAACTAAAAACCAGGGTGCTCTGAACTTGACAGAGGATTGTATAAATCATGAAGTGTGGAAGCGATGCTTGCATATTTGTAAATCAGGATTACAGGCCAATCTCACGGCAGGTTGATTGAATCGAGCTGTCTGTCTTCCTCCCATCCTAAGCCCCTTGGTGCTTTCAGGAAGAAAGCGATAAAGGGATTTGGTCTCTGTGAGATTCGCTGTGAGACTTCTTATATACACCCCCATCTCAACATCCCACCCCTTCGCCGCAGAGTAGATTGTTTTTAACCAGAGCCGCGAGGCAAGAGCTCACAATATGTTTCTCAAATATTTGCTTTCAATACCACTGACTTGCCTCTTTTTAATAAAGCGGTGCCATGTTGCAGATATATTTGTGTAAATAGTTTATGACACGATCCAAATGCATGACTAATGTTTGTCTCTGTGGGTAACTTACATTTCAGTTGAATAAGATTTTAAATCCTTAATGTCTTGAGCTACAGTAAAAGTTTGGATTAATTTCAGAGATATTTCTACTTTTTCTACCAGTACGAAGACAAAAGCTGCTTATTATAATGGAGTAGATGTTCCTGTGAGGGTTAAAATACAGCTAACTACATCATCCAAAATGGGTCCTCAAACTTGAAGATAAGTTTCAGCGGGGAAAAACAGATGACGCTCCTCATTTCTTATAAATTACTTCACCCACTGCTTGTTATTCAAATTGGGTTGCTTGTCTAATGAGACAGGGATAGATGGGATCCAGTAAATGTGCAAAGAAGCTAAAGCTGCCCTCCTTTCAAAGGTTATCCAGGATAAATCTTTGGTATGACCATTTTTTAAATTTACAGCTGGCCACCATCTTTGATTTTTAGGGCTGATTTACACTCTTTCAGAAACTGTACTGTATCAAACACATTCCCTGTTCAGAACAGCTGGAGTTGCTGGCTATGATGTGTAGGTTGAGGTAACCAGTGTATTTATTCATGTTCATACATATCATCCTCGTTTATAGGGTATTGATTCTTTATGGAGAGTCCAGTTAAGCCCCAGATTATTCCCATAATAGTGATGCCAGATTCTGTCCCCTGTGGCTATAAAAGATCCAAGACCTTAATAATAAATTTATTTCATGTCTGCATTGACGTTACAGAAAAGTTCATGTTCAAAATGATGCACATGCTCTCTTAGAAGCAAAATCTTATTTACTATTGATTAGTAATCAAATCTTCTACTGTATATAAAAGCCCAACAAGCTTTTTAATGCTTGGAAGATGTTTGAAAGGTCCAATAATGTTCAAGTGTTTCTGCTGATCATCGGATGTCTTTTCTTTAAAAAGCATGAAGCTGGTGAGAATGTTTAGCTGATATAAATGTTAAAAAAAAAAGACAATGATTAATCACATCACAGCTTGATCGGGATGATTTGATGAATGAATTATTGAATGAATTAGCCTTTAGCATTTCCATTGTTAAAGGGGTTAAAAACAAACAGACTTGCCACTTTGAGGAATTGCACTTCTTTGCATTTCCTCAAAATGTAATTCACAGTTTAATTTTTGTGGAACATTTTTACTCCATCAACACAGCATTTAATCTGATTGTCTGACACCCACTCAAATCATGTTGGCAACACATGAGTGACAATAGTTAAGAATGTCAATGTTCCGTGCAAAACGAACCTTCTCATTCAAAACATGCGAAGCTTTCCTGAGCAGACAAAACAGCCCAAGCCTCTCCATCCTGATATACCCCTCTTAGCATGGGAATTTCAGCTTTCTTGAAGAAGTCAAATTTGTCTTAGATCCGGTCAGCCTGTTGTGTGCATCTGTATGATTACTGGAGTTACATGAGGGACTTTCATGTGAAATCTTATTGTAACACAAACAGAGCTTCAATTTGTGGTGAAAATACCAAAAGAGAGATGTCAAAGCTACATTTTACATTATTGGACACCCTGTTTGGTGAACTTATAACAGTTTAACCATGATCTCACACTATCTGTCTTTTCTCATCGTGTATGACTGACTACAAAAATGTGCCATTGAAGGTGCACATGGACAGAGGCTTGGCTAGAATTAGCTCTAATGATTTCTCTCACTCTTCTGCATAGGAAGCTATCTTGTGGAGTATTGTCCCCTAAATTTCTGTACACTCACTGCACTGCACTGGTTCCCTCGAGTGATGCAGGCCATTTTTGGGGGGGGGTTTGAAGTTCACTGGAGTGTTATGCTTTGAGAAAATACACATCACACTGCATATGGAATAACAATGTTGTTGTGCCTGTTGTGCAATCAGTTGCTTTTGCTCATGCCCTTGTGATTACTCAGGCATGGATGACATGATGTACATGATGATGTACATTAGAAGTTGGAAACAAACTGAGGTCCGTCACTTTCATGTTTATTTTTTGTTAAGTCATGAAGGAGAGAAAAATAGCATCACCTGTAGCCTTTTGTGGAAAAGAAACTGTGTTGTTTAATGTTTTGTCTCTATTGAATTAGAGTGTAAGGATCTTGCATATCGTGTTGTAAAAGAATGTTCATATTTGCTTTTAAACTGTATACACATGAACATGTATTTGCATATGTATATTTATATATATGGCCCCATAGGTGAAGCATTTAATTAACACTTGTTCATGTTACTTTAAAAATGGAAATTAGTTGCAGTAGTGATCTGCGGTAGTGATGGAGTTACAGCATTATAAAAACAACTAATCATTCATAAAAGTAATTATTTCATTCATTTTTTTAGGTTCATATATATTCCCTTAAGGATACCATTTTACTTTGGCCCCAAACATCAGCCTAATGTGAGTAATGATGGATGGATTATTTCTGGGTCAATATACACTGTCTGAGGATTGTTAGCGCTCCGATGCAGCTACCGTCTTCAGAAATCAGATGTAACTGCGTGGTAGTAGATCCGGCACTCATAGGATCACCTGACCTGCATCAGTGTACTTTTCCACATCTTTCAGCAGCGTTTATTCAAAACAACAGCAGTGTCCTGATGAGCTGCAGAACATTGAAGGATACATCTGTGTCTAAATGTGACTGGTTGAAGCTAACCAGCTACAAATCAAAGCTAACATGATTCCCTATTTGCGCCCAAAATGCAGGTTTTCATGCAAAATGCATTTCCTCTCATTCATGTAAACAACTGGCGTGTTTAGTGTTATGGATTCCATACGCTATAGGCTAATGTCCCATAAGCAACAGGCTAATGCTGACGTTTTCAAAGCAACCACGAGATAAATTAATCAAATATAACGAAGCACTCAGTCACATCCCTCCACTAGTAGGGCCCGATCCTTCAATGGTGAAAAATTCCTAAATCCAAATTACTTCACTATCATCTGGTCAAAGTGGTCTGCAACATGATTCCAAAACAGGATGCAAACCATAGACATGTATGTCTAAAGGAAACTGTTTTATTTTACGACAGTGCCGCATGGTCTGTGGGAAGTTACAGGTTCAGCTGCCTGTAGTGGTTTTTAATGCTAAATATCATTTGAATTTGGGATGTGGGTATAATGATGCTTCTTTATGTCTAGCTTGCACCTGAACATGGCAACTCTTCTACTCAAACATTGAGCGTACTCTCCAGTTTCAACAGTATCACTCCCCCTCTTCTCCAGTACACCAGCAGCAGAATATATAATGAATATAATAAACTGTGGGGTAAACATGAAGAACTGACCTCGGAAAACCTCTGAACATCCTGTGTGAGGGTCCCCACACGAGTCCAATTATAGTAGTTGAGAAACTTGACCACCGCTGGGTTCACAGCATTGTCAGATGGGACAGTACGGAAGAAATTCGGGTACTTTTTCTTGTCTGCCAGGACTGGGGTTGTTGCTGCAAATGACAGCTGAAATGAAAGAAGATAAAGAAATGCAATTAGCCACAATGACTCTCACTGTTCAGGTTAAATGTCAGATTTTTGCTGGTGTTTTCTGTGGTGCTGGGGATTTTAAAAGTGTTGCTACAGTAAGAAACGTGTCAACAAACCAAAAAGCAGGACTCAGGTTTGTATTTACAGTTTATGACTTCGGATTAAACCGTAACAACAAAGTGCTGACAAGCATGCAGAGACGTCCTTACAGACCAAGAGTGAACGAATCACTCCTTTAATTTAACTTAAAAGTTAGCAAAGCATCCCATTCAGAGTGTAAATACATGTGTAAATATTCAGAGGAATAGACAGCCTATGCGTGTGTGACCTTTCAAGCAGCTTTAATGCAGCTTGTTTGTGAGAATCTGGGAGTATGGCCAGTGTTGATCCCTGTTCCAGGGTGTTTGTGGATGTTCTGATGACAAGAGAAAAGCAGCTTAGCTATCCAATTCAGCCCTTGGTCGGTAAGGTAAAGTAATCTCTACTCTTCAAATGTAAACACTTTAAATCAGATTCCTGAGATACAGACCCACCTAACCATGCATAAAATGTGCTCAATCAAATATACTAACTGTGTTTTTATAGACACATATTATTCTGTTCGGCTGCTGCAGCCCATGCAAATTTGGAGCAAATCTTCTCTAAATCAATGCACATCAACGAGAAAGAATGCTGCACAAAACTCTGCATTTTTTTTCTTTCTTTTTACTGCAAGTGTTTTGAAGAGGCTAATGAATAGAACATCTTAGGCAGTATATTGAGGCATACATTTTCTGCATATTAGGAAGGTCTGTGAATGCTTTTTTTTACCTCCCAGTATAGCCACTCGATGGTATACGAAGGCTTCACTCTTTAGCAGCTGCAGTCACAACTCCCCACATATACACCAATTCCATCTTTATAGCATTAACATTAAAATAAACAAGTCTGTGCAATGTATCTGCAAAGTTTAATTTAACCCTCCATATTTAGTCTGAATGAATGGATTACTGGTAGGATCACATTTGTCTTTTCCCAGAATTATGTCATTACAGTCTTTTTAGTTTATACACCGATAAGAATGCATGAATCTGAAAGGTATCCAGTATTTATATACTAGCAGCCGAGCTGGGATAAAAGCCGCCATGTCCTATTTTCACTGTCCTATCTGT
This sequence comes from Craterocephalus stercusmuscarum, assembly GCA_037177115.1. Classification (NCBI taxonomy): domain Eukaryota; kingdom Metazoa; phylum Chordata; class Actinopteri; order Atheriniformes; family Atherinidae; genus Craterocephalus; species Craterocephalus stercusmuscarum. The sequence goes on from JBBDHI010000018.1 coordinate 11,256,427, forward strand.
GTTCATTTAATGAGCGATATGTATCAGCGCAGGGTTAATTACATACTTTGTAAAGATTAAGCAGGACTTGTGATTCATGATAGTGATCAACACAAGGATATTGTAATTCTGACTGAGACCAAGAAGTACACTGCTAGATTTGCTAAGAAGTGCACCAACGGCTTGTAGAGTTCAAGCACCTCCTCACTTTAGGTATGAGGTGATCTTCTCATTAAACCCTTTTTCGTCTTCTGGACATAGTCAAGCTTTATTAATCTAGTTCCGTTAGTATACGTAAGTGCATACTCATTCGAACTTTATTACCAAGTTGTCCAAGTGTGGTTAAAAAAGTATGAACTTAACTGAATGAGAATTTAAAAGACTGAATAATTAGAAACAGATGTGAGAACTTTACAAAAAAATCTAATTGCAAATTTCAAGGCTAAATGATCATACACCCTTGTTAAGTCCAACTGTAAGGAGCCAAACTATTTCAGCAGATCCCAATTACACAAATCTTTGCGCAGTTGGTGGGAAACCCTAATTCAGCCTCACAAAATCACCACTCTCTGTGCAGATCCCCTCGGGGTTTGTATACACATGTCAATGAAACAGGTTTTTAAGACAAAACATGGATTACAGCCATCAGTTTCGCAGAGAGAAAGGAATTATCGCGCCACCACTGTTAAATCCAAAATCACCCACTAGTCTAGAGGGCTTCAAGGGGCCTTCCCATCATTGCCTTAATCTCCATTTAGTTAATTCTTGTGTGGCACATCCACACTGGAAGATGCCTGGGTGGCTCCCTAATAAGCACAAGTGAGCTTCTCGGACCAAGCTGATTATACCAGACCTCTAACAACTGAATGGAAGGGGATTGTTTGATCGGAGCCATATCCTCATTAACCCTCTTTTGGTGTTTTCAGTCAACCTGAGATAAGCTGGTGCTTTTTTTCTGGAGTGGAGAAACCCTTGTACAACCTTCACCTGGAATATTGTTCATTATGCTTCTTCTTGCCTCTGTCATCTTGTGGACAAGATAATGGAGGACTAAGGTCCAGGACTTGGAAACACTGACTCACTACCTCATGGGCACAATGGCAAGATTAAAAACCTGAGATCTATCTGAGTTACAAGAAAACTTGTATTACTATTGTAGCTGTTGAAATAAAAACATTTATGTAATTAATACATTTTGGTGGTTCTTTAATTTAATAAGTAAAGTCTGATCATTCAGCAATCCCTCAGGTTTAATTCAGATTAGGCCATAATAGTTGTCTGAGTAACCATCTTGACATATAAACACATAATATTACACCTTATTAAATCAGAAGTCCATGGGTTGTTTTATAATGAATGGAGGCAGACATAAAGTAGAGTCTCTGAGTCATGACATTGGGCGATTGTAACAGATTTTCCATCTCTTAGATGTCAGAGAAAAATCTAGGACAGTGACAAAATATGTCTTGCTTGGGAAGGGAATCCAGGTCAACTGTTGCAGGGCTTAAGTTTACAAAGATAAATCCTTTTTTCCGCCCTTATATCTCAAAGAGGCCAAACTCTTTGGGTCAGCCCAAGTTGGCTAGCAGATGACATTAAGGGGGGCTGTAGATAAAAAAAAAGGAAGGAAGACGTGGTTGATCTCAAACATTTGAGAGTAAGTTGCTTCAGAGGGTTTAAAAGATGAACAGCCAAAATAAATAAATAGTTGTTCGGCATGAGCCTACTTCATTGTCAGATTTACACGTCTACATGAACTGTACATAAGAATTAGTAGCAGACTGAGGCACATGCTTCAACATACAAACCCAAAACACACCGCATTAGCCAAATCTCTCACAGATCTCACGCAGACTGCAGCAACCTGCCTTGCCAGTAGTAATTAAAAAGGTGGCGATGGGCTCCATGCAGCTTCTCCCTCTCATCTCACAAGGTCACAGAGGCCCTCAGTAATACCACAGAGAATCTGTGTGACCCCTCAGAGCCACAACATTTTCCCAAAGACTAGAAGGGATCATTGATATTTCTGATCGCTGATTCTCTCACAGTGATGATTTATTTAGACATGCTGTACACACAGATGCTTATATCCAGCTATTTGAAGTGAAAACAAATGCTTTGTGTCTTCTCTGTTTGAGCTTATTCAAGACGCAATCAAACTAGTTTTATTGTAGATGAAAAACAGAGCAAGACAGTTGGAATAGAAAATAAGAGGTATAGAGCGATGAGATGTTTACTGCTGATTCACCGGGTAGCCGAATGAAAAGGGATTTTTCTTTGTATTGGATTTAGTGCCACATAACTGAGTGAGAGGATTACATTTCAAACATTCTGAGTTGGTCTCCAGCTGTTTTGCTGTATGGTTTTCATATTTGAACCTGTTAAAAGATTGTCTATTATATAACAGTGTCCACTAAATAGCCAGCCTCATTGTAAGTGTCCCATTTTAAGCTTATAAACTTATAATGTGTCTGTTGACCAGGATCCTGGCTGATTGAATTCACCAACAACAATATGACGTGCGTTAAGGGCCGTAAATGCAGAATGCAAAGCATCGATGTAAAATACTGAAAAAGAAACTTCACACATTAGGGACTAATTTATTAGTGCTTAGTCCCTAATGTGTGAAGTTTCTTTTTCAGTATTTCACATCGATGCTTTGCATTCTGCATTTATGGCCTTTAACGCACGTCATATTACTGTGCAAATTATCACAACAGAATTATTGAATGAAAACATGTTTCTCAGAAAACTATCTCTTGGCATATAAGCAGAATATTGCTTTACAAATCAGTAGTAAAAAATTATTTGATTATTTCTGCTCTTAATACCAATTTTTACATTCACAAATCAAATTGTTGTTTACATCTAAATTATGATCACAATTGTAAACTCAAAAAAAATCCTATTTTTGGTTCATTTGACAGGTTTTTGTATTTTGGGGTTTACTGGGCCCTGCAGGAACTAGTTTTTGCAAGTTGGTCTACCTTATAATAGAGCCTCAAAGGAATGAAGCTGCTTTTAACCAAGACAGTTGTTAAAGCGCTTATTAGCAACATCAACTCTAAACATCTTTCTGTTTGTACCCACTTTGGTGCGCCTTCCTGATCTTGCATATTTTGCTTATCATTGATTTCGAATATGCAGACTTATGAGACTTTCTTGCACCAGCAGGAAGAATAAGGAAGATGCACGGCTGTGTCTTATCATGCTGACAGATCTCAAAGCATTGATTGGTCTTAGCAGGACTTCTTTGCAATAGGATCTGTTGGTGCCAACTGTGTGGTTGGCCTTTGAATAATGAAGCAGCGATCACATAGAGGTGAGATAAAATAAAACGAATGGTAGGTAAATATCAGCTCATCTTACAGAGGTCTTTACAGGGCAATAGCAGCTAATCTTAAATGAAACACACAAACTTGGACAAAAACGGTGTGAGTGCCTCACGCAGAAGGGAATGAAAAGAGTTATATAACATGGCCAAGTTTTTACTCCTGTCAAGCAGCAACTATTTTTAAACAACCTCAGACTCTTTGATCAAACATTTAGGCACAAATACTGTTCTCTGAGAACAAAGATGATTTATTTTGAGCTTTCAAAAATGTCTGGAAGTCAGGGTTACACGATAGCAACAGAATCAAGCACCAAAACAAACTTATCCAAAATGAATCTGAAACCAAAGTTGGGGCACATCACAGATCTCTCTGCCTACATAAAATCGGACTTAGAGATTGTATACCTTTTTTGTGTGCGTGGGAGTCTTTTTAACTGAAGAATGAATGTACATTAGGACGGAAAGCAGTCAACTAGAACTGGTCCCTAATCATCAGAGGACTCAATGACTGGCACATCTGGTACAAATGCCATCTGGCAAACCGGATATTTTCCTGGTGGGCCGACACAAATTTATTAGTCTGACTGGTTCATAAAACTCAGTAGATCAGCGGACCATTTTTTCAAACACTCAATTTTTCAAACACCACCTTTTGTTATAGTCCCTGTATCTAAGGAGTTCATTCAACCAATCAGATACTATAAACCCCATTTGTCTTTTTGCCAGTGGATGAAGATGCCTGATTCCTGTCAGAACAGAGACTGCTTAGTAAAAAAAAAAAAAAAAAAAGCTGGTAAGTTCCAAAATGACTGACATTTCAACCGCAGGAGGACCTTCATCAGTAGTCGTGGATGATGATGAGGATGATGATAGCTGACATTGTGGTAAGCTGCACTGCTTTCAGAGGTTCAATCCTGAGAGACCCGTTAAACCCAATAAGCCATGTGAGCCAGTTAGCGGTGAACTTGCTAGCTGTACACGAAGTTATGATGAAGTGATGATAATAGTCCAGTCCACCCCTGATCAGGTGTGAGTGTGAGTTTTTGATTGAATGCTTGGCATATTATCACACTTGAAAGTCTGATGGGTGCATATATAAAGTACTATAGTACTCTGGATCAACTTGAACAAGTTATAAAACAAGAAAGGATTTGATAGTCACAAGAGACTATACCAAACAACTTCAAAAGCCTACCTATTTCTGTTATTCCACAACACAACAGATTCAAAACCTACCCATTCTGTCAGAGCTAGAGGACCCCTTGCAGAGATAAAGCGAGGCAATAGTAGTGGTGTTCATCAGGAAGCACGGAGGTGGTCCTGGGGTGTATTTAATATTCAAGAGAGGCATTTGGCACACCATGGGAGCACACAGCTGGATAGGTAACACTAAGGGAGAAGCTTTAAACCCCACACAGACCACATCCAGAACTCATTAGCACCGAGTTGGAGGTGGGAGAAAGAGATGAATGTCGCAAATAAAATGTGACAACGGAGTGGTAATAAAAGAGCTTGAAAATTATGGACATATTGTCCACACAGGTGGAACAAAAACAAGCAAAAAGATGAAATAGGAAGGATTTTGTATCAGCCATCAACACTTCCTGTTTATTGGATTATTGATCTGATAGAGCGATATGCGCCATGTACTCACTTGTTGTATTTATACACATTAACGCAACCTACCAGAGCATCAGTTAGCTAGTGCATGTGCTGGTGAAAATGGCGCCCATTTTTTTCTAAACATAGCAAAGTTACATAAGTTGGGTGTTTTAAGGAGGTGAACAAATCTGTTTCACTCCACCTCATCTCACTGCTGGGATGTGGCAGTGATGGACAACACACTTGAAGGTGAGGTGAGGTGAGGCTAGGAGGCCGGGTAAGCGTGTAACACACACGCGCAAAATAGCGTCTTCAAATACATGCAAATTTAAAGAGAATTAAAATCAAATATAAGAAATTATGTCAAATACAATTTTTTTGTAAAAGTCCTGCTGTTAGTAAAGGTAGGGAATAACCTTCCCTTTTTATTTTTAGGTAACACTTCCTATGAAGCATTAAAAAAAAACCTGAATGAATAACAAAAATGTTCAGCTGAATATACCATTACATCAACATGTTCCTTCTTTGAGTTGTGAATACTTGAGTAGATGCCTAAACAATATATTGAAATCTAAACTCTTTGTTTTTATCATATATTCCCCAATAATTAACAAAAAAGGTTCACATGTCATGGACTCAACTTGGATCAATAGCCTCTAAAATTGGTTAAAATATAGTAATATAGTAAAGTCGTTTTTTTTTTAGTGCTAACAATGTTTCAAAAGATGGGGGATTTGGAGAATAACCCTTACCTCAGCTTTCATGTTTTTTCCAGAAAAAAGCCTGCACTGTCACGTTAGGCCCTGACACACTCTGCCAAACAAGGTAAAAACATACTGCACATAAATAAAATCTTCCCAATAACTAGCTTCTGGACAGGCAAGTGATATGCAGTGTGACTTCCTCTCTAACAGTTTATGGCTTACTGCAACCCCTTTTCTACCATGTCAATCATCCTGGTCCTGCAGGAAACCCACCCACACCATTCAGGTCAGTGATCCAGTACAGCAGCTTTGGCTTTCACTGTATCATGTAGACATTGATTCATCTACAGCCTATTGTGCATTTAAGCGAAGTGCACAAGACTTGTTATGCAATGGCACAAAATCTGTAGTCTGCATAAATTCAAGTTCTGCTTTGCCATTTTGATTGCCATAAAAAAAGGCATTCAATTATACATGCTCTGCCAATCATATAGTGCGATGCAAGCATTCGTTCAATATGTGCTGACTTTTCAGTAACCCCAAGTCAAAGAGGTAAAATGTACAAAGACAAATTCAGCCAACACCTGAGGGAAAGGAGAAATCTGTCTGCCAAATTTATTTATTAATTTTTTTCACAAAAATGACTGAAACTTAAAATATTGCATTAAATCTTTTGGAGCTCCAACTAAAGACTCTGATTAATCAGGATGATTGTTGCTCATCTCATTTCAGCTCAGGTTAAGATGTTAAAGCTCTTGTATAAAGTAAGGGTACCTGTGGACTTTAGGGCCACCTCAATGCTTGGCCTGTTTATACAATTAAATGTGCCACTAAATATGCTGACCTTAACAAATATTCCTACAAGCAAGGGAAAACGGAATTTATGACAGAGCGTGTTTGCATAATACACCTAAACATTTTCTGATTTTAAGGGGCTATTAATTCATTACATAATTACTGTAAATCAATTGAGACAGTGACATGGATGCAGGAAGTTGTTAATCTGTTCCATCTTGCACCACAGCAATGAATAAATCATAAGGGAGTATTTGTTGTAAAATGTGGTATATGCTTGTCATATTAGGGATGGCAGTTTCATGGAGCATTAATCAATAGCAGGTGTCACTTGTCACCATTCTGTCTCTGGGAATGAGAAGCAGAAAAATCGTACATCCACCTTGCATCACCTCTGCCACGAGATGAGCTTAGAAGACTCTGCCATTTTTCATCTGTCAGCGGACAGGCCCTGGACTGACCTTGAACGATGGAGGTGAGTGGCAGTGAAGCATCGCTATCACAAACAGGATAGAGGGGAACGTTTTCTTATCAGCTCTGCTGTGGTTTGTATGGTGGATGTTGAGAGGAGGGGATGTTCTGCTGATTTAAACCACAGTTTCAGCGGCGCTTGTTTATAAGAGAGCATTAGCAGCCACGTCTGAATAAATTTATACTGTTTGAACTAATTCCATAAATTCTGAGCGGCCAATGATTAGCAGCACACTATATATCTTTCAGACACGGGATAAATATGACAGCATTTCAACTCATATTTCATCATTTCATCACATTTGACATTTCTATATTTGTAAGTCAATTTTTTCTGTCTTACACGCATATTGCACGGTTTCACAGAATTGCTGCATACGAGCCAAACTCAAGACGAAGAAAACTCTTGGAATACCCAGAGGGAGGTGAAAGGAGGGGGATTTGATGGGTGGTATTATGCCACACAGCTCCATAACCTATTCTATTTATAATCTGAGATTTGATACCATAACCTGAAATCTCACTGTGCTTCCTGCCGCTGCCACTTGGTTGTCTATAAATGATTAATGGGCAAGTGCTGAACTGCACACCATTTATTGTTCTTTTCTCCTCACCCTCCCTTTCCTTTCTCTTGCTGTATCTTGCAGTTGCTGTATCAACTGATTCTTTCAGGAGAACACATTGCATGCAAAAGGGTTTTTCTTTTTTCAATGGTAGTAAACTTGAACTCTGGTTGTCACAGGTTTGTTTCCTTGTCATTAAAAATTCCGGTTGTGGTCAGATTGAAAAGCACAAAATGAGAAAGTATTGGTTAATTCAAGTATTTACTTAGATTTTTCTGTAGTCTTGACTGAAGGTGTGAATTTTAAATGCACCAACTAAATGGATGATTAAATGGATTTGCAGGTATGTGAAGCAATTTGAGACCCATCAGTGTTTGTTTTTTTAATTTCCCTTCTCACTTTGCTCAGTTTTAAATAGGCAATAAGAAAAATATTGGGCATCTTTTTGGGGTGTTAGGTAATGACTGTGGCCTTGGCTAAAAATACTCCAACAAAACATTCAAGATGTATTTTGAGAAATGATCTTTCTTGCAGTGTGATACCAAAGGGCCCTTTTAAGGCAACAGTTTGTAAAATGTTGGCAGTGAGATATGCTCAAAAATTATGTCAGAGCCAAACAACTAATAGCATAGTACGGCACAAAGGGTAAAACCAAAGATAATCTCTGAATGCATCACACTAGTGCCATTTTCAAATGAAAAACAAATGACACAAAACTGCTATTAAATCCTCTTTCTTTTAAGTGATAAAAAATAATTACTTAAACAACTTCTGACCTGTTCAAACCCGCCAAACATTCAATCATTTTCAGGATTTTAGCCAGTTTAAATTATTAGCATTATTAATTATTCATCAAAATATGACAGAAGAAATAAATTATCCTTCATGGAATACAAAGAGAATGGGGACGGGGCTTTAGTGGAGATCAGACATTTCACAGATATGCAACGAATTTGGTTTGATTGCATTTTGTGTGCACTGTCAGATATTCCCTCTGGACACCTTGGTGGCCAGCATTGCCTCACTGACATAGTTTAAATTAAGGAGAAGCAAAGGAGAGCTTTGCTTTTCAGTGGAGCAGATGAGATCCGAAAACACTCACCTGAAAAGCTCTAAAAAAAAATCCACTTTCAGGTATTTTTCTGTTTTCTGTTTCTGTTGTTTTTACTCCAAAAGGTTCCTTAAAGGGGAAGTTTGGTATTTTTCAACCTGTACCTACTGTATGTTGTAGATTGCTATATGATCATTTACTCACCCAGACAGTTGTGGCGCAACTCGAACTCGATTATGTCACTAGCATGCGCCATGGCAAAAGGGCAAATTCCTCATAGATCACTCCGGACTGTAGGACGGTCCGCTTTTTCCAAAGATAATAGGAACATGGTCCGTGTTTGTGTTTTTTCCAAATCGTAAAAATAGCATGTAGCCGACTGTTTTACAGTACGGAGTGAATTTGCCCTTTCGCCATGGCGCATGCTAGTGACGTAATCGCTGCCACAGGCAAACGCAAGACAGCTTCAAAGGACCCCGGAATGACAACAACAATGAAAATACGAGCTGCTAGCAGGTCACGGAGGGATCG